>CM037864.1:41180513-41780513 GCA_021292105.1 Anadara kagoshimensis
TACATAATAATAATAATAATAATAATAATAATAATAATGATAATAATAAAAATATTAATAAATTTTATTATAGTCTCATCATGATATATACAACATATAGAACATTATAAGCACACATAAAATATATAAATATGCCATTCTTAAAAGAGTTATAAGAGACTGTAATTATAGAAACTTTAAAACAAAAAACCTTATTAAAAACATGTCATATACATGTAATTACAGGTGTGAAGCCATGGGTTTAGCTTGGCGTGTCTCTGTTGTGTTTCCTAGGTCTACTTTCGTTGATGGCTTCTATGCGAAAGTTTTTTTTTGACAACTGGCGAGCTGTTAAACCAACTACTCAGTTCGGAGTCATTATAAAGCATTTTGATGCGATAATTAAACCTGATTAACTTCCACTATTCTGTTGTTTCGTTATTGTTTGTGCTTACTGCAATTCTTTCAGTTCTTGATTTTTTAGATGGGCTAGCCATATTTTGTACATCATTCTCCAAATTTAAATATGTTTAAAAGTTCGTCCTATCATTTTGTAATTTACGATAATTAACTTTGATTGTACCTCCCATCACACATCTGTACAAGGTAAAACAACAATCCTTTCAGTAATTCTGTACCCGTAACTACGGTGTAATTTTATCTGTAGTTTTTTAACCGGAAGTACGTTTTTGAGAGTCTATAACTTTCGTTCCGCACGATAAATTTTTTTCCGCACGACAGATCGTTAGAAAAATATGTTTACTATTACTCCTCAAAATTTAAAGCCCCCGAAGAAATGAAATCCCGCGGCCGTTTTTAAGAAAGGTATATCATTTTAGGTCGATTTTCAGCCCGTTTCTATGCAAACAAATGTAATGCGCATGCGCGATGTTATAGTCACAGAAACGCTTAGACGCTTTATCCCCCGAACGGGCGATTTCAATTTATCCCCCGTTTCGGGCTGATCCCAGACCTGGGGTTGGAGATAGATTTTAAATACCAAAGTTCAGTTTAGTTATTCAGAAACAGAGCAGTATCACAGGAGATGATGTTGGCAGATATTGTGGTCCAGGTTGCAAATGCACATAAACCGCAGTTTATGTCTATGATTTCAGCATTTTAATTAGTTATAAGGAGTGTTTAATTGTTGTGATCGTCTAGAAAAATCAATTTTCTATCAAACGGATACAAAAATATATATAGTTTAAGTTAAAAACACCATTTAATTAATGATTTATTGTGTCAACCCTAAAATGCAAATTCTTCGAGGTGACGACAAAGCGCCATCTGCCGACCAAATTTGAATTACCCCCCTTGAACGGCCCTGAACATTAAATCGCGGGTTTAACGGAAAAAATCGAAGCTGGCCTTTCAACTGTATAAACGAGGTCAATTGCTCATGTCATACTGGAGGTGTATGATCGTTTTTTCTTGTTATCAATTTTATTTTTTAACAAATTCTATTGTAAATCTAAACTAGACTACTTAAAATATTTCTTTTAGAAAAAATCAGTTTTTTAGAAATTGATCACGTAAAATCACGTGATCTGGGAGACCTCCCACGAACTTCAAAATTAGCATATCCTCGACCATCCGTGATTCGAGACTCTAATAGAAAACGAACTAAATTTGCTAACGCAACAAGAATTTGAGAGCTGAAAAATAGACAACTGATTTTTCTGGATAGTTTCACAGTAAATACCTAAATTTTGTCTTTAATGCATGAAATCGTCACTGCAGAGACGATACTCGCGTATAATAACTGAAAACAAAAATGGCCTCGAATCTTAGGACGCTCTCGATTTTAGGACGGTCGACGATATAACCCGAGGGTATTGTTTACAAACGATGTTTACCGGTATGTAACGAAAATAACCGAGGTTATTTCCGATTTTGAAACTCATTTGACAAGAAATTTGAAGTAAGACTCAAATGGTTATTGTTTGCTGACGATTGCCCATTAATTTATTGACACAAACTGTTAGTACCACGAACTTAGGACACACGAGGATACTGACGTGCAGTTTTTAACTCCACCCCCCCTCCCCCACCAGCTTTCATAGTTCATTTTCTCTCTTTAGCTATATCAGGATATACATATATATGTTAACTTTATCAAAATATCATCTTTTTTCTTATAATGAAATGACACTTACTTAAAATATGTAAAACAATTCAATTTCCGTGTTCACCGTGTGGTTGAAAGATGGAGTCCTCGTGGGATTGCTAAGGGTGAGTTCTTTTCGTACTATGGGTCCTGTTTACTCGTATCTTTTATATCCCACCTTAAGAAGACGAACCGATACTAGACATCGTGTTAAAATGCTATGCGGAGTTGGTAATTTTTACTAAAAAGTCTATGACATTATAGGAAAGTATCATAAAAAGTAAAAGATAATATAATATATAGCATCAATATATGGAAAACAAATCAATTTCCTAAAAATTAATAAAAAATAAACTTTAGCGACAATATGAAAAACGAACGCTTCCAAAACATCGTCTGCTGTATGCTTGATTGATGACCACCAGTGTGTAAGATTTCATATGCCTAATGCCTATTTCACTACAGAATGTGCTGGTTTGTTACAGACATAGTTGAAGTAACTATAGACCAGGTTTAGATTCCAGAAGGGTTGACATGTTTCAGGATTGTTGTCGTGACCATGATATCCTGGTGTCTCGATATCTTATCAAAAACACTAGAAAATAATGTGCGACTGCCATGGCACTGTTTTCAAGCTGTAAAAAACCCCACATAAAACACAAACAAACAAAAACAAAAGAAAAAACAAACAAAAAAATTAAAATTTAAATCGTCTCTCTAGGAACCAGTTCCTTGATTATGAAAACATCCATAATTTTCTGTGACACTAACAGTAGGTCTACACAGTTCGAAAGAAATAATGATAATTTCATTTCACCTGGGACATTTAAACATTCAATTCTGTATTGAATGTCCCTTGACTTCCCATGCTGTTAGTGTTTAGTCCTGATAATGAACAGCTAGGATATTGGTTTTCCACACAAGTGGATTTACCCAATTCTTGAAGCTACAATATTTGCTTTAACACTCTTGCTGTCAAACAGACATATGTCCACTATCGGCTGCCTGCTGGAGAGGGTATAAAATGTGTAGGCGGGCTGGCAAAATCTTACACCCAATTTTCAATGATCTATATTTCAACAAATGTCTATTGGATTCTTATAATATTTACACATAATATTGGGCATGACTTCAATTTTTAAAATGTATTTTGATTTTTAAAAAATATTTGATATTTTTGAAGTTATTACAAAAAACATGGGCTACACTTTTTTCAATCGGTCAAAATTCATCCGAGGCAGGATAACAAAATTTTACCACCCAATTTTCATTGATCTATATTTCAATAAATATCTATTGGATTTTTATAATTTTTTTACATAATATCGGGCATGACCTTAATTGTTTAAATATATTTTTGATTTTAAAAAATATTTGATATTTTTTAAGTTATTAAAGAAAATACGGGCTACACTTTTTCCAATCAGTCAGAATTCTTGCGAGGTAGGACGAGTGAGGTTTGAACATTGATCGATATCTCTCCAAATAATTATGCTTGCCTATTAAATTTTTCAACAAATACGCGGCGGATATATATCTTTAATAGCAACAAAGGGTATTTCCTATAATAGAGTGGTTGTATTTTATAAACGATTGTTTGTGACAGTTTATTGTTCTTTAATTGCGATAAGTACGCCGCCATCTTTGATCAAGGCACGACAGGTTCACCATTACACAGGAGGGATTTACAGAAAAATAACTTATGGCGTCGTACTTATAGAACAATCAAATGTCACAAACAATCGGTTATAAAAAGAAAACCACTGCATTATAGGAAGTACCATTTGGTGGTATCAAAGATACATATCCACCGCGTATTTGTTGTAAATTTTAATAGGCAAGCATAATCATGTGAAGAGATATCGATCAATGTTCAAACCTCACTCGTCCTACCTCGCATGAATTTTGACCGATTGGAAAAAGTGTAGCCCGTATTTTCTTTAATAACTTCAAAACTATTAAATATTTTTTAAAATCAAAAACATATTTTAAAAATTTAGGTCATGCCCGATATTATGTAAAAATACTATATAAATCCAATACATATTAATGGAAATATAGATAATTGAAAATTGGGTTGTAAAATTTTGTTATCAAGTCTCGGATGAATTTTGACAGATTGAAAAAAGTGTAGCCCATGTTTTTTGTAATAACTTAAAAAATATCAAATATTTTTTTAAAATCAAAATATATTTTAAAAATTGAGATCATGCCCAATATTGTGTGAAAATATTATAAAAATCCAATAGATATTTATTGAAATATAGATCATTGAAAATTGGGTGTAATATTTTGCCAGCCCGCCTACACATTTTATACCCCTTCTGCCTGCTGCATGGAGACATATTTCTTTTCGATGAATTTTTCAACTCTTAGTTGAAAGACTAAAAAAATACGTTTTGTAAACTAAAAGTAAACAAAAATGCAAAATGTTGACTATTGAGATTAAACTCTACCATTAACTAATAATACCAAATTATTTCTGTTGCCAACGGCCCTTTTTATTGATGATATGGGGCCTATTGATGTCATTTCCATATATGGATCATGTTGGATCAAAAAAAGATTACTAGGTTAAAGCATTTAAGAAAAGTTTTGTTTACATTCTAGATTAGCCACATTTTTTGTCCAATCATCATGTCTTTTCTCAGATGATCTGTTAAAACAACAATTATTTCTGATGAGTCCAGTTGAGTCCAGCTGCCAGACTGCCACATTCCTAACTTGCATTTTTCAATTCATTGTACCAGGTTCCACTTTGGGACTAACCTGTTGGTTGGCCACTTCTTAAGGTCAGATGAGTAGAAAAATGTCACAGGAAAGGGAAAATGCAGTTGCCAAACCAGGATTCCATTCTAGACTAGCAGAATATTCTACTGATTGAGCCAATAAGCCACTTGTTCAGTCTGACCCATAACGTACTTTATCTGGATTCATTGCCAAATTAATAATCAAGATGACAAAGTTATAGAGGAGTATTAAATCCAGGTTTTACTGTTTTCATAGCATTGTTAAGAGTAAGGAGTAACTGTATATAGCCTAAACTTAATTGACATGTATGTACTGTAGAAACCACTGTGGCTGTGACAGTGAAATTCTCTTTATATCCATAGAAAATCAAATAAATTTGAATAAAGTTTGATATTTTTCACAGATTTCCTGTTACGACTAGGTACAAGTAAGTGAAAAATATCGATCTTTATTCAAATTTATTTGATTTTCTATGGATATAAAGAGAATTTCACTGTCACAGCCACAGTGGTTTCTACAGTAGATTATACATGTATGTGTAATCAAAAATATTATGAAATCTTGTTTCAGATGTTTTAGTGAATAAAATGAACAATATGGAAATGAGAATTCCCCAGTAAATGAATTGTGAAAAAAGAAGAAGGAATCCATCATGATTGACAAACAGCAAATTAATGGTAATTTTATTTTTACATATGTCTTTAGAATTATTTTAATTTTTTGAATATTTATAAAATGGATTAGGCCTTCTCTAAAACAGCATTTAGTAGTTACTATTTTTTATGGATAATTTACAAGTAATTCTTGTCTATATTGTAAGATTCCACTTGTATACAAGTTTACTTTGGGTACAGTTGATAAAACAATCGGTCCATTGACAATACAGTGGTAAATTCTATCTTTTCGTTTTCCAAAGTACTAGTGTGGCGACACCTTTAGGGGTTTCGCGGGAAAGAATGGAACAATCTAGAGGATTTTGTATTAGTAGAGCTCATCCACAGAACTTGCCACTCAAAAGTTTAGCACAGACCTAACGGATAAGTGCCAAACCTACCAATAATTTGGTAAAGAATTGGTTACTTTATTACGGGTACGAATTCAAAACGGTACGTTAAATTTATTTTGGATCATAGGGTCGACTTTAAACAGTTATTGTGGATTTTATGTGCAAGATAGAAAAAATATAAAAATACCGTCTTTTCCGTCAGATCTTAAACATTTTTCAGTCAATGGACGACTTTTTCGTACAATTAACGGTTATTGAACAGGAGTGCGTTAAATGTAATTGTTTTCTGAAAAGTCCATTTTTTGCATGTTTCACCCCAAAATTAAGTATGATCCGAAGTTTTCCTAAAATTCTAATCAAGTTTAATAGCTAGATCGCATTAGACTCCATAAACTCAGAGAGTTTGAGCAAAATCCTTAATTTATTTCTCTACTTCCTCAAAAATGCTGTAATACGCTGCTAAAAATGAGAAAGTTGTCGCCTTTATCATTTCACATCCAGAGGATGTTCCGAATGAATTCATCACTAATCCTCTAGATTGTTCCTTTCTTTATACTAGTGTGGCGACACCTTTAGGGGTTTCGCGGGAAAGAATGGAACAATCTAGAGGATTTCTATTAGTAGAGCTCATCCACAGAACTTGCCACTCAAAAGTTGAACACAGACCTAACGATAAGTGCTAAACCTACCAATAATTTGGTAAAGAATTGGTTACTTTATTATGGGTACGAATTCAAAACGGTACGTTAAATATATTTTGGATGATAGGGTCGACTTTATTAAACAGTTATTGTGGATTTTATGTGCAAGATAGAAAAAATATAAAAATACCGTCTTTTCCGTCAGATCTTAAACATTTTTCAGTCAATGGACGACTTTTTCGTACAATTAACGGTTATTGAACAGGAGTGCGTTAAACGTAATTGTTTTCTGAAAAGTCCATTTTTTGCATGTTTCACCCTAAAATTAAGTATGATCTGAAGTTTTCCTAAAATTCTAATCAAGTTTAATAGCTAGATCGCATTAGACTCCATAAACTCAGAGAGTTTGAGCAAAATCCTTAATTTATTTCTCTACTTCCTCAAAAGTGCTGTAATACGCTGCTAAAAAAAATGAGAAAGTTGTCGCCTTTATCATTTCACATCCAGAGGATGTTCCGAATGAATTCATCACTAATCCTCTAAATTGTTCCTTTCTTTATACTAGTGTGGCGACACCTTTAGGGGTTTCGCGGGAAAGAATGGAACAATCTAGAGGATTTCTACTAGTGTGGCGACACCTTTAGGGGTTTCGCGGGAAAGAATGGAACAATCTAGAGGATTTCTATTAGTGGAGCTCATCCACAGATGTTGCCACTCAAAAGTTTAACACAGACCTAAGGGATAAGTGCCAAACCTACCAATAATTTGGTATAGAATTGGTTACTTTAGTATGGGTACGAATTCAAAACGGTACGTTAAATTTATGTTGGATGATAGGGTCGACTTTAAACAGTTATTGTGGGTTTTATGTGCAAGATAGAAAAAATATAAAAATACCGTCTTTTCCGTCAGATCTTAAACTTTTTTCGGTCAATGGACGACTTTTTCGTACAATGAACGGTTATTGAACAGGAGTGCGTTAAACGTAATTGTTTTCTGAAAAGTCCATTTTTTGCATGTTTCACCCCAAAATTAAGTATTATTCGAAGTTTTTCCAAAATTCTAATCAAGTTAGATTATAGCTAGATCGCATTAGACTCCATAAGCTCAGAAAGTTTTAGCAAAATCTATATTTTTTTTCTCAACTTTCCCAAAAGTGCAAATATATACTGCTAAAAAGGGGAAAGTTGTCGCCTTTATCATTTCACATCCAGAGGATGTTCCGAATAAATTCGTCACTATCCTCTAGATTGTTCCATTCTTTATTGTGATGTAAATACTAGCTACAATGAAAAAAATCCCTTTCCCTAACATTAGGAATAAAACCATTGTCGTCCATTAGTAAAGGGAACGCTCTTCTATTTCCCTTCTTAAAGATACCCCATAGGTAAGACAGTAGTAACATCCTACCTGTAGTTTTTTGTACAACGAAAATATCAAAATAAAGGTTTAAAAAATAATTTGTTATTGTCTCTCAAATAAAATGTTTCACCCCAGTATTACTTAAATATGAAAACAATTTAAATTCAATAGCTTCCTATTCCTTATTTGCAGTAAGTTTAATAATAATAATAATAATCATCATCATTATCATCATTATTGTTTATATGATAAAATAAAATAAAAAAAATTCATATAATAACTTTATTACGCTTAATTCTAATGGGATGAAAAGAACGTCATCAAAATGTGATACCAGTGGGATTATACTCGATTAACTAAGGACTCAAAACTCGAGTGAAACTTTCTTTTATTCACAATAAATTAATATCGTTCAAAGTGTGATTTTTTTTTTGATGGAATCTGAAAATCGAATAAATGATAGTTAAATTAAATTAGTTAATTTGAACAAGACATGCGTCTCTGTTTGCACGTATGAATTGGTGAACAGATTGAATAACGGAATTAAATTAATTTTGAAAATTAAAATTGTTTAAAATCTATATATTTGACTGAATTCATTCATAATAATTTGAATTGTCTTCAATGATTATACCACTCTTATTCCCTGACTTATCTCGTAATGTTTACCGGTAATCTGAATACATTCAAAACAATTAAAAAGCTGCATGAAGGACTTGTGCAAATCTGGCTTTAATTTGTTCTGAATTTTGTGGAAAAAATGTGTTCATCAGTCATTGTGATTTTATTATATCCAAACTTCACAAATTATATCATTTTGACTTGAAATCAAACTTTAAAAGCCTTCAAAACACCACACAAACCCACATGTAATATATGAATACATATGTAGGTAATGTGTCTTTCCTCAGCAGCTTAATACCATGGCATGTACGTCATTAATTAGGTCGCTGGAAAGTTACGAGCGGTGTCGGAAACTACTGAGTATTAGCAGTTCGTTTAGGTAAGGTTTTAGTGTATTACAGGTAAAGGTAAGGCGTGGGAAACTGTCAGACACATCAATATTGACTATTCTACCCATAGGAATGCAAAATACAAAATTGATAAATTTGGTGACTGTTGACCTTTAACTGTTTTATTTATGTAACATTAATCTCTAGATACTCTTGTATTTTCATTTTTTCAGAGTTAAAGAGGGATGTTCATACATTACTTGATTGTTTGAAGTATCAAGCAGACAATCCTCCTGCAGTCAAACAAGCTTTACTAACATTGTCCTCAATCTTTTCAAATTATGGTGAGTATGATTACTTTTTAAACAGACTGCAATATGGCACTTTTGTTATGCACTTCTTAAAAAAAATGGGGTTTAATATTTTTGTTTTGTCCTCCTGTTTCTGTATGCTAGTCATGACTGTGTCTGTTATGTACATTTTTCTAAATGTATTTTAATAAAATTTGCTGCAAGTGTCGAATAGCATAAATAATTGTACTAGTTATGAAGGTCAAAGATCAAGACACAAAATCAAATCTTAAAATTGTGCATTTTGTTTCTGCTTCATAACAGCTACATTTATTGATAGATTTTGATGCCATACATGTATGTCCAAAGTCCAAACACAAGACTATGTTTCATGAACATGTGTTTAGTTGTGTACACCAAAGTTACAAGGTTATTTCTAAAGAGTTTTTGCATTGTATTTTTGTTGACTCTGTATCTCTTACATTTGTTGAAAGATTTTAATGAAACTCTGTACAAATATACATTACCATAAGACAGGGTGCATTGAAACACATTTAGTAAGTCAAGAGGTAAAGTATTAGAATTGTTACATTGTAATTCATGTCTGTCTTATAACTGTGACATTCATTAATGGATTTGATGAAAGTTGGTACAAGAATACATTAAGCCAATACAAAGCATTTAGATTTTTGTGTGTGAAGTGCTGCAGTTTTAATCTTTAGTTATTAGTTATATTCTTTTTTTTCAGTATAATTTAGATCACTTGCTTTCATCTTGCTTTAGTGTAACTGGTTGTCTTTTACATAAAATATGAAAACAACTTTTAGATTACTGGTACATGTATTTTTTACAAATTTCAATAAACTATTTCAGGGGCATTTGTCAGTACTTACTGACAGCTCTGGCATTCTCAAAGATCCTTTTTTTTTTTACTTACTGTACCTAATTAAAGTAAATATTATATGTATACCTGCTCCAAAGAATCAATGGAAAATATTATTTGAATCTGTATGAATATGTATATTAAATGCTATTGATTCTCTAATTTAAAAATTAAAGTAATTTGTATGTTTTTGAATTTTAAGAGTCCTAGCTGATAAGTATCAAAATTGTATTTCATTTCTGTTAACTGTGTTGGTAATTTGATTTTTAGATTGCAGAATCAAAGACTATTTTCATGAGATTGGAGGAATACAGTTTGTCTTCAGTATGATTACATCTGTGACAAATTCTGAAGTAAAGGAGGCAGCATTATTTACTCTTGGTTGTTGTGTGGAGAAAAATGGTAAAACTTTATTAACTTAATTAAATTCTACATAGTGGATAAACTGGTAGTATATCCAGCTAGATGTAGAATGTTCATTGTTGGATACATTTGGGTTTAATATCTAAATCAAGGTTTCACTGATTGAAATACTGGTGCATGTCATGTATGACCAGCTAAAATTGAAGATGTATAAACTTTTGCAATACACAAATTGTAATAAGTTGCAAGGGTTTTAACTCACACCAGGCTACCATGACAAAAGGCATTACAATGTAATTAGTTTTTTAGGGGTTATCAGAAGTTAAAAGGCATTACCGGTATTTTTTTTTCAAGTCTTATCGGAAGTGCCAAGGTTTTTTCTTGAAATAATGAGAGATGTGATATTCCTTAGAAATCTTCATCAATCCAGACTTTTATGAATGCTAATCACTTCAACTTTTAACTATATGATATATGCATTTAATTCAAATCACTGTGTACTTGTAAGTCATAAGATACATTATGAATCATTGAATTGCTGATTTAATGATGACCAGAGGCTTCATCTTTTAAAAGCTTGTCATTGATACATTTTATTTTAGTCTACTCTCAGAAGATGTTGTCAACAACAAGTACATTTAGATATATACATAGGTTACTGTCTGATGAAGGATCTGCAAGCAGAATAAAGCAAACAGCAACATTTTTTCTTCTCTGTCTTGTTTCAAATAACAGTAAGTATTGTCAATTAATGGTTTCAGAATGTATTTTTTTTGTAATATTTGAGTTAAAAGTACATAAGATTTTAATGATGAAATGCTGTATTGGTAAAGGGATTTCTACAAACAAAATTTTAAGGAATGTATTAGAAATTGGATTTTCAAAATATAATTTTATATCTTTGTGTACCTGTTTACATGTACATATATATTATGAAAATTATAGGGGATGGTGTTTACTCTATTTCTTTTGCCAACATTTTGTTGGCCCACTTTTCTCGAAAAAACAATTCAACAAATTGTTATAAAACTTTATAGGATCAACCCTTGGATGGAATAGATGTGCTATTGCCTATTCATTTTTTGATCTTGCACATGGTTTGTGAAAACATGGATTTCCCTGTAGAGGTTTGTTAGGGGAACCCCTTTGAAATAGCATCCCATTTCAGTTATGGCTTGCTCTATGCAGTAAAACCTGTCTATAAAGGCCACCCAAGGGAACCAGTAATGTGGCGTTTATGGGCAGGTGGCCTTTATATACAGGTTCAAATAATATGAATAAAGAACAATAGGGATTCAATTATACTGGCCTTTATAAGCAGGTGGTCCTTATATAGAGGTGGCCTTTAAGGCAGGTTGGACTGTATATGGTTTTATTTTGCTTTAAGGTCAAGGTCAAACTTTAGCAAAGGAGTCTTTATGTCTGGCAGATCTCTTAGAACTTCTCAGGTAGGTAAATATGTTTATTGCTTGAAAGAAAAAATATCCATATGGAATGTAACATGTATTATTCAAAGTTTAGACATTACACAGTGGTTTCAATAAAGTTTGTAATGCAACAAAAATTGTCTGCTACTCTTTTGAATTTGGATATAACTTTCTTGCCTATTTCCACTAAGCATTTTAAGTTTACATTTCCTGAATATGTTTAGTAAATACACATTACTGGTACTTCATACTTGCTAACTACTTTAAGAAGTTTGTCATCTTCTTGAACATTTTCTGAAATGGCTGCAATTTTCATGTATTATCACACTGAATCATTATGCAATTATTATTGTTTTTAAACCTGCCTTAGCAAATGAAGTATTCCTTGTTTTCCTTCATTGACATTTGCATGCAGAAAGTATTTCTCAGTGCCAAAGACCAACATCAACTTTAAATAGCAATTAATCATAGGTTTCCTTACTTTGACTGTTGTAACTGTTGTTTGGACCCAATTTGTGTGCACCAGAGGTTAAAATTGACAAAAGTCTTTCTCAGATACAAGTAACTGATGAAAGTTCAAGCTGTGTACAACAAGAATTTACTGTTAATTGTTGAATAGCTATTGTTATTCAAATTTAAAAGATAGCATATTTTATTTACATACTTTCTGTTGAAGCATCTAACCTTTCATATTAAGAAAAGTACATGTACTTGAACATGATTGGACATATTTTATTAGTTTTATTTTTTCTGTAAATAGAACAACATTGCCAAAGAATTTAAAAACAGACATGTCAAAAAAGGAATCGTGGTTTGACGATGCTGGATCAACAAGTTTAGAATTGTGGTCAAGTGTAGCTAGCACTCTTTGTATGTGTGTAAACAATCCACAAAATGGTATATTTTTTCATTTGTCAGCTTATTAGTTTTTTTGCAAAAAAATTGAATTGTTATTTACCAGTAACACAGGGGCCAAGTTCATAATAAGATGTAAAAAAAAAAA
The DNA here is from genome assembly GCA_021292105.1 of Anadara kagoshimensis. Lineage (NCBI taxonomy): Eukaryota > Metazoa > Mollusca > Bivalvia > Arcoida > Arcidae > Anadara > Anadara kagoshimensis. The sequence continues at coordinate 41,193,279 of CM037864.1, forward strand.
TACTCATAAGATGAATTTAATGTCCCAGTCATTAATGATTTACTTATATTGAGGCTTTAAAATACTCATAAGTATATATAAAGTTTCCTATACTATGGGTATATTTTTAAAAATTTTATCATGAAACTGGCCCCTGTGACCAGTAACATTGTCCATACCATAAGTTAATTATTTATGAAAAAGCTCTCTGATTGAAACTGTTAATAAAGGTTTAGTATACATGTAAGTTAAAAAACATTCCTTTTGGTTGGTCTTATATTTTGTTGACTTTGATTTCGATTCTTTGACCATCAAGCAAAAATGGAATTTTATCTCCAATACTGCAATACACCTATGCTAGTGGATTTTCATTGTAAGGTATTAACCTTCAAATAAAAATCAGAAATTTTGGAATACATTGTAAAGTTTGTAATTGCTGTATTTAAGGTTTTCTCAACTAGATCCCGATTAAACTAAAAACCTATATAACTGAACCAACTTTATAGGACATGCTGTTAATATTTTGTGTTTGTAGCACCTGGCTTGACTTTCTTAATGGAATTTGATGTTTAATTTATAATTTGCTAGTTTCAATTTTTGCTTCGCTTTTCAGATTGTGATTTGGACAATGGACATGGACTGGTATGTTTGTTTTTGTTCTGGTAAATTAACCTATATAAATTGAACCAGTCTTATTGACTTATTGTGTTTTTGTAGTTATTTGATGACCATTATATTTGTTTGTTATACCTTTTTCAGAAGAGAACCAGAGAGTTTGTGGTTTTGTATTACCATACATGTTCCATGTGTTTGAGGAATACAGAAATACACTTGTTGTTAGATCTCTCATGTCACTGATCGGTTTTGTTGTCTCAAATAATTGTAAGTTTAATTTACACATAAATACAGTTATATGTATTTTCCAAAAGCTTTGTCATTGTTTTCATATTGATATATTGTAACTAACATACAATTAATTTAGAATTTAACAAAGGTATGTAAGTGGTAAAATGTAAATCATATATGTATTGTAAAATAGCAAACAATCAGTTCTTTACTTATTGTGTTTTGGAGACTAAAAAGTTTTTTTGGCCCCAAGATACAACAGAAATTGAAAATTTGAATCTGACTATTTATGACATTCAAGAAGTGCTCTTGTATACATGTATACTTTGAATTTTATTCCACCCTTATTTAAAGGATCATGTTTATGTATAACCTTGGTCTTAGTTGCCAAGCACATGGTGTTCAATTTGTCTGATTTAAAAAGAACAAGAAAAACCATTGAAACCAAGTAAATGATAAAGAAAATGTTATTTGTGCCAATGCATCAAGATAACAGTGGCTCTACCTTATTTACATCTTTCCTTCTTCAAGAGGCCTTGGTGGCTCAGTGGTATAAAACGGCACACTTAAGGATCATAGCATTTCTCAATGCCTAAATTTGAATTCCACTCAGGACAGATCCTAGTGTGAGAAAGTTTGTCAGTTCCCTTTCTAAAAGTTGGTAGTTTTCTCTGGGCATTCTGTTTTCTTCCACCATCCCTGAGCTGACTGCCTAGATTTCAGTGAAAGAATCTTGATTGGGGTGTAAAACACCAGTACCCCACTCCACTATTTCCCTCGTTACACTGTCAGAAACAAAAGCATGTAAAAAAAATTCAATGATTAATTAATTTCAGCCTCAAATCAGGATCAAGTAAGAAGATGTGGAGGGTTACATATTCTTATTAGATGTCTAAAACATGTTGTGAAGCAGGGACATAAATCTCCAGAGAGTGCACATCTGGCAATACAAATTACAAGTACCATAGACTCATGTATCACAGATAATGGTGTGTAATTATTTATTTGTTGTTTTATAAGATCTGTATTTTTTTGTTTTTTTTTTTGTCACATAATACACAGTAAATCCTCAATTGATATCCGCAAATGACCAATTGTGCCATATAAGAAAGTTTTTGATACATTATAATCACACTGATTATTTGTATTCTGATATTCTGACAGAGAATCTTGCTGGTGACATGCCAAAACTTATAAAACATATACCTGGTGATTGTGCAATCTTTAAAGACCCCTTTGTATTTAATGCAAATGTGATAGTAAAAAACAAAAGCAAAGTTGGACTAAGTGTGGAACCTAAAACTTCTTATACTAGAGTGCAAGTCCTCTACCATGCCAACTTCCTAAAGAACTCTAAATTCATTCCAAAATTTTCATTTAAATCACTTTGGATATAAACTACAAAGTTTAACCATTATGAACATTTACTGGCAGTTAGCCCTTTTGAAGGATTGGCATAAACACACTAGTTATACCTAAGCAGGGTTGAACCTGGCCCCTCATACTTTAGGTGAGATTGTACCAATTGATATTTATTTAAAATATAATTAATAAATGTACATGAGTAAATGTTGTAATTTATAGTGGAAAACTGTGAAGAAATAGGGAGTCAAGGTGCTATAAAGTTAATGCTAGATCTGTTGAATACAGAATGTTTGGATGATGCATCAAAATTACAGCTGGTTGTAACACTTGGACATGCAGTGGAATCTTGTAGTGAGTTAACACTCTTAACTATAGTTTTTGTATCTGTATGATAATAATGTGAAGTGAAACCCCTTTTATCTGAACAACCACCAGATTTAGTATTTTTGTCTGGTTTAGAGAAGTGTATAATTTTAAGAGGTTCAATTTACAGTCAGAACTAATAACTTATGATCACAGCAGTCCTAAGAACTACAAAATTATACATATGAGTTGTACAGTTTTTACAGAGGTAGTCCTTGAAAAATGCTATAATCATTCAAAATACCCCCAATTTAAGAAAAGTGTGTGGCATTAAAACCCAAGAAAATTTGTTGAATCTGTTTAACACAAATACTTTAGATAGAAATTGTTAGTTGTAGCAGCCAAATTGAACCTCTACAGAGGTGTCTTTAGCATGGGACTAAGGAGTCTTGATTGAAAGACTCATGACAATCTGCTTTTTACAGTTTTAGTATAGACAGATAAAAATTATCCAAGTCCCAAGTTAGGTTGGAACCCACAATGCCAGTGAGCATACTGTTCATTATATCTTATCTATTTCTAAATTTTAATGTTTTTTGCAGACAGAAATAAGAAAGAAATCAATGAAGAAAATGGTCTAACAAGATTAATTCAACATTTAACAGATACAGAAGATGAAGAATTATCCAAGGCAGTTAAATATCTGTTACAAATATGTGTCAGTAATAGTAGGTAAACTCTTTATACACAATGAAACTGTTTTAATTGAATCTTTTTAAACTTTTACTAGTTAGTTTCAATAAATTAGTTTGAGAGAAAATACTTTTCTGACATCCATATTTACCTTACTTTTGTGGTTCTACCTCATGTTTGGTTTTTGGACAAGTAAAACCACACATTTTTCTCCATGAAGCTGATTAAGAAATACACAATGTGTATAGAAATTCATTACCCAATATTTGCCAGTAACCACACTTGTTATGACCAAAGATGGAATACTTTGTAGTGGGAAGCGTATTGTTTTTTAACTTGACTGTTTGTTGGCTTTACTTAAGATTGCAACTTTATCTTTTGTTAAAATACAAGTATTATATTTGTCTTATTCATGCTACACATAGCTGTTCCAAATTTGGTTCAAGTACATTTGTTTAAATTTATGCACTATAAAAGTGTGGATAGATAATACATGTATTTAAAATGTATGTATTTATCAGAAGTTAACTAACTCTAGAGCTAAACTTTTATTTTATTTTAGAAGTAACAAACCCTAATATATATGAGAAAGAAAATTCAGCATCTCCAAATAGAAATGAAATAATGCACATGTAAGTATCAAACTTTTGATTACTTATAAGCAGTCAAAACATCAGACATGGATGCAAGTTCATAATCAAGTAGCTATTGCAAGGATGTTCCAAAATCAGAAATTCTAAACATGTATGTCTGAAGCTGTGTTGTTCTTCTATCACCTTTGGTGGATTTTACTTGTGATACTTCCATATTTATAAAAAAAAAATAAGGTTAAGCAAGAACACAAACGCATGCCATCAATACAGATGTATAATTTGCTGTTCCCATGCTATAGTTTGCATAATTTTATTAAATGAATAATGCCATTGATATTATTGTTAGATGAAAGATAATGAATTTTGTAAATGCATAATGTTTATTATGATGTCATTTTTAGGCAGAGTGAACTTGTTTTACTGCAGAAGATAAACGAAATTACAGACAGATTAAAGACCATTGAACAACAATCAGTTCTGGATACCAAACAATTAACAAATGTCTCACAGTTTACTTCAGCAATCAATCCAGCAGTAGACTTATGTAATCCACTTGTGCCTAATGATGTGTGTCTCACTCCAAGAGAAAGAGGTCTTTTGTCAGAATTACACAGGGTATGATTTCCAATTATCTTCACAGTTATCTTTTGTTTTATACACAAGGTTTTAGAAATGGGATGTATAATGGTAAGGATTTGGTCATTGTCTGTAATAGTTGGACTGGCCTACTCCTCCAACACCGTTGAAGATATTTGTATCTAACTACCAGTAGGTATACATGAATACCAGGATATGATGTTGCAAGCATCTGAAGAGGAGGTAACTCTATCCAAATTTCTTGAAAGTTGTGTCCCTTTGAAATTTGCAACCTTTCACAACAGTTTAATGAAAAAATGTTAACCTAAATATCTTGCTATGCCTATCTGTGTTGTGTCATATCAAACACAAATTCATGTCAAAATCACAATCTTAAAGCAAAGTAAAAACTTTGAAACTGGCAAATTGTATTAAACATGTGAACTTCCATCAGGGAAGCAAGACTGGGTGCTCCGAAAACTCCTCCTGTTTAGTTAGATACATCCACCACAGGTGAAATCAAAATTGAATTTGAAAGGAACATGGAACTTTTGGACGTCAAATTTATTCAGGATAATTTTTGATACAGAGACATCATACTTATCAACAATATTGTGATGATGACTGTATGAGAGCCTTGATAAGCCTTGGTTTGTAATATCCCTGTGTCAACAATTTATTTGTAAGCAGCTTGCTTCATTGTATAAAATTCCTGCAGTGAGAACAAGCTCTACCATAGTGTATTCATTGTTAAACAAATACACCATAAGCAGGAGAAGCAGGAATATTGCTGCATAGAAAGGAAATAAAAAAATTAAAGCCATCACATTTTCAATTTTGGCATCAGTGATCTCTCCAGCTAAAACAAGATTCTGAATAATCTCTGCCTCATGTGAATAAAGTAATAAATCAGCAAGCAATGGTGTACAGTTTGTGCCCATTAGTATATCGATTGTTTGTTAGAAAAATATTCCTTGTAGCTTTTGTTGATCATAGAGATTGACAGTGTATCACAGCATATTCAGTAGATTTCTGAAGAACTTTTGGTCCCTTTTGTTACTTTTATGCCTATATTTAGTCTAATACTTTGTTAAATTTTGTAGGAAAGGAAAGAAAGACAAAGATTGGAACTAATAACCAGACAACATTTACAAAGTGCAAATAGGAAAATAAATACAGATTATGTAGGGGATATTGCAGAGAATAAGTTTGTCAACCAACATCAGAGTGTACACAATAATATGATGGATGACTTTCAAAACCCTTTGTTTAATAGGGATATTTATGTGCCAGACTGCTCCGGTGATTACATTAATATGCAGAAAGAAAGTTCTACCAGAGAGGCATACTGCACAGATCCAAGGCTGAATCCTTTACAATTACCAGGGGTACAAAATAACAGAAATCCATTGTTTCAAAACAAGCATTCTGAGCATAATTTGTCTAATTTTTGTAGTCCAGGGAATCAAGAAGAATATTATTCAAATATTTATACAGAAAGAATTAATGATTCTCAGAAAAATTCTAACTTTGCACAAAATTTGAACAGAAGCTTGTCAGAAGATTCAATAAGGAACAAAAATGTTGGACCAATGAGCGATAGAAACCAGCGTTTATTGTCTAGTAGTTCTGTGTTACAACAAAATGAAAGTTACTTGCCAAATAATTTTGTATTGGCGTCACCAGCAAACAGGCACATGATGGCACCACATGTGGATTCCAATCATAGATTAAGTGATCATGAACCATGCTTATCCAAAATTGACCATTTAGATCCAAATGTAAGACGGTCATTCCAATCTGATTGTGATATGGCATCAGCAGACAATTTACAAAAAAACAAACATGTGGCACCACAGCATGAAATCACAAGCTCTGATTTGACCAACGCTGAAGCACAAAAATCCAATAAACTTGGAGCATCCTCTCACTGTGATATTTCTCAGGATGTTATAACATCTACTACAGAAAATTCTAAGGAACCTGAATCTAGAAACCCTACCTCAAACCTGTCAAGGAGTGATTTGTGTAAACATAAATCAGTGGATAAAACTTGTGAAGATTCTCAATCACAGACAAGAATCCATCCCTCTGATTTTTGCAAGAATAGATTGACAGATAAAACTACATGTAACAGCACTGTTTTGGAACTTAACCTAGTTAAAAATCCATCAGAACAGAAAGAAAGTAATACAACTGCTCAAAACGAATCAAATAAAAATCTGGATATAGAAACAAGTAGCACCACTTTTAAAAAGCCTGTTGGTGTACCACCAAGAAGGAAACAAACAAGAATGACCAAACCACTTGGAGTTGATGAGGTTTTTATATCTGACACAATGTCATGTTCTGATGTACAGTCTGAGTTTGATTGTCAGCTGTTGAAATGTGCCACTAAAGGTTTTAGAAGGAGTTCCTCATTCATAAAACCTTCATTGCCAGTTGATAGAAATTATTTAATAAATGAGTTTACTAAACCTAATAGAAGTGATATTGGAACTCCTAAACATCAAAGCATCCCTTGTGTCAAACCTGTATACAGTGATGTTGGACCTGGGAAGGACACTAGAAGGTATCTAACAAACAATAAAGTGAACTTAATATACAGCGTCAAACCATTACCTAAACCCAGATGGTTGTCTACTGGAAATACAAGCTTTACAGATGTTGATGAATGTGATAATGACAAAGGTTAGTGCCTCCTTTGGATACATTTGTTGAAATATGTTGTGAGCAAATTATTTACATTTGTTTATTTGTTTGTTCATTTATTTATTTATTTATTTATTTATTTAATATTGTTTCCTAGCGTATTTGTACCTTAAGAATACTAGTATAAGTACCGTAAATAAAAAGATAAAAAATTTTCTGTCGCCAAATGGTCGAAAGCACACATTTATGGATCACTTCTAGCTCTCACCATCTAGGTTTGAATCCTACTTCGGACAGAAGGTGGGTGGGTTTTTTCAGGCACTCTGGTTTCCTCCTCTATCCCTGAACTGACCATTTCCCATCTTTACCAGGGCATAAAATTTCAAACCTACACTCTTCACTTCACTCTTCGTATCCATGCACCACATGATGATACTAGTAGTTGTGTAAATATGTTCAAGATAAGTGGGTAGTGAACATTGTTGTGATTTGCAGTGTGAGCAAGGTTCCTTTCAGACCAATAAAAAATCCAAATAATATATATATATCAAAAATCTATATTACTGTATTTTATGATTTTATTTTCAGAAATGTGGCTAAGAAATAAGCAAACTTCAAAATTGGAAATTACCATGGAAAAAAAGAAATTAAAGAAAGACTGTCCAGGTTTGATAAAACAAATCTTTTCTTCCTTTTTTCTAAAAATTGGAATGAATTTTTAAAAAATTATATCGGGGATGAAGATTAGCCCTTTAATGTTTACACATTTTAGCTATTTATTACTACATGTATTACCACTTCTTTTCTGAAATGAGCTGGTCCCCTAACTCAAAATAGTTAAGCTTCATCCCTGTATATGTGTACATATACATGTATATTGTTTTTAACATATTATTGTAAAAACTTTATATGAAGAAATTTTACTGATTTTGTTTGATAATCGTGGCACTTTTTTTTGGCTGCCAGATGTCGTCACAATCAAGTTACCAACAACCCCCTTCCTTTTGGATACAATTCTTAACATAGTAATCTGATGGTTTATTATGTCATGATTCAGTTAAAAACAATAGTATGTCACACTTCTTAGTTTAATTTCATCAAAACTGTTATATTTTGCAATATAGGTTGTGTGGTACCAACTGAAAATGATGATTTAGACAGCCACCCTCTGAACAGTAGAACTTACAACTTGATCATAGAAACCAATGGAGATACTTGTCAAACTCATAGATATATACGTGAAATAGAGAGAAAGTATATACAGGCAAGGAAAGAAATAAAGAAAAACACAGCATCTGGTCAAGTAAAGAGGCTGAAGAAAAGAAAACCATTGCTTGAGATACATAGAAAAAATAACCCTGATCTACTTTGTGATGAGAAAAAACCCAAACCAGATGAATCTATTTATGACATTCCTTCAAGTGATTCAGAACCGCAAAAGGTTGTATTTAGATTTCCTTTGGTTTTTTATTATTCATTGTGTTGCTGCATGATAAGTAGAAAACAAACTCATATAAACTCAAATAATTTTAAAGTTGAGTTCTATAAAATGCAAAAACAGACCTCCATCAAGCTTTTAAAATTGACTATACAGATGATAGATGTTACATACATGACATTACGGATATATAAAGCAAACCAAAAGAAAGAAATATCACAAAGTAAACATCAACAAAACATAAAAGCATAAAATAAAATCATTTTATGTGCAGTAGCAAGATGATTTCACTTAATTCAATTATCCTAGTCACAGAATGTTAAGTTTTTGTAATTTCTGCACTTTATATTTGTATCGCATACCATGCTCAGGGCTGAAATAATTTTTTTTGTCTTTCTCTGTAGACTTTATTGCAATAACATTTATAGTTATGTACATTTTTGTATTGTGATAAATGAAATTCCCATTGAGGTTATCTTGGCCACCTCAATTTATCTGGCCAAAATTATTTTTTGTCTTTGATCTGTCAAAGAATTTCAGGAAAATGAGATTTAAAAAACCTTTTTATGTAATCAGAATTTTAACTTTACTTTTTAGGGTAATGTGACACCACCAAGAAGCACCACTGCTGCCATTAAATCTGTTTTGTCTAGAAATCAGGAACATACAAGTGAAAAACGTCGTCAAAGAGTACCTTACACGGAGGAAGAAATTAATAACATATTAACAGGCGTTAAAACATTTGGTACAAGATGGAATCAGATTCTTTGTACTTATGTGTTTCATCCAACAAGGAAGGCTGTTGATCTGTCTGATAAATACAAGAGGATGATGGTAAGTGAATTAATGACCAATGAGAATGGTTGTAAGTAAATTAATCACCAATGAGAATAGTGGTAAGTAAATTTATGGCCAATGAGAATAGTGTCAATTAAGTGAATTAATGACCAATGAGAATGATGTATAGTAAACTAACAGCCGATGAAAATAGTTGTTAGTAATGATGGTAGGTCAATTTATGACCAATGACAATAGTGGTTAGTCAATGAATAACCAATGGAAATAGGTAAGTAAATTAACAACCAATGTTGACAATTTTGGTAATGTTTTATGAAAGCTGTTATCAACTTTTTTATCTTTATGCTTTGCCTCAGAGAGTATGTACTTGTCTTTATTTGTAGAAAAGAGAAAAAGAGGATGGAGAAAGCGCCAAGAGTGTTACTAGCAGACATGAGCCCTTTTCTATGTGTGAAGACCGTAGATTAGTCAGAGGTGTAAAGTTGTACGGTTATAGCTGGAAGACTATTTTACATTCATTTCAGTTTGCTAAATGTAGAACAAGTGAAGACCTAAGGCTGAGATGGAGAACTATGCATCAAAAGCCAGGTGTTTTGATAAATAAACTTCCTTGAGTGTTCAAATTACATATTAAATTTGATATGAACTGGATTAAATGTTTACATGTATATTCAGTGTAAGCAAACATGTTTCTCTGGAGGAAATCTTTAGTTGTTTTAGTTTAACTGGCTTTAGTCATCTGAGGTCATGGCATGGGAAGTGTATATCTTCATTCATCTTTGAAACCACCAGGTCTATTAGAACCAAATTTTGTTGCAAGGTCCCTAAGTGGAATAGATTAAAGTTTGTTTATGGTTGCTAGGTCTTGCATCAAAGATGGTAAAACCAATATACCTGTAGCTTAATTTGTCGCCCAATTTACTTCTTAATCAGTTAAGATTTCCATTGCTTTTTATTATACGGTAAACCTCTTTTGTAATGGATACAACCAGTTGAATGTTACAAGTCCTAGTGTGCTTTATGCTTCTGTGATCTGCTTCTGGTTGAAGATTCATTCCACAGTTCTAATTTTTTCCTTGTTGAGAAAAATGTCAAAGATTATTTTGCCAGAAGTTGTGAATATTTATTGTGTAAATTTTGTTGTAATACCGTATACTTTAAAATTGAATTCTTCTACATGATCTTAGACCAAAGAAATTATAAATATTTATTTCCCTTGAACTTTTGTTGTTATTATACATTAGAATTAAATTATTGTGACATTCAAAGATAAATCAAATTTACTCATTTTTGTTAATTGTTACACAATATTTATTTTTGTTATAGAAATGACTTCGCCTGTGATATATTTCATAAAAATTATTAACCATTATAAATTATACATGTACATAAAGTATTTATAAGATTAAAATTGTCTGAATTATTTAATAGTTGATGCTAGTTACATTCTTCAGATCGTTGAATCCTCTTCATTGAAAAATCACTGCTGTAGCTCAGTTGGTAGAGTGCTTACTTTGTAAGTGGGAGATTGTGGGTTCGAACCCAGACTTGGTCTGACCCAAGACTTGAAAGTGGGTAGTGACAGTTCTTTCGCCAAGCACTTGGCATTACAAAATGAAAGTCACAGTTCTTTCGGATGGGAACTTGAAATTAAGGAGGTTACCGGTCAGGGTAAACGTGGCATGATAAAGAACCTTGCTGTACGTATAATGCCATCAGACCAATGCACAGGAAAACATTTCTGCACCTTTGCCTATAGCTGGTGATGCCTTGATATTAATGAAACATTTTTGACTTGGATTTTAGATACCATTACTCAACTCAACTCTTCATTGAAAATAAAAACAAACAAAAATTTAATATAAAGACCATCTGTCAAGAAAGTGACTTTATATACAGGAGTGTCTGTATTTAAAGCTTTGCAGAGCTTGTTACAAAGTACAAACTGTATAATAAACTTTGAGATATTAAAATTGTGAAATAATAAGATTTTGATTATACAGCTCTTTCATGGACTAACTGAGATATTAACATTGTGAAATAATAAGGTTTTGATTGAAGCTTTGTCATGGACTAGATGTGTATACATGTAAAAAGCTACAATATCAGCAAATGTTATTTCAGCACAGAAAATCAACTGTGGTAGTAAAAAAAGCACCAAGATAAGGGAATGTCATATAATTGATATCTGGTGTAAAAAATTTTACTTCGAGGCACCATTATTTTTGTTTTGAAAAGCCTTTCTGTAAATTTTTATTCGCTGATATTAACTGTTGCAATTATCTTATCAAAACTATTTCACGACTTAATTTTCGCGATATGGACTTTAGCTGAATATTTGGTATAAACAAAACCATTTTCGGAAACAATTTCGTGACCATCGCAATTATTTTGTCCTTGCAAAAGTTAATCGCACAAGAAAAGTTAGTTTACAGTATATTTCTTTGTCCTTTGTCTAGAGATTGCTTGCCAGGAGTTATAATGTCAGTAGACAAAGGGGTCTGAGGAGCAAAGGGCTGTAAAATAGAAAAAGGACCCCAGTATTTACACGTTTGTTCCAAAAGGCGACTTAATTGGGGGTCTTTCAGATGAGACCATAAACCGATGCCACAGCATAGGTGTGTAATCCAAAAGATTCCTCAGCCCACTGCAAAGGTATACATTTCTGCCATTACCCAACAGATGGTGATGTATTGATAGAAGTGAAATAATCTTGACAGGGATGTAAAACTCCATTAAATCAATCAACCAGTAGACAAAGGCAGATCCTATGTTGAACAAATGTTGTCATTCAAAACAAGAACAATAGTGAGGATTTAAGTTACAAATCAGTTTGTTGTCCATGGCATAACAAGAGATGGCAGTGGATCTCTGATGCTTTTATGTTGGAATTTATTTGTACAATGGAACCATTTTTAAACATTCCTCTTTAAAATAAAGAAAAGCTGATGTCATTAACTCTTCTCTCCAACAAAGCATTTATCTGAAATGTTTCAGTTTTGGTTCAAGATTTTGATGGTATACTATAATTATGTGCTTCTGACAGCTTTGGCTAGATAGCTAGTTAAATCTGACCAAGACTTGAAAATAGGTAGGGACTGTGTTTTCACCAAACACTCTCCACTTCGAAATAAAAGTCAGACTCCTTCAGAAAAGACGTTTCACATGACCTTTCGGTCAGGTGAGCTAAAAACTGATGCCCTGTGTCACACTAAAACATGAAAAAGAACACTCCCTGAATATTGCCTAGAGTGCACTGCAAAGATAAATAATTCTGTCACTTCACCTATAGCTGGTGACATTTCAATATAAATGAAATTTTCTTGACTAAGTAATAAAATTTCAATCATTCAATCATTCAATCTTTCTAAATAGTAAACCTGATATTTAGATATTGAGATTAGACAGTAATACCTTGTTGAGTGTTACATTGCAGATCATAAAATTCAAAACAAAACAAAAGTTAGGCAATTCTTTAATTTTATTGCTGCAGTAAAAATTCAACATGATTAAATGACATATATATATACAAATACTGAGACACAATCACATAATTAAGCTTGGTGTTGTAACATGAGTATAAACGTTTTTTAAATTGGTTTACATTTACAAATACTTTAAATAACATATTTCTTTGATATACAAAAAAGATGAAGATCTATTATAAATGACTATATATATATTTTATATATTTATATATAAATTTTAACATCATTATTTAGCACTATATAAGTTACTTACTTTGAACAATAACGGTTACAGTCAAACTTCAATAACTAGAACTTCAATTTTGTAACTGAGGTTTCATGAGTGCCTCAGTGTTTAAATTTGTATAGGTGGCAAAGGAAAATGGTTGGGATCAAATAATGAGACATCGAAGTTATTATCAAAGTTCATGCTATATATATATACAAAAAATAGTTCTAATATTACAAGAGATCTGACAAAATAAATACTAATAATGAGTTTTTTTCTTTTTCGGTTTTACAAGTTTTTTTTAACCAAAGATATTAACATTTGTAAAATAAGAGTACTACATTATGATGGGTTACTATTATTTTTCTTGTTTTTCATAACAGACTCCTTCTGAGTATAGTCATACTGTTTTACATCAACTTTTTTCTGAGTACAGGTAGTCTTAACACAAACAGCAAACTTTAAAAGTACTTAATTTGACCAAACTCCTAGGTATTATAACACAATATTTTCTGGTATATTAGATACAACTAAATTGGCAAATAAGAGATCGGTCTTATTCCGACCAAACTTCTAGGTTTTACAATAAAACATTGCCACCAAGATGCCTGGTATAATCGAGGCAGCTGAAATGGCAAATAAGAGATTGTAAGGGTGTTCTTATTCCGACCATACTTCTAGGTTTTACAATAAAACATTGCCACCAAGATGCCTGGTATAATTAAGGCAGCTGAAATGGCAAATAAGAGATTGTAAGGGTGTTCTTATTCCGACCATACTTCTAGGTTTTACAATAAAACATTGCCACCAAGATGCCAGGTATAATCGAGGCAGCTGAAATGGCAAAAAGAGATTGTAAGGGTGTTGTAACTCTGACCATACTTCTATGTTTACAATAAAACATTGCCATCAATATGCCAGGTATAATCGAGGCAGCTGAATGGGCAAATAAGAGATTGTAAGGGTGTCATAATTTCAACCATACTTCTAGGTTTTACAATAAAACATTGCCACCAAGATGCCTGGTATAATTGAGGCAGCTGAAATGGCAAATAAGAGATTGTAAGGGTGTTCTTATTCCGACCATACTTCTAGGTTTTACAATAAAACATTGCCACCAAGATGCCTGGTATAATTGAGGCAGCTGAAATGGCAAATAAGAGATTGTAAGGGTGTTCTTATTCCGACCATACTTCTAGGTTTTACAATAAAACATTGCCACCAAGATGCCAGGTATAATCGAGGCAGCTGGAATGGCAAAAAGAGATTGTAAGGGTGTTGTAACTCTGACCATACTTCTATGTTTACAATAAAACATTGCCATCAATATGCCAGGTATAATCGAGGCAGCTGAATTGGCAAATAAGAGATTGTAAGGGTGTTGTAATTCTGACCATACTTCTATGTTTACAATAAAACATTGCCACCAAGATGCCTGGTATAATTGAGGCAGCTGAAATGGCAAATAAGAGATTGTAAGGGTGTCGTAATTCTGACCATACTTCTATGTTTACAATAAAACATTGCCACCAAGATGCCTGGTATAATTGAGGCAGCTGAAATGGCAAAAAGAGATTGTAAGGGTGTCATAATTTCAACCATACTTCTTGGTTTTACAATAAAACATTGCCACCAAGATGCCTGGTACAATCGAGGCAGCTGAATTGGCAAATAAGAGATTGTAAGGGTGTCGTAATTCTGACCATACTTCTAGGTTTTACAATAAAACATTGCCACCAAGATGCCTGGTATAATTGAGGCAGCTGAAATGGCAAATAAGAGATTGTAAGGGTGTTGTAATTCTGACCATACTTCTAGGTTTTACAATAAAACATTGCCACCAAGATGCCTGGTATAATCGAGGCAGCTGAAATGGCAAATAAGAGATTGTAAGGGTGTCGTAATTCTGACCATACTTTTAGGTTTTACAATAAAACATTGCCACCAATGTGTCAGGTATAATTGAGGAAGCTGAAATGACAAATAAAATATTTTTAGGGTGTCCTAATAGGACCAAACTCCTAAGTTTAATGATACAATATTGCAGGGTATATTGCTTATAGATAAGAAAACTGGCAAACTGATAAACAGAGTGCCATAGATTTTACCAAAATAATTTTTGACACAAACTTCTTGGTTTTATGATGCAGGATTATCATTATATTAAATACTGTTAATATTAGTGATGGGAATCGGTTGCATGTTCATAATGGATTAATCGGTTATAATAGGAAGATGATTTCGATCGATTTTCCGATTATAATCGGTTAATAAATTGAAGCGGAAAATACAAAGTAAATTAAATTAATTTTTAGTCTTGCTAATATCTGCAACATATTTGTATCTCAGTTAAGACTTAATAATAAAAATAATCGAAATCGATTGATTATTAGATTTTAGAATCGATTATCGCTAATCGGACGCTCAAACGATTAGATATCGATTAAATCGGTCCAACACTAGTTAATAATGCCAATTTAATTTAAACAACTATTTCCGCTCAATTGCAACCTGGTTAATTGTACCATATAATTAAAATCCTGATGGTTTATGAAAGATGATCGATAAACAATGTGATTCATCTCCTTCAGATACAGTTTCTCTTTTTCCCCTCATTTTTAAAAAAATTGCTTGATCTAACAATCCCTGTTTTAACTAAA
Organism: Anadara kagoshimensis; assembly: GCA_021292105.1. Lineage (NCBI taxonomy): Eukaryota > Metazoa > Mollusca > Bivalvia > Arcoida > Arcidae > Anadara > Anadara kagoshimensis. The sequence continues at coordinate 41,208,878 of CM037864.1, forward strand.
TATTATTTCAATTTCTACATTGCTAAAGTATCGCTTACAAATTATACAGGTATGGTATGTATTGAAATTAACGCACATACATTAACACACATTTAATATACAGTCAGTCAAAGTCCAGCTTAAAACTGACAAAATTTCTTTACTTTACATTTCTTGATTTATTTGGTTTTTAAAAGATAATAAAAACATTACATATTACTGAACAAATAAAGTTATTACATGTAATAATGAACTTAAAGATTATTGTAATATCAGTATTTTGTATAAAGCTTCATTTTGTAATACAAAAAATATACATATACAATGAGATGCTAATAATTTTTGGGATCATTCAGGTTCAGTTACCAGGACATAAAATACATGTACTGATGCATCAAGGGCTAGTTACTAGGACAGATACATGTATTGGTGCATCAAGGGCTTCAAAGCTCATATGTACATGAACATGTATTTATAGCAAATATTTGGCAGATTGTAGTGTACCATTTATGATTTATAAGACTTTAGGCTTGTTTTACAAGGGCTCGAAACAAGTCATGAATTTTATAAAATTGAGAAAAATAATTCACAACTGTGAAGAGACTAACAATAATTTTTACATATGATATTACATAAATCATATTCAACTTCATAATCATTGATATCTGGGAAATTTTTCAACACAGTTGGGTTGGGAAAAAATTTTATGTGTTAAGAAGAAAATTGCTCTTGCATTTTTAAAGACTTTTCATAAGAAAACAATTTCATAACTTGACTTGTGATCAGCTGATCAGTTTTTTTTATCACAACTTGCATACCTATAATTCATACGTGGGAATGACAGGTTTTTCTAAATTTGGGACAGAGTACAAAATAATAATCATGATTTTGTGCCCCGATGGGACAGATTTTAAAAGGGTCAAATCTGCAGCACCATGGATAATCCCGTACTTGTAGCATGTACAGCCTAATATAGGATACTTTATGTAGTCAAGGTGGTAACATATCTCTGAATTCAATTACAAATGACACAAACAATATTTCAGTAACCATGGTAACAATAATTATACAAACTTAAAAAGTAACTTTCAAAATAAAATACTTTAAATCATTAACAAACGTACATAAATACCAACAGTTATCATTAACAATTCTGTTTTATCAATAATTAAATTACAGTTATTGTCAACAATTCTGTTTACTTAATTATTATATAATAAATCTTTTTTATTTAATCAATCATTACATGGTCTTTTTCTGTTTATTTGAATGATTTGTAACTACAATTTGTAACATACCAGCCCTTATTGCCTTTTCTGTGTATTTGCTTTGGTGTTAAGATAATCTACAGATAACAAATATCAGATATGTATGACAACAATGAGAAAACATTTGACTGCATAACACAAAATGTTGAATTTTGTCCTCCATATTTAAACATCTGTCTTGGAAATTAGAATTGTTTATTCATGATTGAATTTTAAAGCAGTATAAATCATTTTCAATCTAAAGCAGTCACAAGATATAATATTGGATTTCAGTTGTAAAGAACAGGTGCTTGGTCCAATGCTGCATAACTACATACACACATGCAAGAAAACATGACAATTTTGTGTTTGAAGGAATCTGAAGTTAAAACACCCAGCAGTTTTTACAAAAATAGTGCACTCGGGCAGCATATTCTACATGCATGCAATAGTGGTTTAAAAAATAATAATACAACTCATGACTTGTTAACAATAACAAAATTACTACACCAGAAATCGCTATTCAACCCGATATACTAGTATCCATGTGGCAGTTTTGTTCACTAGAAATGACTTGTAAAACTTGACCTGAACATATCAATAGCTTGATACCATTATTCATGTGGCAGTTTCAAATACTGGTATGCCACAACAATCAAACTGCTTACTTTACTAGGACATTTAACAGTTGGACTATGAATGCAACTTGAGGACTACCATCTCGGTGGCAGTTTATGTTTTGTGCTTAAATTAAGAAATCTCACTTGACCAAGAAAGTTTCAACAGCCAAGTCATGAATTCAAGTCAAATGCCTAGATGCTTTAAATGTTGCAATTCATGTTTACAACAAGCATGTACACATGGCAGTAGAAAGTAGAAAGGATTTAATGAAGACCATATTAAGGGGAGATAACTATTAACATTATCTTTGCTATCATTAATTTCTATATAATATAGTACTGGATTAAATCAAACACAAGCATACCAATATATGTCCAAATCACTATTTCAAGCAAAGTAAAAACTGAAAACTGGCAAATTATTTTAAACATTGAACTTCCATCATGAACTTCCCTGATGAAAGTCAAACTGATATCATGTGTAGCATTTATGTTTGTCATGCATGAATGAATACCTACATGGAAAAAGTCGGAATCATTTTTCAACGAAAATATTAATTCAATATTATATAAGTTTGAACACAAAATATCAGAAGTGTTATGTATTATAAGTATTACATGCCGCATTCAAGGTCTAGATGGTATACAAGTTATGTCACAAGAGCAAATTTGCAATTTTGGATTCCCAAAATATTTGCAGATGACATTAAATATTCTCCTATATGGATACATCATTTTATAAAGGCTGACCCATAAACTTATCATAGACATCGATGCTGATATTGAGCGCATGACGATGGATCTTTTAAACATTGTGCAGGTGAGATAAAAATTTGTCAAATTATGTCATGGAATAGTTGATAATGCATTTGTACAGTTAAGTTTTTCTCTGATGTCATTGTAGGACCAACAAATTCAAACATAGGTAAAAATAATGCAGACCCCAAGTGAGTTAGAGAGTTATTGAATGTCTTAGTACATTGTATACATTTGTATTAATACACAGGAGAATAGTTTTAATTTTATTATTCTGCAATTAAATCGGGAGATATATTAACAATTTTGTTTCAAGTTTCATTGTAAATTTTGTGGTGGGAAAAATTAAATAATAAAAAAAACAAAATGAGATGAATACACATAAGGTGGTTTGGGTTTTATCATGATACAAAGTCACTCTCATGATGACTGGTGAAAAGAACATAACAATAAAAACAAAAAGAGACTATATAATTCATCAAAATGATAAAATAAAGGAAAATACAGACAGTTAATAAGTCTTATTTTGATATTTGTCTTCAGACAGTTAACACCAAGCTAAAAAACTTAACAAAATAGGTCAAGGTCAAGCATGTGCACCATGAAATATACAGATCAATTTTTAACATATTTTGAGTTGATTACATGAACACAAGACTAGAGAGCCCAATATCTGAGACGGGTTGTTAACAGATAACTTTATATATACATATATTTATATATACAGATATATAACTAATGAAAGACGACAGGGTAGAATTCTTGCACTTATTCTACGACCTTGATGATGAATATATGATGTAAGAATTTAGAAGAGGGGTTTTAATTGAGATTACTGGTACTATAATGGTGAATAATCAGTGAGTTTATATTTTATATACATTGTATATGTATTATATATACAAATGAGTGGTAGAGAAATTGCACATTATCACTTTTAGGTCATTTTTTATTAGTGGTTAACTACAACTAAAATATTTCAATTTTATGAACACTTATTTGATTTTGACACACACACACACACACACAGAGAGAGAGGGGGAGAAGGATGAGTTACTTTAGACAATACAGAACTGAGAACAGATTGAGTTGACTTCCATCCTCTTTTGATGGAGTCCATTTTTGACTACACTTCAAGCAATCTTGCTTCCCGGAATTTGTGCAAAACTACAAATTTCTAAAAATGTGCCAGCTCTTGACAGAGAAACTGAACAATAAATATGAACACAATATAGACAAGAAATAAGATATATCAAAAGAATATATACTTTACAAAAACTGAGTGCTTTATGATTTGAGACAAGTTGGCTTTAGCCATTGAATTAAGGTTAGTAGACAGAGACACGTTGGGGTTAGACATTGAATTAAGATTGGTAGACAGTCTTCCTACTAACACAGCAGTATCTATCAGGCACTTAATAACCTTATGTATACACCGGTAGTACCTATGTGATTTTTAAGTTTACAAAGAAAAGGATCTGAAAAATTACCACGCCACCAGAAATATCAATCATAATCTTTATCATCTCAGGCTTGGCTGGAGATGTTCATCTTGTCAGTTGAGATGTCTTCAACATGGCATAAGGTGGCCTTCATTGTAAGTCACTACAAGTTCCCAACACAATTTAAGCTGTATTATAAAAGATATATAAAGCTTAAAGTTTTTAAATGTTTTCTGAATACCACCATATGATAAGAAGAATTGGTACACAAACTTGTCACAATAGTTCATATATAACTCACTCAATTCTGTTTTAACATTTCTACAGACTAAGAAACAAAAATTCAGGAAAACATTTAATTAAGACTTACTTACAAAAATTAAAGCAAGATTTTTTATTTAGGAACACACTTATTTAAAATACTGACCATATGCTTGAAATTTCAGTGATAAAAATATGGTATTTTCATGGATTGCTTTTCATAAATTGTAACAATAACAAAAAGTATATAAAGGAAAGCAAGCACACACACACACATACACACACACACACACACACGTCTGATCTCTACTAATGCACCACTACCATACAAACTGTATACATTTTGTATATCAGTATCTATAATGGTACACTCCACTCAATCTGACCTGTCCATTACCTTGGAAACTGGTACATTATGTCCTACCAGTATTTAATCACATACATATATATACAGATGACAGACAGAATGAATGAAGTATGTGAAGCTAAAACCACTGTTCAACAACAAACATTTCTGTATTTAGATTCGCATGGTACACACCATTATTCATTGCAGTATTGCGAGTCGGGAAATATTTGTGTCTGTTATTTTTTGTGAGTATTCAAACTATTCACATAGATTCGGCGTTGTCATATGACAGTCATTGCAAAGGAAAGTGAATTATATTCAAATTAAATATTCATAAAAGTGTTATTTTTTCATCTTGTTACAATCAAATTTACATGAAAATAAAAGGAAGTAGAAAAACTTTCAAATTTGCTACATGCAAATAAATTAAACAGGAAAATTTCCAAATTTACAGTTCAAATTTCCCCCACATATAGACAGATTTGACTGTATGTAAGTCTGGCTTGGCATCTTAAATCAACCCTTAAGTACAATCAGCAGTGTTTAATTTCCATAACCATTAAGTATTGTATAAACCTAGATTACAGTGCCTTGGTCTCGACTGTTGTATCTACCAGTAAACATGATCTAAATGATACATCCTTGTTGATTCGTTTAGAAATGTGTACATCACCAGAATTATAAGTTCAAGATTATCAAATAAGACTAACAGACCCCAAGAATAAATTTTAGATAAAAAAAGAAATCAGAATGGCCTGTATTACCAGTATATTAAAATCATAAACTTTTTGTCTTTATACATTATACTTGTGTACAAGGTATAAAATATGACCTAGGTATACAGCATCCCTTTCAACAGAGTTTAAAGTAGCTGACATGTTTTCTGGAGTAGACAGCAAATTCAGTCGTAACTCTATATAAATGTAATACTGATGAATGAAAGTAGACACCAGACAAAGTGTAGAAATACCAAAGTAGACGACAAGTTTCTGGAGTAGAAAGCAAATTCAGTCGTAACTCTATATAAAGTGAAAGTAGGCACCAGACAAGTGTAGAAATACCAAAGTAGACGACAAGTTTTCTGGAGTAGAAAGCAAATTCAGTCGTAACTCTATATAAAGTGAAAGTAGGCACCAGACAAAGTGTAGAAATACCAAAGTAGACGACAAGTTTTCTGGAGTAGAAAGCAAATTCAGTCGTATCTCTATATAAAGTGAAAGTAGGCACCAGACAAAGTGTAGAAATACCAAAGTAGACGACAGGTTTTCTGAAGTAGAAAGCAAATTCAGTCGTAACTCTATATAAAGTGAAAGTAGGCACCAGACAAAGTGTAGAAATACCAAAGTAGACGACAAGTTTTCTGGAGTAGAAAGCAAATTCAGTCGTAACTCTATAAAGTGAAAGTAGGCACCAGACAAAGTGTAGAAATACCAAAGTAGACGACAGGTTTTCTGAAGTAGACAGCAAATTCAGTTGTAACTCTATATAAAGTGAAAGTAGGCACCAGACAAAGTGTAGAAATACCAAAGTAGACGACAAGTTTTCTGGAGTAGAAAGCAAATTCAGTCGTAACTCTATATAAAGTGAAAGTAGGCACCAGACAAAGTGTAGAAATACCAAAGTAGACGACAAGTTTTCTGGAGTAGAAAGCAAATTCAGTCGTAACTCTATATAAAGTGAAAGTAGGCACCAGACAAAGTGTAGAAATACCAAAGTAGACGACAGGTTTTCTGAAGTAGACAGCAAATTCAGTTGTAACTCTATATAAAGTGAAAGTAGGCACCAGACAAAGTGTAGAAATACCAAAGTAGACGACAAGTTTTCTGAAGTAGACAGCAAATTCAGTTGTAACTCTATAAAGTGAAAGTAGGCACCAGACAAAGTGTAGAAATACCAAAGTAGACGACAGGTTTTCTGAAGTAGACAGCAAATTCAGTTGTAACTCTATATAAAGTGAAAGTAGGCACCAGACAAAGTGTAGAAATACCAAAGTAGACGACAGGTTTTCTGAAGTAGACAGCAAATTCAGTTGTAACTCTATATAAAGTGAAAGTAGGCACCAGACAAAGTGTAGAAATACCAAAGTAGATGACAGGTTTTGCTGGTTGCTGGCTTCTGAAACCGCTGTATACATGTACAAAAATGTATGTGGATACCAAGTTGTTTGGTACACATGTAACATCAAAACTTGATTATAGTGTACAGAGATGGCAAAAAAGTTGGGTTTTTCATGGTTTTCATAGAAAGTACAGTCACCTTACATTTCAAGAAAGTTATTAAAAAGAATCTTGCTTATCAAGAAAGAACACATATTGTGGTTTCCACCATTAATTTCATCAACATACATCAAGCAGAAAATTTCCAATAAATTCTTAGTGTGAATATTCATGAAAAAATTAAAAAACATTGAATTTCAAACAAGAAATAATTAAAGATTTATTTAAAATCTTATTCAAGCGGTGATAAATAACAGTGGCACATGTTTAATGACCTGCAAATTACTGAGTTGTGACCTTTATAACCAATATTGAAATTCTGACTCGAAAAAAAAATACATACATAGAGAAACATAGTGAAAAAATTTGATTTATGACAATACATGAAATTTTGAAATTCATATTTGTTAGGCTATAAAAAAATGCACCATTGATATTACACAATGAATGTTCAAAATAAAGTTGTTTTTCAGAGGAAAAATATTGGAATCTACATGACAAAAGAATAATAGCTAATATTTTTGTCATATAAGTAATTCTCTTCATATATTTCTTCCAACACATGTTTCCAGCTCACATTATGGTTTTTTACACTGTTGGTATCTCCCCTCTCTGTGTTTTTAGAACTTCGTTGTCACTCTTCATTAAGAAGAGTATGCACCAGACTGTGGCAGTCTATTTGGCAGTGGCTATTTAAGCTCATTAAGTATATATATGTTTTTTCCCTAGGTTTTTTTTCCGGGTATCTTTGGTCTATAAATGATGATCTTCTACTTCTGAAAATAGAAAATAACATCAGTCTGTATTTAGCAAAATGGTTGGAAGTCTAAACTGAAGACTTTTGGGAGAATCCAATTGACAGATCCCCGGCCACGCCCACTATGTTCCGTCAAAGGGTCAACAGGCTTGAATTACACGCAAAAAGAATGAAAACTGGGCCTGAATTGTGCGGTTTAATGACGTCACTGATACTAGAACGTCATTAGTTGCCGTGACGCTGCTTTGGTACCATGATGGCAGCCAGTGTCGGAACATTGTGGGCGTGGCCGACGATACATCAATTTGTCTGCTTTGAAAAGGTTAAACAATCTGATGCAGGTGTTCTTCTATCTAGAATGAAATATGTTGGATCTTATGTTTGTGTATTGGATGGAGAAAAGATTAAATCAAGGGGAAAATATACTAAATACACTTAATTTAAAATGCTTGTTATAAGGATTCTGGGAAAATACTCAGCAGAATGGTGTCCTATTTCATGTATTTATAATGTGTGCACTTAGAGACTTCTGTTAGTCTGTTAGAGGATGACTGCTATGTATAGGTCTTTCAGAATATGATTACAGAGTGTTTATAAACAGAGACAAGTCCGTACCACCTGATAATGGCATGTTGTGCCAGTATATATATAATTATGCCATACTACAGTTTATTTGTCACAACAACCCTGATGTTGAAATAGACTTGCTGTATTCATTGTCATCATTGGACACATATTAAGACAGAAGCCAGATGAACATCCAAGGATTGCTCTGCAATGGACACCAGCAGAAGGAAAGAGAAGAAGAGGGCAGCCGAAGGCGACCTGGTGCAGGACTGTTGAAAGGGAAAGATCAGATTTTGGACTTGGGACATGGAGTGAAGCTGCTAAAATAGCTGCCAACAGAGATTCTTGGAGGAGAAAGATGTCTGGCGCAATTCTCCACAAGGAGAGATGGACATAAGTCAAGTAAGTCATTCATTGTCATCAAATGGAGAAAGACCTATACATGTACTATTTAACCTAACATTTACCTGTATTGACACTGGTGTCATTTTCTGCCTCTTGACTACCAGCATCATCATCTTTAGATAAACCTGTAGATTCTGCAGCTTCCATTATCTAAAATAAAACAACATATAACTCATTCATTAAGGGACACATTAACATCTCCGGAAAACAGAATTACTGAAACGTAAATTTAATTTTGGAATTACAAAAACAGATTGACCTAACTTGAAGTGTATTATTAAAATGGGCACAAATCTGTCTGTACTTCTTTCTTTTAAACCGTCACTTATATCAAGATGTCACCAGCAGAAATTTTGACCTCAACAGAAACTGTAACATTAAGCTAAGGTTAAGGTATTTAAACAAAGCAGTACATTAAAAGTGAACACTGTTTGTAAGTAAACTCCAATTTTAATTTTAAAATCTGGTTTGCCTCACAAAAGATTTTGGCATGACAGTCCCATGTGGGGTCATCTTTCTTCATTTTAATCAATGGTATTGTAAAAATACAAAATAACTTTATTTAAGTAAGACTTGTGATCTCCTCTCTCTCTCTCTCTCTCTCTCTCTCTCTCTCTCTCTCTCTCTCTCATTTTTATCAGCTCCTCATGTTACTGGTACCTGTCTAAGATATTCTTGACAATCTTTCTTTCCCTGAAGTAGTAAATCTGCTTGACCTTTTAGCACTCGGATATTCCATGCAAAATTTTCTGTAGCCTGTTGAAAACAATGTATTTGTGATGTTGAAATAACATAACAAATATTTTATATTGCAATAAAGGTCAGGAACCTTGATCCACAATAATCTTTCTGTCTGTGTTCCGATATATACTTAATTCAACATTATTAATAGCCAAATTTCTGGAATTTGTGATGATATACATGTAGCCATTTTTAAAATATTTTATCACAATTTGATAATTTGCTAAAATGGGTTAATTTTGGAAAGAATTTAGTAGTCAATGACGATTTTTGGCCATCAGGAATGGAAATCTAGATCTTTCATTGAATAAATGAAAAAGTATTATTTTAACAAATTCTTGCAACAAAAATACACTTTTATATCTCAAAAAATATCTCAACCTAGCAACAAAATGTAAATCAACTTTGATTATTATTTTTGTGTGTCAACACAACAATATCTGCTAAGAAGAAAATAAAATATGCAGATACAATACAATTCCCAAATGTTGTAAAAAAAATTACTTCATACATATCATATCATATACTGTATAAGACGACACATTTATGGCAGAAAAATATCTACAATTTTCATTTCATTTTTATTTCCCTTGGTACAGTTTCCCTACAGTCACAACTGTGAAAATGTCTCACATCAAAGTAGTTTAGATCAAACCCTGGAATAGTTTAGAAGATTAATTATAAACCCTGAAAGTTTCCTACTGTTAATGGTTCTTCTTATACAGTACATGTATTAAGATTAATTAAAGTACCTTGGCAAGTTTACGGCCCTTTAACCCTGCTTGTTGACATGCACTTTCCAGTTCTTCATGCCACTCTAACCCTGCTCTCTGACTGTGTAATAACTAGAAAATAAACAAATTTGTTGTAGTAAGAAATCAAAATCAAACCTGTAGAAGAAATTAAAATTATTTACGTTGTTATTCATTTTATCTCATAAACTTCAATTTCAGCATCAATAGCCAATCATATATTTTTTATTTTATTTTCGCTACACAGTACCTCTCCATGGATGCATTGGACAAAATATTCTGGAATCAGGTCTAAAATCATTATTACAATAACAAGTCTAAACTGGCAATGTACAGATGTTCAGATTATTCTGTCGTTTCCAAATATTTCTAGTCAAGGTTATCTCCCTTTAACATATTATTACATGTTTTCACTAAATGTTTGAATCCTCTGTAATAATCCAATATAAATTTCATCATTTAGATTCAATTTCCACTTAAGACAAAGATGGCTTGCTGGAAGTCAGTCAGTTATTTGTTAATGGAACTCTGGTTTCTTTCACAGTTCCAAAACTTAATATGAGTGAAATAATCCTTACTAGATTCATGCTTACAATTTTTGCCTAGTGTATACATTTTTCAACTTCCCAATACCTTGCCCATGACTGTCACAGTAGAAAGCAGTTGGTGCAGCATTCAGTGATGCAGTACACCCTATGACCCTTGAGGATTTAGAGACAAGTGACAGTGATACAATTCTAAAAAGACTTACCCTTTCATAAACACCATCAGCATTTTCTACTAAGTTTTTACACTCCGCTATTAACTGAAATATAACACAGAAACTGGTTACAACTGAGGTACTTCATGTTTATCAAATACATCATCATTATCTTCAAGGAGTGGTCTCTCATGTACATTTAAAATGATCTCTTTTGAGTGGATTCTTAGAAGATATCACTACAGTACTAACAATTATTATTTTTAAAGAAATTTACACACATATGACATACCCAGTCAATTTATGTCAATTCTTTATTCTGTCATAAAACACAACTATGTGCGACTACAATACATTATATCATTGTCTGAGGAATCTTCAATGATACACTGAAATTGTTCATGTTCTGGTTTAAGCAAAGGAACACTCTAATTTTGACTATTTTTAGGTTTTATACGACTTAAACATTGTTGCTTTGTTGTATATTAAGAAAAAATCAATTTTTACCCCAAAAGATTAATCTTAACACAAGTTTCTGTAGTGCTTAAATTATAGTTATAAATATACTGTATAATGCTTATATTTCACTATGGTTTTATTTTCGCTATATCGTGGTCAAGTGAAATCCCGCGAAAATTAAACCACCATGAATAGACACTGGTATTACCAGCCCATTTATCTTGCTAGTCGTTTTCCTTGAATCAGATAAGACACGAAAATATGACATCGTGAATACACTAGTCATTGTCAAAGTGCGAAAATTTGACACCGTGAAAATATAGCAATATACAGTAGTTTGCTATGATTTCAATTAAGGTCCTTTTCATAGACATTACCTCATCAAAAGATAACAATGCTTTCTTTAAAATATCAGGAAGGTTTCCTTGAGCTTCTAAACTTGGATACTGGAAATAAAAGATAAAACTTTGACAATTTACTGGAAATTATTGAGACAGAGTGCAACTTTTGATCATAATCGGTAAATCAAGTAAAAGTCCAAATCCCTTAGAGTATACATCTATAACATTAAACAGGGTTCACTATTGTACAAAATTGAATATGGCATGACAAAATTTGATTCCTCCCTATAAAATGATATTATTCTGGGAGAAAGAGTTACTGAATGTTTTTTTTAACTGTAACATAAATACTTATAAAGATGAAAAATTGTCTCAACCACCAACACTGGGAATGAAAGGCTGAGGTTGCACATTTGTAAAGCCATCACTCTACAATTTTACCTACTAGTAAAAGCTAAGTGAGACAACAGTTACCTCTCCTAACCTGTACATAGTAAATACCATACTATGTAGTTAATGTGCATTCACTACACATGACTGTAGTCTTGGTTGGAACATTATTTACAAATAATGGTACTAGCATTTAAAACATATTCATATATAAAACCAGCAAATCCAAGACTTCCGCATTATTTCAAAATTTGCACCATGCTTTCTAGCAAATTTGTGTCAAAATGATAGCAGTTTCATTTTGTGTTAAATTTTAAAACAAAATATACACATACATCTCCCTTCATTGTGAGGTTTAAGGAAGCATTTTCTGATGAGTTGGCAACTCTTGTTGCTAGGAGACGGATACACTGTTTTATATTAGCTATAGGAGAAAGGCCACATGTTTCTTTGAATTCTGCTAATGCAATCTGAACACCATCTCTCAAATCAGTAGCATCACGTAGTGGCTGGATAGCAACCTATAACATAATATAGAGGTTTATAAATATACATTTGTATTCACATGACTTAAATCTGAAATAAACATGCCAAAAACTTCCAAAACTTACAAAGTAAAACTTTATGATGCCTATTTTAGATTTTTTTCAAAGAGATCTGCAATACATATACATAATCCAGTATATCCAAGAAGACAGGAAGAAATTCAAAGATTTTAAGAGAAACTTTAAAGAATATCCTTACAGGATCCAAATCCATGTCACCTGGGCGTTGTTACAATAAGAAATAGTATGAGGTTTACTTGAAAAAGGTATTATAAAACCCAAAGTTTCACGAAAAATTTGTTTGATGTCACCAAAACAGCAATTGTACATTACTGATTGTTGTAAAATGGATGCATGGTGTGAGTAAAAGCGTCATTATACAAGTGTTTCAGATGGACAGACAGAGGGGACAGAGTTGGGGAATTATTAGATCTGTTTTGGACTCTGGTGACACAAGTCAAAAGAAATTATTGTTACTATAACTTAATGTAGATGACATAACAAGACAAAGACACTGCAATCTCGGTCATGATAGCGTCATCTCGATGCATGTAGTGAAAGAAACATAACTAGATGTACCTTAAATGTTTCATCAATACTTTTAACTCCTACAGACTTCATACTAGGATAATCACGTTTTCTCTTTGTCTTTTTAACTGACATTCCACGTTTATGTGCCTTCTATAAAACAGAAAATAATATACATATTCAGTAAACCTTGTTTCAATGCCCCTTCATAACTTTGCCACCTCGCTTATCCTCACAATATTTGACATTAAAAAAATTCCTATTCTTCTTGGTTTCAGAAATCAAAGTCACAAGATCCTTCAAATGAGACCTTTAAAACTGATGATTCAATGTCACGACAGACATGGCATGTTAATAACCCTCTTTGCACATTGCTCTGAGCACACTGTTAAGGTAAAAATTTCTGCCATTTCACCTATAGCTGGTGTCAACTTGATATAAGTGAAATATTCTTGACTGCAATCAATCAATCAATCAATCTTCATTGTTATACTTTATAACCTCATTCAATTGATTCCCATATCTCTTTATCAATCAATCAATCAATCAATCAATCAATCAATCAATCAATCAATCAATCAATCAATCAATCAATCTTCATTGTTATACTTTATAACCTCATTCAATTGATTCCCATATCTCTTTATAACAATTTAACTGAGAGACAAACAAAGGCTTATGTGTCCAAAGATGATTTAATCTGGAATATAAAAGGATTTTCACATTTTAGCCAGTTTTTTCTTTTCTTAAAAATTGTCTTAAAATTATGTAAAATAACCAAGTTATACGTACCCCACCACCTCGTTTATTTGTGATTGCTATATGTACAAATAATGAACAATTTTCTATTGGATCTCCTGTATTGCTAAGTAATCGTACATGTCTATAGCCTGAAAAGTAAATCAAATTCAAATTAAATGTATTACTAAAGGATTTACCATGGTTAACTACTAGTTTAATGTACAGTAAAACCTCATTATAATGCCCCTTCACAACTTCACAGCCTCATATATTGCCACATTATTTTGAAGTCCTAAAGTCTATTCCTTCTATGCTGTTTCTTATAAGTTTCTCTTAATTTACTGTCAAACCCTCTTATAACACCAAATTATGACTGAAACAATAGTGGTGATAAATTGAGGTTTTACTGTACAACCTTTATAAATTGTATAAAAGCATCATTTGATTTTTCCCATGACAATACAAATTTTTAAGTCCATGTTTAACATATTTAAATGGCAACTGAGTTCAATTTTCTTCCGATGAAAGCAATAAACTTTTCACTTTTCCAATCAATTTTATAAGGTAATGTGAAATTTCTAAACTAAAACCAAACTATTTTATAAGAAAATCAAACACATTTAAACACATGAAATTATGTGTAAATCAAAGTCCTTAATTTCTTTTTTATTGAAATTGCACAATATTTTTTGGTAAAATGCTTGTTTAACATTTAATGTTGTGAGTAATTTAAATTACTAAAATTGTAAATTATGATTTAGAAGCAATGAAAAAGCGTTGTCTTACCAGTTTGCATACATTCAAAAGGTATTGTGTACTGGCCTATGAATTCATCACCAATATAGTCATCATCTAATACAGCGAATCTGACTAAGGCTAATTCTGGTAAATTTATTTGGAATTCAAAACTTTCATCAAATATAGGATTATAACCTAGAATAAAAATAATGAAATACATTTAACAGCCATGATTTCTTCAAATCAAATACTACAAATGATGTCTTAAGGATGATGGGTACTTACTAAGTGCCTCTTGCTACCTAGGTATGTGATAAATATTTTTTATTTTTGTTATAGTTACATAATAAATAAATTAGGAGATAACTATGTTACATTTGAAGAGTTCCGACCGTAAAACGTGGATTTTACTGTCGCAAAATGAGTTCTACCTGGCGACGCTTGCGGAGCCAGGTAAACGGTATTTGCGACAGTAAAATCCACGTTTTACGGTCGGAACTCTTCAAATGTAACATAGTTATCTCCATTCTAATGCAAATCAAAAAATAATACTCAAATTCATTTAATAAATGAAGATTCCCGTTGCTACATGTACAGTTACAGACGCATCAATGTAGACCTGTATCGTTACGCCACAACACATAGTTCTATTACTAAAGCACTGATATCCATAGGTATAATAATTTTATTCCTCGAAATACAAATGCCAAATAAATATCGATGTTTAAATATAACAAAATCTTTGTTTACAAGGATGAATTATGTCATTACGTTTGTAAACAAAAGCACGTGTACCGGCGTGTAGGAATACATGACGTTATAGTAACCTAGACAGCACGCGACGACATAACTCCGACCGTAAAATGTAGGTTTTACTGCGGTCGGGGTCCAATCAAAACCCTGTTTACAAACTCTTTGCATTAGAATTTTAATTAATGTGGTTTGTTGCTGTACGTGATTAACTTATCTTAATGTTTTAGTGGGATATTTTGGAAAACATTAACATTGCAAATTGTTGGTTTTTACTGGAAAATGTTAACTGATATGACTCTATCTACAGTCCAACCTGTGTTAAAGGCCACCTCTATATAAGAGCCACCTGTCTATAAAGGGCACTTTCAAATCCTCCCGAGCCATTTTACTCTTTATTTAACCTCTATATAAGGGCCACTGTTCAACTGAGCCAGAGGCCACCCTATTTTTGTACAAAATGGCCCATGAACCTGTCTATAAAGGCCACTTTTTATTTGTATTTTGAGGACAAGTTTTGTTAAAGTTTTTAAAAATTTGTGCAAAAATGTTAAGCCATGTAGTTTTTTGAAAATCTTGAAGCTAAAATCAGATTTTAAACATTGATTATTTAACTTTAAACCATTGATCATTAAACTAAGTACATGTAACCAAATCTGTATGTTGATAAAAGAATTTTTAAAAAGTATATTTTTGAAACTTTTTTAAAAACTTAAAAAAATTCTTAAGTCATTTATCCTCATGTCAACAAATGAAGCCATAAAGCACTAAGGATAGATTATTACTCATTATTAATTATGATACATCTACATGTAATATTTCCTATTGTTTTCATTACTGGCTTCTACCTATCTTTATTTAAGATATGTGTATATACTTAGTGATTTTTAAGTTTTTTTTTCAAAGATTGATAAATAGTGTGGTCAGATTATTTTCCTTTAATTGTTTTCAAAGAAATTATTCTGTTAAAATTAGCTAATGCCTTTTTTGTAACAGAAATTCTAACAAATAAAATAGATAAATTAGAACTGCTCACTATTTTTCGAACTAATATTTATATTGATGTCATAACTGGATTTACAAACCTCTATATAAAGGCCACTTGTCCATAAGGGCCACTTTTGCAACTTCCTCCGAGTGGCCCTTATAGACAGGTTAGACTGTATATCTAATCAAAGTACCTGTTCCACTCAAATATAAGGAGGTATCATGTGGTACTACAACGAACCCCATTCTAAAATTTTACATGCTTTGATATCTCATTTAAACAGATTACTTTATGACATGTTATAATAGATCATTCATATACAGTCCAACCTGCCTTAAAGGCCACCTCTATATAAGGACCACCTGCTTATAAAGACCAGCAGAATTGTATCCAAATTGTTATTTATTCATCATATTTGAACCTGTATATAAAGACCACCTGCCCACACAAGCCACTTTTACTGGTTCTCTTGGGTGGCCTTTATAGACAGGTTTGACTGTATATTTTTAATAACAATAATATAATACCATTATGTGGGACAGTTTTGGTTCTTTCTTCTGCACAGTCAGCTGGAATACCAAATATTTCTAACGTTACATACGGATCTGTTACATCACCTCTTGATCCTGAACCTTTTGGTTTAGGAAAGTGTTGGCCACTAATTATCTGAAAAAATATAAATGTAATAGAAAAATTAGTAAAACTTCTTTTTGAAACCCCTACACATTAAATTCTATTTAAATATTGTGATTTTTGTTTTACAATAATGTTCAAAATGACTTGATTTTGTTATTATTTTAATTTTATTTTAGTGGAGGGTACAAATGGAAGACTTTTGAAATAATTTGTTATTTGACAAAGAGGTAATAGGTCTGTATAGATATAAATAAATTCAATTTTATGATCTATTCATCTGTACCTGTATAGTTGTAGAATTCTTCCAATCATGCTCAGCAAGTTTCAAAAATCTACCGTACATATTGTTGTCAACATCAACAACTGTGATGTCATTAGAAATGACAAGACACAATTCTGATTTACAGAGAAACATTACCGGTATATAAAATCTATTGTTGTAAATTACGTTTTTTCAGTCATAGGGGAACAAAATACTAATTTAATTGTAACAATTGACTGTATAAAATTTTTCTGTCTAGACACAAATCAAGAAAATTGTTTTGTTCGCCATACATCCCACAATTTATAAGTAACACAGAGGCTTATCAAGTGACAATGAAGCTTTCAAAGTTCAGGTGTTAGTTACAGTGAGCAATTAAATTATCTTAACAGATACTATGTCCTTAGTCATCATTTAAAGACAATGGTAAAAGAGAGTCTTGTGGCTAACCTGGGCCTTCTTCAACAATTTTTAATGGTCATAAGGGTGCCTCCATCGATAACCTGGGCTTTTCATCAATTAAGATTAAGATACTTGAGGTGTTATAGACACAAAAATAATACTGTAGATCACTTTTATTTCGCGAGCTATTTATTTTCGCGTAAATTCGCAACTCACCCCATTCATGAATTCAATAATCACGCGAATATTTCCAGCACACAGATATTTCTATGGTGACATACATATGCTGTATTCAACAAGATTCAAAAGGCGAATTTAAATATTCGCGAATAAGGCCAAGATGGTCTTGACGCGAAAGTTTTTACTTGCAAAAAATAAGTGATCTACAGTATACAGCAAGACTTCAATTCATTGCCATCATTTGTTCAGACAAATTTTGACATAATACAGGCATTTGGGGATAAATTAAAGGAGACTTACATAGAAGAAATGAAATTTTGGACCTGGAAATACTGTGGTGATAAGTGAGGTGGCAGAGCTATTGAGGGACATGAAAACAAGGTTTTAATGTAGTATGGGTTAACAACAAGACTTTATCAACATGATGCAAAATAATGCCACTCTTTGAAAGCAAGCATTCATCTACCCTACACTTAATTACTATAAAGGGGATTATTTTTGCATCACCAATATAAGTGAGTGTATATTCTATATATTATTGTAAATTATACAGGGTTTTGGCAGGTTACACAGCCACATGTACTCTGTCAAAGATTTATGTACCCTGAGCTGCAGGCAGAACAGCTGTTAACTAAAGAGGGGCTGAAATGAGATGTCGATTAGGCACTAATTCCTTAGCTAAGTGTTAAACTTCTGGCAGGCCTGTAATGTTCATGTAAATTTTGCAATGAGTTTACAATAAATTATATGTGTATTTACCTTTACATGTAAAATTTGTGGTGAGACTCCTGGAATGACATCTTTTGTATTGGCACTAAAGTAAGCTATTTCTTCCCTCATAATAGCTGGTTTAAGTACATATCCACAGTTACCGTTCTTCTTAAACAACCCGTCATAGAGATCCATCATTAAACCGGGTGTCTGGTAGTTCAATGCAACTAAATAAAATAGAAAAATGTCTTTTAATTGAATACTGAAATAAATTACAGTGAAATATTTTTAACAAATCATCTCAGTCATTGACAGTAGATATATAGTATTTTCACATCTTGCTTTTATTCAAGAGGGATTTCCTTGTCTCACCTTAGGGTTGAGACAGGCTACACATTATGCCTGAATAAACAGCTGTTTTTTGTGACCCTACAAGCTTTGGATTTTAAAGGTATAAGGTGTGAAAAAAAAGAGTCAATCGCTACTGGTCATATGAGATAGTGAAATCTCAACCATTAGTCTTATATATATATGTTTGGTCCAGAACTCGGAAAGCCGGCCTTGTTCTGGACCAAATATATAAGACCTTGGGTTGAGATTTCTCTATCTCATATGAGCAGTAGTGATAGATTCTATTAATACCCGTAACCTGTCTTTGAGACCATAATATAAGCCAAAGGTGTTAGCCTCTTCAGTCCATTCTGGTTTAGTATGTTTCCATATACATCTGTACTGGTCATCTCTGACTAATAGGTATAGTGCTATAGTACTATCTATAAAGAATACTTGTCCATTCAAATCAGTTTTTCAGGTCTAATTGCTTTATTTTTTTAACCCAAAAGAAATACTTGTCTATAAAATCCTTATTTCCTAGGTCCCTTGAGAGGTTTTGCTGAAATCCCAATTATATGTATAATTCTTTATAGCTCATTATTTGGCACCAACAAATTTTCTTTGTCACAATTTTGAAATTAATATCTCAAAACATCCAATATGAATGTAACTCAAGTTTTCAGAAGTAAAAACTATATCTAGTTAGGTTCAGCTCATTTTTATATTAGTTGTCTATAAAGCCATTTGTGCATGTTATAGTTGTCCATTTCAAGCCTATGGGACCACCAGTACAGCATGAGTGTTTAGCTGTTAAGCAACTGAATAGAGACAAAAAGGCTGTCAATTGGATAGGAGATGTCAATCTCATATGTGAAAGTGAATTGTAAAATTTTAAATTAAATTCATTCTCACGAACTAAATCTCGGTCATGACTCCATTAAATATTTTTTCAGACTTATCAAGTCTGATTTACAAAATGTGGTTAAAATTTCTGTGAAAGGATTGAAAATTATATCACATTTCACAGCATCTCTTATGTATATTTATATCCAGAGAGAGAGAGAGAGAGAGAGAGAGAGAGAGAGAGAGAGAGAGAGAGAGAGAGAGAGAGACTCTCAATCTTGACTTTTTACATCACAGAATGACAAAACAAAAAATTTGACTCTAGCTGATAACATACTTTGGTATTTACAACAACAGGTAATACACTTTATTTAGATTATCTATTTACTGCAACATTGTAACACAATTATTTAGATCAGCTCTTAGTTCATTAAGATTTTACTTTGATAAATTAGATACACAAGGTAAAGGTATATTTTTAACAGCATTACTCATCATCGCTCTCTGTTAGATGTAGCCAGTATAATTAGTCGATGTTATGTAATTTTTGTTTCTTTAGGCACATAAATATGACTCATGTCACATAAATCTGCTTCAGATTCGATTTTCAAATGTCCCAGTAAAAAATTCTTTAAAAGCTTTTTTGAATTATATAGCACAATCACCTAAATCGCTTTTACGCTAAAACAATGAAAACCATTATTTTGTCAAGAGAATGAACATTGTCTAACAATTTTCAGATCAAAACATGGCTTTCCCAAATATATCATTTCTGCGATGTACTGGTTCCTTGCTGACTTTACAAAGATCATGTGACTGCCCTAAAATTTAGTACAAGGACAATTACAGTCAAACCTGCCTTAAAGGCCACCTGTATATAAGGGCCACCTGTATATAAGGACCACCTGCTTATAAAGGCCAGTAAAATTGTATACCAATTGCTCTTTATTCTTATTATTTGAACCTGTACATAAAGGCCACCTGCCCATAAAGGCCACTTGTACTGGTTCCCTTGGGTTGTCTTTAAAGACAGGTTTGACTGTACATCATCCATGATTGTACAGAGTGCAAATAAACCAAGGCTTTAAATAATACAGCAAGTTAGGTGGTCTAAATTTATGTGCTATATTTGGGGTTTGATTTTTTTTTATTTTTTTTGTTTTTTTTGTTTTTTTTATTTGCTTTAAGTGTTTTGTTATTTATAACCTGTTCTTATTACAGTAACTCTGGTAATTGCCAAGTTTATGTTAGGCCAACCCGAACATATTTCTTTGTTTAATGCCTAAATGCTCTGCAAAAAGTTACATATTATGTTAGTGGATGTTAAACACAGATAAAAAAAACTTGAAATAGCTTTATTCATTTGGAACTTTTTAATTTATTGAGTTCACATATTACAAACTGCTTACTCAGAAAGCTAATAACAAAAAATGGTTTTCAATACTATATATTTGTTGACCGAGTTTTGTCCTCAGGCAAAAGTTTAGTCTTAAGGTCCATGTGTTGACCTTGAACTACGTCTACAAATGTTTTGCTGGCTAATGAGAGATAACTTGGTGAAGGCGGAAGTTTACTTATTTTGTCAAAACTGCCTAAAGGGTTTATCATATTGATCAAAAAATGCAATGCAACATGATGCCAAAGGTCAAATGAAATTATTAAATCAGTGAAATATCAATGGGAAAAATATTCCATCAGAAACAATTTGCCAAAAAAATTTACTGTCTTCATCATGCTACTTAAATCATAATAAGTCATAAATATCACCAAATACATATCAAAATAATGGCAAACCTATATAAGCCAATATGAACTGAACTATCAATAAACAATAATGCAAAGCTTGTTATTTTTGCAGGTTCCTTAACCACCCCCATCCCCCCATCCTTATCCCAAAAAAGCTTTTAAATGTTCAAAGCAATAAATTATCAGTTATAAACAAGGTCTTAATGGTACTAGCATCATCGTAATGTTACTTCATATTTTAATAACTGTAAACCCATATAACACAATAAATACAACATAAATTTTACATCAGGACTGCCGAAAAATCAATACTCCATCTTCTAATCTCAGTTAATGTAATGTTTGATGAAGCTATTAATAGTGGAAAGATCTCACTGCAATCACTAATGATTTGCCGCTTCAGCTGATTTTTTGTTTTTTAAAGGCATAATAAAAATAGATCATAATTTCATTTTTATTGATATTTAAGGGACATTAATATGGAATTAAAAACATGTTTACTTGGGATTTTTGTTAATTTGCATGTCTAAGCCACAGTTAAAAATAGTGGCGTGAAAAACACCTGCATGTAGGATGCATTACGTGTATAAATAGCTAAGTAATAATAGTCTAGAAGCTAAAATAGGTTGTTTTAATGAAAACTCCTTATATGTTAACACTAAAATTTAAAAATAATTTAAAAACATAGATAATCCATGCATGGCCTTGATCAGTTTCTAAATGGGGAAAGTGACAGCTTTCATATTATCTCTCATGGCTTGGGTTTGAATTGCACTCACGATTGCGGCATGGGTGGGCAACATGACTCACTATATCCCATTTTTTTCAGTGCCCATCAGGAATGGGGGATTTTTGTGACCATTGGTATTGTGACCCTTCATTGCGTAATTTATATTTCTTTTTCTTTTTCTCTGGCCGAGAAAATGTAATGGAGAAAATGTAATGTAACTTCCACGTTTTTTGATATTTGATAATACTTACCCATCTGACAGCCACAGTTCCATAAATCTTGAGGATTATAATTACTGGAATCTACCCTCATACCATTAGGATATATTCTGGACAAAAACCTCTTATTATGATTAACAAACTCTTCAGGACAAGCCATAGCTAACTTTAAAGCAGTAGACTCACTATATGAACACATTTCCCAATATTTCTCTGTGATGGATAAAAACAAAATTGATAAAATTAAATATAAAGTTTAATCTCTTGATAAAGCTCCTAAAAAACTTTGCCACCATGCTTATAGCAGACCTGCCAACCCCCTGGGCAACTATTCAGTAAGATCAAGGGCACAAAGAACACAGTGAGAGGCCATTCCTCTCCTTTTTAGAGATACCGGTGCAGCGGACAAAAGACCGGCCAAATTGGAGGAGGTGTATTGGGACCTTATGTGCCAATGGGCACGAAGAGGATAGGTGAGGTAGGTGAGGTGAGGAAGGGCATTTTTCAGTAAGGTTGCACCAGTTTCCGTAAGATTTTACAAAAGTCAGTTGTTATCAAATAGGCGTATTTTAATTAAGACTGTTAAGGCTACAAAATCACCTAAATCACAGACTCTTTATGTTTTTTTGAGTTTATATGATGCTGGATATCGTCAATACCGCCATGTGCGATATTTAGATCAACTAGACATTTACTGCGACTGACGAAAAAATCTCCCTTTTTGCTCCATTTTATGAAGGACCGCATTGAAAAATACGTCGGTTTAGCTTTTTGGGCATACTGATTCCTTTTTTTCGGAGCCGACTCTCCATAATCCGCCAGATCTGCTTTGCGTTTGCTCATTTTTGAGATGTAACAGTTACCGCGAGAAACTTTAAAATCACACAGGTGCTTGATTATTACGCTTCAGAATGTCTTTGAAAACACTCTTCCGACTTTGCGTAGCGACAGTGATGGCTGGCTAACTTTTTAATGCTTTATTGCAATCTGCATGCATTAAATGCGTTTCCAGGACAGTTTTCTAAAACATGGTTTGGAAACGTAAAGACAATGAAAGAGAATATCCGGAAAAGATAAAAATCAGAAGAAAACATGCCGTATCCGTACAATCGTAAGAATTAAAAATTTTCGGCAATATTCAGTAAGAACTACGGAAAAATCGTAAGGGTTGGCAGATCTGTTATAGCCCCACTATTTTAAGTCCCAAAAACCATTTCTTCTATGGTTTTTCATCAACCTCTTTTGATTTATCACCAACCCCCATTATAATGCCAATGTTTTACTGAACAAATGGTTGCGATAAGTTGAGGGTTAACTGTATATAAACATAAGCAGGTTTTCTAATAGGAGACATTTGAAGTCATTTGAAATCAGAATTCCTTCTTCTGTTTATTTGTTGTTAATTGCCATGGAAATCTGTTACATTTGCAAATCAATAATTAGTTTGTAGAAACATTTGGATGCACATATTCTGGAAATATTTGCATCATATATGAATCTGTGACTGAGAGTCCTTGTGGAATCTCTGTTTTATAAATCTCTCGCGATGAAACAGTCATCTACAGAATATGTTTAATACTATGATGGAAGGGTCAACACTAAGGGCAACTACATTTTAATATGCTGTGTTGTTTTTATGTTTTCTTGTCTACAAGCATACATGGACAGGAAAATCAAATTTTGACAAAAGTGTACTCACGTTGCTGTTGAGAAAGCTGGAAATCTTGGAATCTTTTAGACACACAATAATTAACTAGATCAGATAATTCTTTGGCAAGTTTGTGTTTCTTTACAGTACCTTCCTACAATAACAAGTATTGGTAAAAGTCAGTTACCATGGATACCCACAAAAAAGAAATAACCTTGACTTGCTAGGTAGGTGGACAGAGACTAACTACCCCAAACATTTATTTTCCTGTTGCAAGAGGTGTAATGGCATTTTATGTCCCAGTTGTATTTCACTTATTAAGATTATCAGTTTAGGAATGGTGGAGGAAACTGGAGTGTTTAGAGAAAACCCATTACCTCCTGCAAGTAAACTGACAAACTTCCTCACACTAGGATCACCCTGATTGTTATTCTAACTTAGACAGTGAGAGGTAGTGATCTGAAAGTGTGTGCTTTAGACCACTCAGCCACCAAGGCCCCTTTAGTTAGAAGAGTCTAAAGTATCAAAGGCCTATAGTTTGGGAGATTATGAGTTAAGAGTAAGTTTAAAAACAGTTTGGTGATAAATATGAATTCCAAGTGGGATACAGATATCTAGTGCTGTGTCCTAGTCCTTCTAAAGAGGTACTGGTGATAATCTCCATATGTGAAAACTCTAGAATACTGGATCCCAAGTGACAACCCAGTCTTACCCTAAGTGTTTACTCCCTGTAGTATTACACTTAATAACAATTTGTCAATACTATGTGGAAAGAAAGTGTTAACCAAACACTGACATTTGTGGTGAACTGGTAAATCCATGATACATGTACAACATAAGTAGAGGGAATACAGTTTACACATCAGGTTATTCTATCAATGTCTATCTAACAGGTCATGTAGTGACATCACCAGCTATAGGTGACATAACAGAAATTTTGCTTTTTGCAGATCACTCAATGAAATGTGCAGAGAGGATTGTTTAGTGTGCCTCACCTACTGTGACATGAGCCATTGTTTTTAAAAGTTAAGTTTCTTCTAAAAGACCCCACTAAAAACAGTCACTACCTATTTTCAAGTCCTGGTTAGACCCAGCCAGAATAGGAACCATGACCTTTAACGTAGAGAGCAAGCACTATACAAACTTATACCTGTTGAATGTTGAATGATTTATTACATTTAAAGTCACCAGTGACTGTTGAAATGGCAATTCAGGTGACATGTTTACACCTAAACTTCCTTAAATCCTCATACTTACTAAAGTTTTATTTTTCTTTTTATCAGATTCAGCACCTTCATCTTCATCAGTTACATAACCTTCTTCTAATTCTGGTTTTAGAGGTAATTTTTTGCCCTAAATAGTATACAATTTACACAATTACATACATTATACATCACACAACTAGTTTGACGCTCCTATTGATAATAAATTTAACTTCTCATCTACATGTTTTATATGTGGTTTCCATAGATCTTGGTTGTCACAATTAAAACACACTAAAAACTTTACATGTAATAAACAAGAATTGCACAATTTTTTATGTCTATCATTTCCAACTTGCTGGTAAAGTATGGTAAGAAGGGTTGGTTGGTTGAATGTTGCTAACGTTGCATCAGTAACTTTTCAGCTATTCGCAAGGAAAACTATTCTTTTTTATTAATCTCTATGGATTATTCTATGAATAAGTTCGTGTATGCATGTGAAGTGTGAGTATGTTGTATGGTCTGCCTTGTATTAGCGGGCACAGGCTAGCACACTGAGTCAGTACCCCACAGACAAGCATATCACTCCCCCAGTCACATTATACTGATACCAGGTGAACCAGTAAAGGCCAATGGCAAGGAAAATTCACTTTCCCAAATGTGGTCTGAGCAGGGCTCGAACTCACAGCAATGACAGACACTCCATTTGTAGACTAATGTCTTATCCATTAGACCACTGCAGCTACTTGGTTAGAAGGGGGTTTAAAAACAAAACATAAAACTATAATATAAACTTTATATAAATCATAACATTGTTTATGTTGCAACTTTAAAGAATAACATCATTTTTACATTTTTATTTTCTTAAAAGCTCTAAGTTATGAGAAAGCCTTGATCGGTGGCCTGGTGGTCTAAAGAATTGGATTTACTCCATTCAACTCCACTTTTATTGTGTGACTTACCTTAACTAGTATTTTTTTTTTAATGTTTCCGGTGTGGGTAAATGAGTACTTTTTTCACTGATGTGATCATGACAGAGTTTATCACCAAATATAGACAACATATACAATGCCATGGCTTTTTGTTGTTTTATACTGCAGTGGTTTTCTATAGATAATATCACAGGATAACTGAAAAACAAAAACATATACAATTTATAAATATAGTGGGTTTTTTTATCAATCTAAAAATTAAATAAAAAGTCTTCAAATTAAGCACCGGTCAGATGACATACAGATTCATCAAGAAACACACAAAAATTTATGCTGCAACAAATAGAGGATGGTTTACTTTGACCTTGACTGAAGGTCAATTAACTTATTAACATCATTTTTCAGTGTATAAATCAAGCACTGGTTGGATGACATACAGATTCAACATGAAGCATACAACAATTTATGCTGCAACAGATAGAGTATGGGTTACATTGACCTTGTCTGAAGGTCAATTAATTTATCAACATCACTTTTTAGATGACTTTTAATCTTTGTAACCTCCTGTTGGCTTTTAAAGTCTTATAGATTTTGAATTTAGTGCCATGACTGTTAATTCATGGTCATATATGTATTTGCTTATAGACTTTTTTGTGCACCAATTATGATAAATCTAATGGTCAAAGGATAAGCATTGTTTTTTCTAGAGGAGGCAATGGGGCCATTGATCACTAATTTTGCCAAATGACCTCATTGTTAAGGGCTTAGTGAGCCATATTTAACATCCAAAGAATGCAAAAGTATTCATGTTATAGTGTTTCAGAAGAAAATATTTGAAAACAGCCCCTTATGAAAAATCCCAGATTTAACAATGGTTACACATTTTTTGTGTATTGAAGTTTTATAATGTCAAATCTGGTTACCAATAGAAAGATAACAACAGGTCTGGTAACTATCGGTAACGAAAATAAATAAATCTCATAAAATAACCTACATGACACTTTTTGGTGTTCGTTTTAAGATAAATGGATTACAATTGTTTCACAAGTCTGAGAGTCAGACAATAGTATGTCTGGAAAATTGTAAATTTGTAACAATAGTGTGACAAAAAACATCAATACATTGAAAAAAAACATGATTTTTTTCTTGATAACAATTACTGGTACTTTCATTTCGTTTTATACGCTACATATTCCCAAGAGATAAGGCTATACATAAGCTGCTTTTTCTTATTTCTAAAAAGCTACAAATAACAATGTTCTTTTAAACCATTTGAGACTTTGATTACTTAAGAAAATGCTTAAAAAGCTTAGCATTTTCTTAAGAGTGTAGTAATGGTGTTTTTGCCCCTATCAAGAATCTCTTATTTATATGGCTGCCTCAATACAAGTGAAAGATTCTTGACTGAGGTGTAAAACGCCATTTCTCCATTGTAAGAAAATGCTAATAGAGCTTTTCTAATTTTATTAAAACCTAAATTCATTGCCTCCATTTTTTTCGTCAAATTTTAGCATTATAAAGGATATGGCAATTAATCAAGGAAAGCATGTAAAGAACAAATGGATTTTGGAAAATCAAAATAGTGTTGCAATAAATAAGCAAGGTTGCTATGTTATTGAGGGGCATTAAATTGAAATTTTACTGTAATTTTCTGGGAAGAAATCAAACTAACAGAGTTGAGTTGAGTAATGGAGTTTTACATCCCAGTCAAGAATATTTTGCTTATATCAAGATGTGGCCAGCTATATGCGAAGTTGCAGAAATTTTGCCTGTGTGTTGTGCTGATGGCATTATACAGCATGGTTCTTCATCGTGCCATGTCTACAGTAACACAGAACCCTATTTAATTTTAAGTT
The DNA here is from genome assembly GCA_021292105.1 of Anadara kagoshimensis. Lineage (NCBI taxonomy): Eukaryota > Metazoa > Mollusca > Bivalvia > Arcoida > Arcidae > Anadara > Anadara kagoshimensis. The sequence goes on from CM037864.1 coordinate 41,236,849, forward strand.
CCCATCAAAAGAACCATGACTTTCATTTCATAAAGTGGAATGCTTGGCAAAAGAACAGGCACTGCCCACTTTCAAGTCTTGGGTCAGACTCTGTCAGAGTTTGAACCCATGACCTCCTACTTACTGAGCCAGCACTCTGTAAACTAAGCTATTGCAGTGGTCAAACTAAGAAAGAAGTGTAACAACTTTGCCAGCTGATTTCATCCACAGCAATATGGAAACATTTATTCATAACTGAATATCGGTTTACTCTCTGGATAAAATTACCAAAGCCAAATGTCAAAATTTTACTACATCCATATATAACATAATGCCTTTATTTCAAAACAATTTTAAAAATCATTAATTCATATTTTCCTTTAATTTTAACAATTAAGTTCACCATTATAAATCAAAATGGAATATCATATGGAATAATATTATTCTGTAAATTTGATTTTGTTCCTATGTTAATCTGCAGTTTGATAGATGTGAATTAAAATTTCTCCAAGCAAAACCATTTATCTAACATTAGACTAGTTTTTCTACGAAATACAAGTTTTATCAACACGCATGATACAGAATCTTTGGTGGTAAAGTGCATGTGCACGCTCTCATTGTGACGTCATTGGGGAGAATGTAGAACAAATATCATAACATAGTTCAGTGGTTTTCTGTGGTAAAATGTAATTTTTCACATTAAGTATTGTTTTTTTTATTATTTTAAATAGCCTAATTGGAAATGTTAGATAAAAATATTATATACACAGTGTGTAGGTACAACCCTTCGTATCAGGTCTCGTCCTTTTTCGTACCTGTATCACTACTCGTCGCGCTTGCACGACTCGTAGTGATATGGCTACAAAAAAGGACTCGACCTGATACTGAGGGTTGTACCTACACACTGTGTAAATAATATGTATTTATCATCTACCAAAAACTAAAACAGACTTTAAATTTTTAAAATGAGTCCAATCCAAAGTCAAGATTTCACAAATAAATCTTTAGCAGCAAAATTATGAAAATGTTACATGTACTGTACCGGTAAATGTATTAATTACAGCATGTACAAAATTTAGCAAAAATTATAATTTGGGTAAATTCATGTAAAGTTGAATTAGCATAAATCTCATAGATCATCCTTTGCACTATGATTGTATTTAATTTGGTGGAGGGTTTATATTTGTCATGTTCTGTGAACATGAAAATTGCTGAAATTAGTATACCACTAATATGAATATGTTTACAGTTTTTTATTCAATCTATCCATTTATTCATTACAAATCTTCTAGAACTGTTAATCTGCATAAGGGCACTTATGACAGTTTACTGACCTGTGTTTGATAAAATATTGGTGAGCTTGGTTTTTGTACTGGTTTGTATCAAGCTATATGAAGTCAATGACCTGTTTACCATATACATATACTGGTTATTTTAATTATGCATTAAACACTTAATTTTAGGTGACATATCAGGCAAAACCTATACCTTTGGGCCATTAAGTCTATTATAAGATGTTCGTTCATATTCAAACTTTATCCATTGAGATGATATACAAAAAGGTCACAAAGTCTAAGTTGTGTTAGTATATAATCATGCCGGACAATCTGTTAACCGCTATTCTGCTGAATAATGCCAGTGATACTGCATCCCAATTGTCCATAAATATTTTTCACCCTCCCTCCCATACCCCCTTATTTAAAACTGTTGTTTTGCAATACTGCTGCTGTTTTATTTATATTTTCAGTGTAATAAAATAAATCCAACAACAGTTCGTCACGGCTGCAAGTTATTTAATTTGTTATAGAGCCTGGATCTACTGTGGAACTGCTGCATCTTTATGAACTGTAATGGCATAGTTCGTTTTTGCGCTCACCAGTTTCTTACAAGACTGATTTTTAAAAAACTTGTCTTATTAATCATTTATGGTGTACATCTGATACCAGGGTACATCATAATTCATTTATCTCAATTTTCTAAGATTGCTCATTACAGACTCAGCTGGAGTCTTGGCTCCTTTATTTACAGCCGTGGCCAGATATTGCCAACAAAAAATAAATAATTATTATATTGATATTTTTGTCTTTTTTTTTGTTTATTCCATATTTAGTTTACTTTTTCACTTATATCATTGATGAAGCATTTATCTTTGATAATACGATTTATGATAATTTATCTAAAATTTATTTGATTATGGGATTTAGATGTGGATTTCTGATAAGTATGTACAAAAAACTGAAACTCAAGATGAATGTTGTACACAATTATAGCAACAAGTGCTTTTATTCATGGAGAATGCTCTCAATTTTCTGAAGACATTTTCTCAGAACATCACAAAATTAAATAGGTATGGTTGATGCCTCACACATATAGAATAAATAAGAAAAAAATAAACTGTTTATCATACTGAAAATTTTAGATACCATTTTCAATCAAATAAATTAATAAAAAGAAATGGTTCTCAACACTAGATGAACAGTGGTGGTAAGACTTCTAATAAAAGTCTTACCACCACTGTTCATCTAGTGTTGAGAACCATTTCTTTTATTAATTTATTACTACTATGGAACTCTGTTGAATACCACATAGGTATCCACTAGACTAAACATTACCACAAATTATACCTTACGGGTGTTGGTATCCTTTTTTTATTATCAATAAAATAAATGTATTGCACAACAATGATATATTCTATGAGAAGAATGCAACACGTCTGAGTGACATGAGCTACAACAGTCATATACAACTGTGTTTCTCAATGTTCCTAATGCTTCCGCATCTGAAATGGTCTATTTCACATCATGACAAAAGGAGATAGTTCTGTATAAATTACATCAGATGTAGACATCGGATAAAATTGAGAAAGACTGATTGGTATTTTAATTTTTCAAGCATTTTAAATCTACACAAATTTTTTTCTTCACTTTTTAAAGCAGATACGTTTGCAATAACAAGCGCAGATATATAATCAGATAAAGAATGAATGAAAACGTTTTAAATGTTAAACCTAAACACCATGATTGAATCTTAAAATTACTACAGGGTAAATTGAGGACAAGTAATTGAATGTTCGCGCAAAACACACTGCAGACTTCTCATATATTCCATGTTGTAATCTTATTTTCTTAAACTGAAATCAACAAACTATGTTGTTATTGATTTTTTGATAACAAAGTTAACTTTTTAGATAATGACACGTTTTTATACTTGGTTTGGTTCTGTATACAGATTTTTTTACAGTCTTATTTGTAAAAAATAAATAATTAAAGTGTTACAGATTGATGTCGGTAAAGTAGTCACTCAAAAACAGTTGTTCTGACAACAAAATTAATTATTTTTGATAATGACATGTCTTAATACTGCATTTGAATCTGTATAGAGATATGATACATTCTGCTTTCTTAAAACAAATAATCAGTTTACATGAACACTGATGTCAGTAATGTACTCGTTTAAACACAGTTACATTTTTTAGATAATAACATATTGCTATACTTGATTCCGATCTGACAACAAAGTTAATTTTTTAAGATAATGATATGTCTTAATACTATATTTGAATCTGTATACAGATTTTACGCATTCAGTTTTGTTAAAATAATCATTTTACATGAACACTGATGTCATTAATGTATTCATTTAGACACAGATAAATTTTTAAGATAATAACTTATCATTATACTCCTTTCTGATCTGTATACAAAGCTCATTTTTTTTAGATAATAGCATACTATTATACTCAATTTGGATCTGTATATAAAACTTATCTTTTTACACAATGACATATTTTAATATTAAATTTAGATCTTTATAGATTTTATACAATGATTTGTTAAAATAATAAATCAATTCATATGTACACTACACTGATATAAGTAAGGTACTCAATTAGAAACATTTATTTTGATGCCAACAAAGTTAAGCCTTTAAGATAATGGTATGTTTACACTTAATTTGGTTTTAAATAGATGTTATTTTTGTTGTAATGCTGCTTAACTTCAAATCTGCAATCTTTCAGCTATTTGCAATGAAAGCAAGTTTATCCCTTTGGATTACTATAACTTGAGTTTGTAAATGTGTGTGTGTGTGTGTTTTGTGGTCTGTCTTGTACTAACATGCACTGAGATGCTAGCTCACTAAGTCTGTATGCTGCAGACAAACATACCATACCAAAGTCACATCATACTGACACCAGGTGAACCAGTCAATACACAGCACATGGTTCCAGATTGTGTCAATTTATTCATGGAAAATATTTTAACAAAGCACAGAGACTTTATTTTTGTGCCAATTTAAATTTCCCAGTGGTGGTTCATTTCTTTAACTATGACCAGATTGGGTAGATTAAAATTTCAACCTGTAGCCCCGTAGACCAATGTTGGTATAAAAGTGTAGGCCTCCATGTTGGTATAAAAGTACTATATCAGCCCTGTAGGCCTTCATGTTGGTATTAAAAGACTCAATTTGCGCTAAAAGCTAATGTTAGTATAAAAGTACTATATCTACCCTGTTGCCCTTATGTTGGTATAAAAGTACTATATCGACCCTGTTGGCCACCATTTTAGTATAAAAGTACTTACTCGGAAGCATCAAATGCATGATGGTTGATTGCCTCTATAACTGATTTAAATGAAATCTTTTTGGTTAATGTATGACCATGATAGATAACTGGATCATCGTTTGGACCATCCCAACAATCCACTGTAAATAAACAAAAACAAAACATAACATGATAAATAACATCTTTTAAATAATCATCAAAACACCTGAAGGGTCTCAGAGATTGGATGGCTTATGAATCAACAAAGCCTTTCATGGCATAGCTCACAGTACCACTCTTGGCAGATCCAAAATAACAAGTTATAACTATGTAAAATGGGATGCCATTTCAAAAGTGTCCCCAACAAACCCCAACTTGGAAATACATGTTTTCCCAATCATGTACATGATCAAAATATGAATACAGTAGCCAACAAAACATCTATTCACCAAAAGATTGTTCTTGTCAAGTTTCATAAGATCTGTTAAATAGTTTTCAAGAAAAGTGGAAAACAAAATGTTGGCAGAATATGAAATGGAGTAAACACTATATATCCAGATCCCCCCTCCCTCCTCATTTGGGGGACATAATTAAAATATCTTCAGAAATTTCATCAATTTTGATTGTAAAAGGTATGCATTATTTTTTTCTTCATACTTTGGTTTCATTCTAGAACTGACTGCCTCTAAACAAGTCATGTAATCTGGACACCAGTATAACAAACCAATCAACTACAGCCAGTGGAAGCAGACATAGTGCGATTTACCGTTTATATAAACCATGATTCCTAAATGACAACAACTAACCGTAATTTAATTAGTATATATATACTTTTATGGTATTTTTAATATAAAAGATTACTATTCTGGATTTAATTCTGTTGTGACTTATTGATTTTTTGGGAGCCAAAGCAAAATGTCAAATGTGAAAACAAGCCACAAAATATAATAAATAAACAAAATTAGGAAATGTAATTCAAAGTTTATCATGAATGAATTTTACTCAGCAGGATAAAATTGTATTTATTCATTTAAATAGTTACTTTTAAGACATGACTATGGCAAATCTGACTTGTGACATTTGGAGAAAAAGGTTGTATTCATTTATGTTCATTTTAATTCCCGGTTTCTGGGATTAAATGACAAACAATTATTACCTTTTGTGATAAGTGACATTTCTCTCTCTAACTCTCTGGAATTACTGATACCACATTTTGTTGTGAGAGAAGTATTTTCTTAAAAAGTATCTTTACTTTTGATTTTTGAAGATTAATCATGTTTAACTAAGCTGGGTTGCAATCAACAGACAAGTATTCTTTAACCTTCCACATGACATTGAGGTAGAAGGTGACTTTACATCACCATAAATCAAAGTACTGAAGGTACTGAAGCATCAGCTAAACTGAGCAATTTGATAAAAAAAATGTGCACTTGAAACTGAGATTTGTCTAATGAATCAGTAACAAATGAAAATCATGCAAATAATAGATACTGTGATCGGGAAGCTTCTAACAACAAGTCTGCTTTTTATGCAAGTTGTTAGGTTCTAACATATAAATATGTTACAATGGTCAAAATGGACATGCCACGCAATGTTTATCAATTGAGTAAACTAAGTAATTTGCATAAATAAAATTTTCAATTTTTCAAAAACCAAGAGAGGCTACTAAAGACCCGACCCCAAATCTGAGTGAAATATCTCAAGCGTAACGGAAAAAAGTCCAGAGAAACCATCATTTTGATAAAATTCACAAAGTGAAAGGGGCATAACTCCACTAAAACGCAGTTGACTGGAAGAAAACCCAAACTGGATCTGTAATCATCACCATCACCATCATTATAACTCCTCATATCACATTTTGATCATCAACATAAAGATATCATCATCATCATCATCATCGTCGTCATAAGCAGCAGCAGTAGAACCCATGCCATGACAATCACCACCACCATTATATTAATCATTTTCAGAAATCCTCATGTTACATCATTAATATGGTCACATCATCATCATAGCTCTTTGTGTCACATACTCATCATCATTATCAGCAGTAGCAGTACTGAATGTCATCATCATCATCATCATGTCACATCATCAGCATGAAGACATTGGCTTTGTTATCATCATCATCATCATGAATTATTATCATCATCATCGACAGCAGCAGAACTGAATGTCATCATCATCATCATCATCATCATCATCACAACCATCTTCATCATCATCATCATACTATCGGCAGTGCTCAGCAGTACTGAATGTCATCATTGCCACCATCATCATCATCGGTAGCAACAGAACTCATGTCACCATCATAATCATCATCATAGTTCGTCAAGTCACATCGTCATCATCACCATCATCATTCATAGCAGCAGAGCTTATTTTCATCACCACCATCACTATCATCTTCTTCATCACGATAATCATTATCATCATCGGCATCAACAGAACTCATGTCACCACCATCATCAACATCATTATCATATCTCCTCGTGTCACATCATCATCATGGTGACATCATCATCATATCTCCTCATGTCACATCATCATCATCATCATCATCATTATATCTCCTCATGTCATATCATCATCATTATGGTGACATCATCATCATCATCGGCAGCAGCAGAACTGAATGTCATCATCATCATCATTATTATTGTCATCATCTCCACCAGATCATCATGCCACATCATCATCGACATAGTGTCATCATCACAAAAAAAACTTCCACCATGACCAGCTATTTCCCTTGACTTGCAATTGACAGATTAACCATTGTTGAAGTCATTAATTTTATTCATTGAATTCACAATTAATTTGAAAAAAAAATAAAAATAAAACCTTTGTTTTAGAAATAATTTAAATGTATTTAAAATTATTGTTGAATATATATTAATTGTCCAAGTGAGCTTCAAAACCCTGAATTGGTATAAACCATCCTGACACAATAACTAATAATCTGTACCTCCCAATTACAGAAGTTGTCCAGGCAACTGTCTCTTTCAAAAAAAGTTTGTTGACAAGAATTGTGTACAAAAGGGAGAAATATTTCTGAATACGATTAATTGAAAATTAATTGATTATTATTTAGACAACTAAAATGTTACAATAAAATTACTTTGAATTTAAGAGAAACTGTAAGAAGAGTTGAGTTCACAAAGTAGGTACCCCCATTCTAATACTTGCTAAAAAGTGACTAAGTTTCAAAGTCTTGAAAAATGGAGAAAAAATCTTGAAATATTTCCATAAAGTCAGGTGCACATCTTCAATATATATATAAACATTCTGTGAAGTTTCAAGGCTTTTGGTTGAAAACTGTAAGAAGAGTTGAGTTCACAAAGTAGGTACCCCCATTCAAATACTTGCTAAAAAGTGACTAAGTTTCAAAGTCTTGAAAAATGGGGAAAAAAAACTTGAAATATTTCCATAAAGTCAGGTGCACATCTTCAATATATATATAAACATTCTGTGAAGTTTCAAGGCTTTTGGTTGAAATCTGTAAGAGGAGTTGAGTTCACAAAGTAGGTACCCCCATTCAAAAACTTGCTAAAAAGTGACTAAGTTTCAAAGTCTTGAAAAATGGGGGAAAAAATCTTGAAATATTTCCATAAAGTCAGGTGCTCATCCTCAATATATATAGAAACATCCTGTGAAGTTTCAAGGTTTTTGGTTGAAAACTGTAAGAGGAGTTGAGTTCACAAAATTGGTACCCTATTTCCCCCGTCCTTAGTTACTGTTCTACTACACCAACGGTGCTCTAAAAATCGGAAGAACTTAAGAAAGCACAACGTTTCAGTTTTCCTACATGCCCAGAGTTCACATCATATTTGTTTATTTTATGTGAAATAAAGTAATATGGCTTCATGAAAAGAAATTAAAGGTTGTAAAAACCATGGATTAAACTACTGACAACAACTTTAATCGGATATCCACTGTAAAAACGATCTAATAAGGACTTGTAACAAGGTAAATAAATTTTATCTGAAAATTTTAAAACATCGTTTTTTTCAGTTTTGTTTAGATTTTGATTTCAAGTTGTTCTTTCTTGCGATTTATTTTGTTGATTGAAAATAAACAACTGGAAAAGGTATTTAAATGAACATTGGTGATGAAATTGTCTGTCTTCGGAGACATGGTGAGAAGTGGAGTGTGTGCGGAAGATCGGAAGTATGTAGCAGAGATTGGAGAATAAAGCATGTCGTTTTTATATTAAACTGATAACTGAAAAGGACAGGGTGTCATGATCATTTTAAAAGGGGCAAGGGTGTACTGGACTAAAAAGGTCAGTCGCTACGCTATGTGAATACATTTGAGCAGGGGCATCGGGTGTTAAATGCAGGCATGCCCACAAACACATGGCTAATTTGCATACGAACTACGGTATCGATATCCTTCACAACTTCACGAGTCACAAACAATTTATGAACATAGCCAATAACTTGTAAATAAACTTCTCTTTCATTTTCGTATCACATTTTTTGGGAATCTTTGATTTCTACTTTTTTGTTATGCATAATTTCGCTACCGGCAAACTGACAGGAATGTATTTTAATACCCAATGAAAGCTGAAAATCCTCGTGACGACTGACGTTATGATGAATATTAATGAACCAGGTCGGGATATCCCAAACACGAAATATTATTGACAATCAATTTTTAAAAAAATATATATAATTTATCATCAAATGTGATCAATGTTTAAAGTTATTTAACTTAAAAACTGTTTAATGAGCATACTTTGTGTTTATTTATCGATGTCACTTTGCGTAAATTAAAAAAATCCAATATGGCGGCGACTGTAAAACAACCACATGTACAGCACTGTAGGTCAAAAAGAAGAACGTCGGCGCGAAGTGACAAGATCGTCATTTTTGTTGGGTTTTCCGAGGGGCGTATATTTAATGGATTTTTGTGGTTTTTATCTTAAAATTATCATACAAAAGTGAAGAATTAAAATATATATCCAGCAAAAACAATTACGGACTAATACGCGTATGAATACATTTCAAATCGGCACATGTGTACATGATGAAAACATTGCTTTCGTAACTTTCCGGGAGACCCAATCACTCAGATTAGAGTTTATACATACCTGGGATACCGTATGTGGAAATTCCCGTAATTTCAGACGAAAGGAAGGATTTGATTGGCTGTCAAGGTGAAATGAGAGCGGCGCTAAATACGAAAAAAACCAACGATCGCTATAAAGCATTCAGCATGGCTGATGCTTTAAAAATTCTGAAATTTTAGATTTATTTCCCTATTGATTCTTCAGTTTGAAATAATCTTTTGTCAGTTTGGTGAAAGCCCTTCTGTACCATGCTGAAGATAGAATCCAAATAAAAGTTGGAATTTGATGAAACAACCAGGACTCCATTATGCTAATTATATGAATAGTGTAGTGGAGTAAAATGCTTTATGCACCAGAGATTATTTGATGTAAATATAAAAGTGGTCTGGTCTAGAAAACTGATATGACAGAAAAAAAACGCAAACTTTCTGCAAGCAAACTGACACATTTTTCACACTAAGATTTGCATGAATGGATTTCAAACTTAGGTGGTGAGAGTTACTGTGATCAGTAAACTGTTGAGTTAAACCAGTCTGACACCCAAGGCCCTTAATATTTAAAGAGTTGTCATGACATTGCATTCATTTAAGTGATTTTTTTTTTTTAAATATATCTACATGTATTTATCTATATTTTTATTTTGGAAATGTAACTACCGGTATATCTGTATTATTCAAACCAGTATTAATATAACTGTTGTTGTTTATCTCTCTCCTATATTAACTTACATTCTACACATCTGCAACCTTTTTTTAATGCCCTTATATATGCATCTACACTTGATGGCCCCTGAAGTTGGTCTTTCATTAAATATCTGTAATAAAAATAAAAGTCAAATTTACTGTCATATAAACACAACTGCTCATATAGTAAATAAACACAATAATGCTACTCAGAATGCAAAATATCCTAATGGATATAATTAAAACTACAGTAAAACCTGTAGGACCATCCAAAGAACCTCAGAAATGCAAAAATTATAGACATTTGATCTTTATATTATAGAGGTACTTTTAGGTTAAAAATTGAAGCTAAGGAACCTTTAAACAGTAATACTAATGTACAGGTGGTCTTTATATATAGGTGATTTTTCTGTAACTGAGCAAAACAAAATGCCTTTAACTCAAATGCAAAATATATTTAACTCAAACTGTTCCACTGTCACACATAAATTTCTTGCATTGCAACTTACTTGCAAGGGTACAAAGAATTATGTTTGTAAATTTGCATATAAATGCACATGACAATGGGTAGTAAAAGGAGAAGTAACTTTTAAAAGATATTGCCTGGGTATTCAACCAATCAGATTGTAACAGTCTCATAAAATAGACTGACCAATTCTACGTATTTGTCCGTTTTCGACGGATATGTACCGTAAAAACAGGTGTAAAAATGTATGTCTAACATTATCGCACGTTAAAAATGTACCAAAATTATGGCTTTATTAATAGACTTGATTGGTCAGCCTGATTAAATCAGAGATGCCAACCCTGTCTTAGTGTCATCAGTAATACTAGCTCATGTTTTCCGTAATTTTGGGTACCTTGTCAGTAATAATGACATATTCCGGCCATTTCTGATTTGATACAAACATCTGTTCGATTTTCTGCCTTTTTTCGGTGGTGTACCAGGATCATCATCAGCAGAAGTTGACGCCATTTTTACTGTCGTCAATGACAACTGTTTGGAACTATTTTAAATATGAGAGTATAACAATGAAGAAGGCAGAGATTTGCTACTCGAAAATCAAAATTACGTCATTTATAACTGGTTTCCCGATGCCAGTTGACTGCCTATTTTGTATTGCTCAATAAAAGGAAACGCTGACTTCATTCTAAAAACCATGTTGATAACGAAAACAACCCTGACTGGAATTTCTGTTTTTGCCGTAAATGCCGATACCTCTACCGTAATACCGTAATTTAAGTAATAAAATCGTAATAATTACGGAGAATCCGTAATAGTTGGCATCTCTGTTAAATATGTGTAACATTTTACTGACTATTAAACTAACCAGGTCACTGCAATAATAAGCAACCATACAGGACAGATATAACAAATGGTGGTGATGAATGAGGTTTTGCTGTATATATATTACATCTATCTACTTACGTATTATGTGAGCTTGCGATAAAAAAATGACTAAGTGGGTGTGACATGTCTTGACAACATTTTTTATGATCAGGATCAAATATATCACATTCTTCTGACAATAAATAATGTGTAAAACCTGAAAAATAAATAAATAATTAAATAAATAAATAAATAAATAAATAAATAAATAAAAAAAAAAACTTGCGAGAAATAGGGATGACTGGAAAGGAAAGGTGAGATGGAATTAAGTCAAATTAGACACTTGATACGACTTCGGAGGAGTTAACATATCCGAAAGAGGAAACTAAGGCTGAATGTTGAATGGAAAATATAATCTTTAATTGCAGAAGCCAAAAATTATCTATAGTTCCAATATTAATTTAAATTTCTTACCATCTATGCCTAACTGACCCCGTTTTGTACCCTCTTTAGAAGGTTCAAAATTATTTATAACTTCTAAACATTTATCTTTTGTAACTCTAGCCATCTAAAACAGAAAAATTAACATATAAAATATGAGAAATGTAAGATTTATATACTGTAAATGAATTAGTTTTAGCTAAAATACAGATCAGATTTACATGTACAGATCTCAAAACTATTGTAAATGGTCATATATATTTTCTGATCATTCAAATTAGTATTTTATGAATAAACATTTGATGATAATAAAGCACTTAAACACATGGAGTTACCACTTTTTGTCAAATTTTGATTAAAAATTGAAACTAATGATTATGACTGTATTCGTTTATTGTCTGTCTGGGTTCTGTTCAAACTGATGTCGCTTAAGAGTCTAAATGCTCATGAGACCGTGTACTGATTTTTACACTTAACCTACTTATACAAGTCATGGCTATTTTATCTTCAACTAATTTTGTTTTTGAAATTTGCTTCCTTATTTATCGGTAAGACTCTTTTACCAATATCCTTGACATTATTAAACTTAATAAAATATATAAGCTTATTTCCTAAAACCTATATTACTTAGATTCTGATGACATTTTTGTTTGATGACAAAATAATTTGCCATAAATGATATGTTTAACATATTTACAACGAAAACCAAGGATCTGAAAAACATGCAGTTCGCATAGACTCAAAATCACTGAGTACTCGAGTACGAGATCAGTTTTACGATCGAGTACTCACATACTTGCTGATATCCATAAATTCATATATATATTTTATACAAACATGACAATAGAGTGAAGCTAAAATATATTGCTTTTGAATATTAATAATCGTCTATATATTGCTTTTGAATATTAATAATAGTCTGTCTGTTTTAATGTTAATTTAAGCGACAATAAAATGATTGTCAAAATTTCCTGAAATATAATACAAATAGTACACAGATTATCATTTAACAAATAGAATAATCTTACACCTGTGATTAGGAAATCTAGCTATTTTACCGGTGTTAGATTCCCCTGTCTCACCCTGGTCGAGACAGATCAGATGAAGAATCTCATGCATTAACTTAATTTCTCTGACTTTTAAATCTGATTCTATGAAAAATATAGGGCTTCCAGATGAGGCACAATCACTTACACAGATTAATTTGATGATATCATAATCATTTTACACAAGAACATCAACAAATATTGATGATGTCATTTTCAGAAGACACGGATGGACCATGGTGGCATGAAAACTGAACATTTAATGGAACTATTTGTACATGTATATAAATCGCAGTGAAGGGGAATGAAAAAAGAATCCTACATCAGTAGCAGTGTATGTATGACAGAGATATCTCAAACTTGGATAAATATTTTCAATGTCCAGAACTCAATGAAGCTGGTCTGGACAGAAAAATATTTATCCTTGTTTGAGACATCTCTATCTCACACTGATACGGGTGTATGGATATTCTATTAATTATGTAAGAACATATCTATTAGCAGTAAATCCTTTTACGCAGGAATTTTAAATCATCTTAATTTTTTTTAAGAAATGTGATGTAATTAGGATCTTTTATCTAAGATTCTAAAAGATAATAAATCATAATTACCCCAACATAACAATACAGCAATAAATGTACTAATTACTATAGCTACAGAATTTTTTAACAAATCCTGCTTTTGGCTATTAAATCTTATAATAGTGAAAAGAAAGAGGAAATGATGCAACAAATTTTGCTAAATAGAATAAAACCATAAAGATATTTTACAGTAACTGTAAGATCCTTCTTAATTAATCTTTAATTGACAATAAAATTGTTGATAAAACCCGCTGAAACAGAATGGGAAACAGCCAATACCACAAAGCATATTTTTCAGTTGTGACCTTGAGCATTTGAATTTTTGCTATGAATCTTATTATATGTGTGTTAGTGTAATTTTTCTAATTATTGAGTACTATTAACTAAGGGTAAACAATATGAAACATGTGTATACTTTTTATATTATCATCTATAACATGTAATGCACCTCACAGCAGGTACTTGTACTAGTTTGGACGTGTTTCAAAACACTCAATTCATGTCAATAGCTCAATATACATTATATAACACAGTGATTTGCTCAACTGATATTTTAAGTCCTCAAAAGACAGTGAGTCAAATGATAAAACAACAGGCCCAAAGGATATAAATGCTCACCTGAAAAATATGACCCGATTCATAGGTAAAAGCATCTTGGGCACTGATAACTATGAAATTCAGACTCCTGAGAATCCAAATTTGCATGCAATCATCAGATTAGATTTTTATAGTTTTAGGAGACAATACTTTTAGTACTGATTTGGAAGCTGTTAAAAAATCTTGCACCAATATAGTTATGCTTATAATCAAGTTTGTTTGAAATCTGACCAATAGTTTTAAAAAATAAATGTTCAAGATTTACACATTTTGCAACATGCCATAAGAATACAATGCCTTTAAACCAGGTGAGCTAAAACTAAATGCACAAACAAAAGAAAGCCATCTGGCAGTTCATAAATATCAACACACAATAAAACATCTAGTTCGAAGAAACTATTGTATATGACAACCAGCAAAATATAAAGCAACAACCTGAAAATTAAATTCTATTTCAGGTTTTAAAAATCACACTATCTGAACAATCTTAATTACAGCTAGAACCAGGAAGGGCATGTATAATGTCATACCAGCACATTAACGGAAGCAAAAAATTATCTCATACGGTTTAGTTAAAATTAGTTATTTCTGGAGGAATCTTTCCTACAATAGACATCTTAACACAGAATCTCTGTATCTATATCTCTGTGGAATTAGTACCAGATATCAAAGGCATTTTAATGTCTGAAGGCACGAGGTAATGTTACTATGGCAAATATTATATATAATTGTTTTAGTACAAATGAACCAATTTTATCCTTTTCCATATATATAAAAACAGTAAGCAAAGACAAACCAATTTTTATTAAAATATAGTATAACTTCAAGGAAAATTGTGACCTTGACATTTTTTCTTTAACCTTGACCTTCAATAATGTTTCTGTGCTGAATTTAAGACAAAAGTACCGTTCAGGAGCGACTGCCCCGCTCCTGGTTAATGTCTTGGACAAGTCAGTACAATGCTTTGGGATGCATAACATATAATGGTGTCTGAACTTAACATTTTAAGAAAGATGTGTAAATGGTGAAAAACACCAGGTTTAAGTGCTTGTTAGACTTTTTCAAAATAGCAATTTCATATTTCAAGATGACAATGCACTATTTCCAAGGAATTATTCTGTGGTTTATTATAAACTAAGAAACAGAATTAGATAATTCACATGGCCTGCACAATCCCCAGATCTAAATATTATAGAAATTTCTGGTTCAGGAATAAAAGGACAATGCAGGCACTTAGCAAGGACATTAAAACCACTGAAGACCTACATCACATTAGTTGCATCTGGGAATCCCTTACTATTGAATAGGTTAAAAATCTTTATAACAGCATGTCTTGGCAAATATTGAGAGTTTATAGACCCAAGGGGAATATAACTAATATTACCGTAAGTCTTTTTCCTGTTTACTTATAGTTTTATTCATTTGAGATTGCCCTCATCAGTTAGAAAACAATGACGTCTGTCATATGTGTATGTTAACTTATGGCACAACACTGTATATTTGTGTCAAGTCTGATCAAAATTCATCCATAGACATAAAAGATATGGAACAAACATGATATTGGGATGTACAGACAGACAGGGTGATTACTATATACTCCCTTAATATCATTTGTCGGGGATATAATGACAGTAAAATTAGTGTTGTTTAAAAAACACTGAAGCTTTGAGACAAAAACCATCAGTTTATGAAGTCTGTTAAACATTCACTTTTTTTATGTTTTAAAGAAGACCGACACACTGAAGCAGTGAATATTCACAAACTATAAGTCTTTCTACTTCAAATGCAGATCAAAGATAGATCATGACAATTATGAGCATGATAAAAAATATCCGTTATATATACGGAAGATGACTGACCAGAATGTATTGATTTACATAGATGAAGTGACATTACGACGTTACTGATTAAGACAGGAGTGATTATCGCCAAAAACAAGCAAACGACTGGGTATTTTTATGAATACCAAATAACAATATCCCATTTTAATGGGTCCTAGAAATACTCTTCAGGATTACAAAGAAATAACATACAATCTCAATTGACAGCCATCTAAAGTTAAACCATTTTTATATCTCTCCATGGATAGTTTCAGCAATCAATTTGAAAGACAAGAGGTCCATTTTTGAATACCAAAACAAAACAATCATATCCCATTATAACAGGCTCTAGAAATAGTCTTTTTGGCACAACAGGACAAGACAAAACAAAACGCCACATATAATGAATTCCAAGCAATCAAAACAATTAACATCAATACCAGTTTGAGAGAATTCAGACACCTTGTTGTAAAGCTAGGAAGAAAAAATGTATAAACGTTTACTCCAAATGAAATATGGTGATGGTTTTATCAAAACATGTTTAGTTTAGTAAAAATACCAACCCCTTGTTCTGCTTCTAAAAATAGCAGCAAATCATCTGTTGAGAGGTAGTCAGCATTACTTGCATATCTGAAATCAAAGAAAAATAAAATATCAATTAAAAATATAATATGAAAATTTGTTAGCTGAAACTTGGCAATAACCAATTTAGTGCCATTGAATGAGTTAAGAAAACATGAAAAGATATGTACATAAATTGGCTCACTCAAGTTTCACAATAATTTCTTAACATAAATATGATGATTTTAAAATCTGAATGGTTGATTGTTTTCAAGATACATGTATTCAGGAATTCAAGATGTCATGGAGAGGATCATATAACATCCATATAATAGCTTTGACGAAAAATTTTATTTGCAGTTCTCTTAAAGGTTGCCAAAATTTGTTTCATCAAACTGAAACTGAGACCTGACTATAAATATCTTTTGTCCAAATGACAAAAAGGTATCAATATACATCATAGAAGCAAATTTAACTTCTCTCTTTTAATATTTCAATGTCATGGCACCTTAAATAATGATTTTCTTACTTTATAATTGAGAAACAGAGAATAATAATGTATGGCAATGACAGAAAATCCCAAACTTTGGACAATCATTGTTCTTAACCAATCAGATTGGCCTTAACAGTGTATTCTTGTATATGACCTTAGTCATTATAACTGTGGGGGTCCTAGTCATCATAACTGTAGAATAAATTCTCATCAACAGAGTGAGAGAAGATATTTTCCTTATTGTGGGCCTTCAATTGTAGGCTTGGTGTGAAGATTATACGATCTACTGCCTGTGACAATTTAGTAAGCATCAAAGATGTCATCAGCACATGGCATATTTATGAATTAATTTCTATTTCATCTGTGTATTTTGTGAATGCTGACTTTCTATCCAGTACAAGATAATATCACATCAAGCAAGGTGTTATATAGAAAAATTCTATACTATTTACTAGGTGCTGCAATAGCTTATGAATGACAGAATTATTCACAATCTTATCAGACTTATACATATAAAGCTGTCTGAATTGTTTCTTACTTCATATATTTTGAATTTGCATTTTTTGTCTATAAGATATAAAAGATAAAAGTTATGGCTAAAAGATAAAGAAAATTTTCCAATTATTGCAAAAAGTGCCTCCTTGAAACAAAATTAAATGTGCATTAAAAAATATAAGAAAATAGGCAACAGGGCTTGGTAACTTGAATCTACCTTAGAAGATATGCATACTTAATGTCAATGTGTTTTAAACATGTTATGTGTTTGAATCTTAATGATATCTTTGAGTTGAGTTGTGTAATGGTGTTTAACATCCCAATCAAGAATATTTCACTTATATTGAGATGTTGCCAGCTATAGGCAAAGGTGCAGAAATTTTGTCTGTGCATTGCGCTGATGACATTATACAGCAGGGTTCTTTATCCTGCCAAGCCCACCATGACACAGGACCTCATTTATTTTAAGTTCCCATCCAAAAGAACCGTTATTTTCATTTCCTAATGCCAAGTGCTTGGCAAAAGAACAGTCAATGACCACTTTCAAGTATTAAGTTACACTCGGTCAGGGATCCCACTACCTCCCACCTACAGAGTGAGCACTCTACCAACTGAGCTACCACAGTGGTTAAGATATCTCTGAGTTACCAAGCCAAGGTTTCAAAGAAGTGAAATAGTGTATAGATACATGTATTCTTATATATTCAATACACTTTCTATGTAAATCAAATGTATCAAAGTTAAAAGGCTCTGATATGAATACAGAAACTTTGTAATTTTGTTCTTACCGAACTAATAAAAAGTAGATCTCAGGTCTAGTGGAAATCTCTTTGAACAGCGAAATAAACTCGTCACTATTTAATTTTCCACGGGTACCTGGAGAGCTCTCAGTCCGCTTCAAGTCTAATTCCTGCCAAAAACAAATAAATATTGTTTAAAATGACATAACACAGCAAGGCTATTAAGAGTTATGTTACTCAGAATACAATAGAGAGTCTTTACAGTAAAATGTCTGTTTTATAAATTATATGTAACATACAATACCTCATATTGAGATGATGAATCTGTTGGTTCATTCAAATTACACCATAATGCACTTAATTACTATAGTCACATAATGGCTGAATGATAAAATAAATAACTCATCTCTAATGATTATACTGCATATACTGCATAATGCTTATATTTTGCTGTGGTCTTATTTTCGCTATATTTGTGGTCAAGTGTATTCTTGCGAAAATAAAACTACCACCAATATACATTGGAATTACCAGCCCATTGATCTGGCTAGAGTCATTTTCCTTTAATCAGAAAAGACAGCGAAAATATGACACAGTGAATAAGGTAGTCATAGTCAAACAGCGAAAATCTGACACCATGAAAATAAAGCAATACCGGTATATAGTAAATATACAGTAAAACCTTTGTTTTAATGCTCATTAATAAATTTTGCCACCTCACATTTTGCCACAGTATTATGAATTTTGAAGTCCCAAAATCCATTTCTTCAAACAGTTATTTTTAAATTTGTTGATTTCATTTCAGCAGTCATCAAACATTAAACTTATGTGTGTCATTCTTATAGATACAAATCAAACCTAGGCTGTCTTAATTTTGAATTTTCATTGTATTTAAGTGGATCAAATAAGGTTTCTATCATATAAACTCCTTTAAACCAACACATACTTTTGTAAAATTTCACCAAGTCTAATTTGTGATTTGTCTTTTAACCCTTCAGTGAAAACACTACAAACTGTAATATTGTCTCAATTGAACAAGTGAGAAAGTTTGTTAGTTCATCAAGGGTTGGTGATTGTCTATGGGCACTCAGGTTTCCTTTAACATCCATGAACGGACAGCCTTGATATAAGTGAAAGAATCTTGACTGGAACATAAAACTCTACTCTACTCCGCTATAAAATGAACTGTTTTACATAACATAGCTTTAATATTGTTTGCTAAATTAACCTAAATAAACTGAATATCTGCTTAAACCAAACAAAACTCTGGCCCTGAAGGTGTTCAGTAGCACTGCACAATGATTTCCAATGAGGCAGCCAGAATTGCAATTGCGATGGAACTAATGTTAACATCAAGATGTTTTTTTTTCAGTTAGTAACATAATCTGGAAGGCATATTACTAGAGATTTTAATATCCTGTGTCATTTATAAAATGAAGCAACATTACATAATTATTGTTCCTAATTCATTTTAAAATATGACCCTTTTGTATTTGTACAATGTTGTAGTATAATTTATAATGTTAAGGTTTTGAAGGCAGAGCATGAAGCAATATTAAAATATAAAAATATATAACTAAATCAAGATAATTTAAAGATGATTAAATGTTACCAATGTGTACATAACCTATATCAGGAATATTACTGACTCTCAAGAGAACTAAATTTTAATTTGAGAGCGAGTGGTTGGAAGTGTTCTATATGAATTCTTAATTCAATTAAATGTTATATGTAATATGGTATTCTTGATTTTTTTTCAGTAATTGTTTCCCTTTATAGAACTTTTTTGTTGTGGAGGAAGCAAACAGGTCATGGTGGGTTCATAATTAAGGTACACATTTTTGGAAAATAATGTTCATCTGATGACAAAATAACAGAATTTTTAGTCAGGTGAGCTTAAACCATTCTTCAAGTTTATTCATGTGATAGTGTTCTGTATTTAGTCTTAATTCAATTAAATGTTATGTGTGTAGCAATATGGTATTCTTGAGTTTTTTCTTTCAAAATTTTTTTGCCATGATGGAATTCTTTTGTTCTGGAGGATTGCAAACAAGTAATGGTGGGTACAAAGCTAACATTTCTTGGAAAGACTGTTCTTATTATGACAAAAATAAAGATATTTTGGTCAGGTGAGCTAAAGCAATACCTGAGTTTTTATGTGTGCTGCAATATTTTTTTAGTTCATAAAGATAAATAAATCATTGTTGTTGAGCATTAAAGTTTCATTTCTAATAATACAAGAGGCCCATGGGCCTTAACGCTCACCTGTGACCTTTGAACCCATGAGCTTCATTCAAATATCAATATGATAATTCGGCCAATATTCTAATATACATCCCTATACAAAAAGTTAATAGTTTTTGAGATAAATAATCATCTCAGTACTTGTTTGTATCTGTGATCTTGACATTTGAACCCATGCTCTTCATTCATCTATCAAAATGACCACTGTGCCAGTACCAACAATATTCTAATATACATGCCTATACAAAAAGTTAATAGTTTTTAAGATAATTAACCATTTAGGTATTCATTCGCATCTGTGACCTTGACCTTTGAACCTATGACCTTCATTCATATATCAAAATGATCATTAGGGTAATACCTAAATAGTCTAATATACATGCCTATACAAAAAGTTCATAGTTTTTGAGATAAATAATCATTTCAGATCTTGTTCACATCTGTGACCTTGACCTTTGAACCCATAACCTTCATTCATATATCAAAATGGTTGTTAGGCTAATACCTACAATATTCTAATATACATGCATATCCAAAAATCTAACAGTTTTCAAGATAAATAACCATTCAGGTATTCATTCACATCTGTGACCTTGACCTTTGAACCTATGACCTTCATTCATATATCAAAATGATCGCTAGGATAATACCTAAAATATTCTAATATACATGCCTATACAAAAAGTTCATAGTTTTTTAGATAAATAATCATTTCAGTACTTGTTTACATCTGTGACCTTGACCTTTGAACTCATGACCTTTATTTATATATCAAAATGACCATCGGGCCATTACCTACAATATTCTAATATATATGCCTATACAAAAAGTTCATAGTTTTGCAGATAATTAACTATTTTGGTAAACTTGTACATCTGTGACCTTGACCTTTAAACCCATGAACTTAATCGATATATCAAAATGATCGTCATGTCAATACCTACAATTAACCAAAAATCCTAAGTCATTATCACCAGAAATGTTTAAAAAATAGCATGTTTTATCAAAGGTCAAAAACTGGGACATGACCTTGACCTTTGACCTTGACATCAATCGGAAGAAAATCGCAAGACAAGATCAACAGTGAAAACTCCATACAATTATCTTCAGCCATTATGAAGTTATAACAATAAATGTCTCATTTTAAAAATTACATAATTTTACGCAAAAAACGTGTAACCTATTTTTCGTCCAATTTTCATGAAAAACACAATTTTAGTGTATCTAGGTATCCTGAATCCAAATATCCAATCAAAATTTGCCTGCACCTTTTGCTTTCAGAGAAGAAGATTTTTTTGTCCTTTGGCTATTTATAGTAATGGCAGCCATATTGTTGGGCGTGGTCAAACCCCGAACACAATTTTGAAAGCCTGTTACCCAGGCATAATAATCACCAAGTTTCATCAAATTTGGCTCAGTAGTTTTGGAGGAGAAGATTAAAATGTAAAGTTTACGCACGACGCACGACGAACGACGAACGACGAACGACGGACGACGGACGACGGACGGTGATAGATAGCAATAGCTCATCTGTGCCTTTCGGCTCAGGTGAGCTAAAAAGGTGACATCTGACACTAAATTATTACAGGTACAAGGATGCTCACAATATAAATAAGGCCAAAAAATCAAAACACAGTTGTGTGTTTCTGGTGTTATCTTACTGACCTATTTATTTTGGCATACCCCAACATTTTAAAATGCCAAATAACCAGAAGTGAAAATACCAATAATCAAAAAACATAAATAGACTAAACAAGCAAAAATCCTACCTGGCTAAAATCTTTTTTTTTTTTTTTAAAGTTTTTTGGGCCTAATTATTAACTGTTGTAGTAACAGAATTATTACATGTAAAACAAGGTGAGAAATTAATTGTTTCTGTCATAGAAGATAATTTAATGTACTATTTTGTCACCTGTGAGAATATGAAATACTTGTGGTTAATGGAATCAAAGTACTGAGGGAACTGAACTACATATCACAGATACTTGTACAAATTAAAAACACTATATTGTAATGTAGAAATTCATTGATCTGTTTGTTAATGTTGTTTAATTTATCCAACAATAAAAAAAACACTAGAAAATAAAACTGAGTAGAGTAATTGCATTTTACTCCACAGTCAAGATTTTTCAAGGCCATTATTTTGGAATGGTGGGGAAACTGGAGCACATATACCTGGAGAAAA
This sequence comes from Anadara kagoshimensis, assembly GCA_021292105.1. Lineage (NCBI taxonomy): Eukaryota > Metazoa > Mollusca > Bivalvia > Arcoida > Arcidae > Anadara > Anadara kagoshimensis. Next base: position 41,259,661 of record CM037864.1, read on the forward strand.
CAACTGATCTTGGGTATGCAAACTGACAAACTTTCTTAAACTAGGATCTGACCACAAGTGGAATTAGAACATAGGCAGTAAGTCACATTGTAATATGTAAGCCTGCACTTTGGACCACATTACACAGAGGCAAAGAGCTTTTTATGTACAAACTTAAATATCTCTTTCCTCAGATGTAACATATTGATCTTAATTCTTCAAGAATATTTTCTGTATAATGTACATTAGCATGGTATTCAAATAAACCTGTTATTTACTGAATGCAAGATACATATATGATTTGTCTAACATTACAACAGTTCATCACCTCCAAAGACATATAGTATAACTTGTCTAAACTGAACACCCACCTGAGCAAGGGTTTTGTTTTGATTTCACAAGAATTTGGTTTAAACAAGTCAACTTAGGAAACAATACCAATGTTTGCATTAGACAAGTATTCAGTTTAAACAGGTCAACTTAGGAAACAATACCAATGTTTGCATTGGACAAGTATTCAGTTTAGACAGGTTTACAAGTTAAATCAGGGTTCCACTATCACAGCCTGACAGGTTTCACTGTACTTTCAAACAGGTTTCTTTGTTATTTGTGATTACATATTGTTTTACACACCACACAAGGAAGTTTACAGCCATTTGCAATGAGAAAACTTCTGTTTTTGCCAATGATAAATCTCACAGCAAAGTTCATATATTGTATGCAACTCTGATAAATTTTGTTTGAATAATAACCAAAACATTTGTCACTGAATAACCAAGTTTTGAAATGCTATTCCAAAAGTAAGATCTGGCACAGAACATTAGCCATAAATAGCCTGGATTTAACAGATTAAATGAAGCAATTAAGTTTGTAAAACCCCAGCAGTCAGCCAGAAAGCCTATTTATATGGTAAAATCACATCATGTTGCATCAATAGAAAATATCTTACATCATCTACATCTCAATATTCTCTTGCAAATATCGGCGAGCTCCAATGGGAAATTTTATGTTACACACTAAAGAGATAGTTTAATAATGTATATTAAGATGATCCGTTTTAATGTGGATTTGACATATTCATAAGATTCTTACGCAATTTACTGAGGACATAACCAAGTTGTCACTAAAATGGCTTTGAATCCAGAGATATAAATTTAATAATGGAGACGTTTAAAAATTAATACTTTAGCATTGATTTATAATTATTTTTTTTAACTTTTATCATTGAAGAGTTGATCAAAGGGGAAATAACAAGTTACATTAAATACAAGATCATAAAACGTTTGGCTTAGTAAATGAAATAAAATAAAATAAAATGATAAACAAAAATATGTCACAGATTATAACAATTTTTTTAAATTCTATCACTGAAGAGTTGATCAAAAGGGAAATAACAAGTTACATCATCAGATATAAGAGGTTGGAGTAATATCTCTGGGCAATATGTCTAATGTCATACACAGATAAACTATTAAATCTGAGAATATTGATTACCCTTCTTGGTTGGTAGACAGTGTACAGCCATTATAAGTCATTGAAATGATCTAATATACGACAGGATCCAGTATCACAATGAGATTACCAGATAATTCAACCTAACTCTTATCCAATATTGGTCATTACATAGTTTATACATTAACTCCTGATGTAAAACTGGACAGACAATCTTTATTTCTTACAAACACACCAAGCTACAAGTTCACCAAAATTGTTAAAATACAATGATATGACTATTTTGCTTATATGATTAAACATTGCTTATAAACCAAACCAATGTAAGATGTATCTGAAGACAGATGCCATGAAAAAGTTTGAAGCATTTATGGAAATGTTAAAATGCTCACAAACAAGACAATTGATTTGGGTTGAGCGATGGTGTTATGCTTACAAACATCCCAGTTGTAATTTGTACATTCCTGTCAAGATAGATGCTTTAAAGAGATTGGTTCAATTATGGAAATGCTGAAATGCTGGCAAACAAGCCAATTGATTTGGGTTAAGTGTTGCTCATCCCAGTTGTAATTTTAGTTGAATAGTGCTGTACACTCTAGCCAATATATTTTCACTCATAACTAGATATGCAGTTTCCTAAAAGAGGGAAAAACCAATGACTTATTGTCATGTTAACAGACAACTCCAATATATTTAGAATGGAAAACTGTTAAATGGACAAAATGTTTATTGCAATTACTGTAAATCCTCACATTTTTATCATAAAATTTATTTTTTTAGATGGGGGGGTCGTCTTACAGGACGATACACTTCTGAGGGGTTGAAATTTTTGAGAGAATGTTCATGTGATCGGCAATGCAGCCATCTTTGATTTTGTATATTACAGCTTAATAACGGTTGATATATTTTACAGATTCACAAACCAAAAAGAAACATGAGTTACATAATTTTTAAATTTTTGTAATTTTGTATTTTTGTTGATTTTTTTTTATAAAATAAAGTTTTAATAAATAAATATATAAAAAGAAAACAAAAATAAACAGTAAGTACAGATATCATAGAGGTGGTAAAACATTTTATTCTTTACCAAACCATGTATTGCTGAATTAAATGGTAGAAAATAATAATTTCATAAATATATGAAAAAGACAATCGGTAATTAAAATTTAAACAAGAGGCCCATGGGCCTTAACGCTCACCTGAGGAAGAGTACATATCTTATGCAGAGGTTCAATGGTCAATGACATTAATAAAAGAGAATATCAAAATTTTCAGCAGTAAGGGCCAATAATATGCAAGTATTTTTGCAAATTAATTATAATAATTATTATATAAGTATGCTATATATAACATATCTAAAGTCTAGCTACAATATATTATTTATAAACAGCTAAAACATCTGTATATTAAAATGTGCATTAGGCCAATACCTACAATATTCCAATATACATGCCTATACAAAGAGTTTATAGTTTTTGAGATAATTAACCATTTAAGTATTCGTTTGCATCTATGACCTTGACCTTTGAACCTATGAACTTCATTCATATATCAAAATGATTGTTGTGCAAATGCCTACAATATTCCAATATACATGCCTATACAAAAACTTTATAGTTTTTGAGATAATTAACCATTTAAGTATTCGTTTGCGTCTATGACCTTGACCTTTGAACCTATGACCTTCATTCATATATCAAAATGATCGTTAGGCCAATACCTACAATATTCTAATATACATGCCTATACCAAAAGTTTATAGTTTCTGAGATAATTAACCATTTAAGTATTAGTTTGCATCTATGACCTTGACCTTTGAACCTATGAACTTCATTGATATATCAAAATGACCGTTGTGCAAATGCCTACAATATTCTAATATACATGCCTATACAAAAAGTTTATAGTTTCTGAGATAATTAACCATTTAAATATTCGTTCGCAGCTATGACCTTGACCTTTGAACCTATGACCTTCATTCATATATCAAAATGATCGCTAGGCCAATACCTACAATATTCCAATATACATGCCTATAGGAAAAAGTTTATAGTTATTGAGATAATTAACCATTTAAGTATTCGTTTGCATCTATGACCTTGACCTTTGAATCTATGACCTTCATTCATATATCAAAATGATCATTAGGTCAATACCTACAATATTCTAATATACATGCCTATACCAAAAGTTTATAGTTTCTGAGATAATTAACCATTTAAGTATTAGTTTGCATCTATGACCTTGACCTTTGAACCTATGAACTCCATTCATATATCAAAATGATCGTTGTGCAAATGCCTACAATATTCTAATATACATGCCTATACAAAAAGTTTATAGTTTCTGAGATAATTAACCATTTAAATATTCGTTCTCAGCTATGACCTTGACCTTTGAACCTATGACCTTCATTCATATATCAAAATGATCGCTAGGCCAATACCTACAATATTCCAATATACATGCCTATAGAAAAAAGTTTATAGTTTTTGAGATAATTAACCATTTAAGTATTCATTCAATTCTATGACCTTGACCTTTGAACCTATGACCTTCATTCATATATCAAAATGATCATTAGGCCAATACCTACAATATTCCAATATACATGCCTATACAAAAAGTTTATAGTTTTTGAGATAATTAACCATTTAAGTATTCGTTCGCGTCTATGACCTTGACCTTTGAACCTATGACCTTCATTCATATATCAAAATGATCGTTAGGCCAATACCTACAATATTCAAATATACATGCCTATACAAAAAGTTTATAGTTTTGAGATAATTAACCATTTAAGTATTCGTTCGCGTCTATGACCTTGACCTTTGAACCTATGACCTTCATTCATATATCAAAATGATCGTTAGGCCAATACCTACAATATTCAAATATACATGCCTATACAAAAAGTTTATAGTTTTTGAGATAATTAACCATTTCAGTACTTGTTTACATCTGTGACCTTGACCTTTGAACCCATGACCTTTATTCATATATCAAAATGACCATTGTGCCATTGCCTACAATATTCTGATATACATGCCTATACAAAAAATTCATAGTTTTGCAGATAATTAACTATTTTGGTATTCTTGGACATCTGTGACCTTGACCTTTGAACCCATGACCCTGATCTATGTATCAAAATGATCGTCATGTCAATACCTACAAATAACTGAAAATCCTACGCCATTATCACAAGAAATGTTGAAAAAATAGCATTTTTTATCAAAGGTCAAAAACTGGGACATGACCTTGACCTTCGACCTTGACATCAATTCGAAGAAAATTGCAAGACAAGATCAACAGTGAAAACTCCATACAATTATCTTCAGCCGTTATGAAGTTATAACAATAAATGTCTCATTTTAAAAATTACATAATTTTACACAAAAAACGCGTAACCTATTTTTCGTCTGATTTTCATGAAAAACACAATGTTAATGTTCCCAGGTATGCTGAATCCAAATATCTAATCAAAATTTGCCTGCACCTTTTGGTTTCAGAGAAGAAGATTTTTTTGTCTTTTTGCTATTTTTAGTAACAGCGGCCATCTTGTTGGGCGTGGCCAAACCCCGAACACAATTTTGAAAGGCTGTTACCAAGGCATGATAATCACCAAGTTTCATTAAATTTGGCTCAGTAGTCTTGGAGGAGAAGATTAAAATGTAAAGTTTACACACGACGGACGACGGACGACGGACGAAGCACGACGGACGACGGACGGTGATAGATTGCAATAGCTCATCTGAGCCTTTGGCTCAGGCGAGCTAAAAAGTTGTACCCGATCGTTTTGTCTTTTCGGATAGAGAGAAAGTAGAGTTTTGCAGATCCTACCGTCGCTATGAGGGGGTACATTCTAGCGATTGTATGTAACTGGATCATTTGATGTTAATCTGGGTTTTAATTAACTGCTGATTATCACTCACAATATTCCCGTTTCATGTTAATGGTGAAGTATTTAAAATCCACATGTGGTCATTTGTACACAACACTGTACGAATTATCTCCCTTTCACGAAAGTGAAATCTAATCGATAAACAGTTTTAAAATATGACACAATTGCCTCAACATCAAAATACGTTATCATAACCTTCAAAATAAATTTAAATTTCCGTAGATTTCACGAAGAATTAATTAAATCAACCTGCCGTTGCTGTTCATTTCATAAAAAGTTATGATTTTACATCGTAGGACGCAAACTTCTCGGACTACTTTTTATTGTAAACATGAGATCAGTTCGCCAAATTGCAGAAATTATTAGATGCATCCCGTCGCAATATTTTACTAGATTCCGAAATGTATTCCGAAAATTTATTCCAAATGTGCATATGTAACTAAATGCATTACCCATCTGAGAATACATATCTCACGATAAAACAGATATACTTCTTTCACGCTCATTTACCAGGCGCACTATTTCCATGTGTACTCATATCTTATAATTTCATAGCAAAGAAGCTCAATATCTTGGAAGAAAGCGATAGCAAAGTACGCATTCACTATCGTGAAACGCTGTACAAAAAATGACAGGAAAATCCCACAGTGTCTTATAGGCAGAGTAGTTTTATAGTCGGGGATTTACAGTAAATACAATTGTTTTTTAGTTAGTTGCATAAAGTTCAATGAAGTTAAAAGTTGATGACCCCATTACGGTTATTTATATGCTGTTTGAACTTTTAACTTAATTTGATGGCCTTCTAAATTTTCTAATTCATTTTGGAGTTATGATTTGTTTTGTTTCATTATTCAATCAATCATATCAATCATGTCCATCTGTCAGAGCCACATAATCAAAGTAATACATTTGTATGTCATGTATCATATATCTAAGAGAACATAATTTAATCATTCACATAAATCATGCCCATACGTCAAAACAACATATTCTACATCAATAGCTGAGAAACAATGTCCCTAGGGGGAGATAATTGAATCAGGGGAGATAATTCAATAAACTATTTCCCTAAGGGGAGGTTATTTAATAAACTTTAACCATTTATTAATAATGTATTTTTATATTATATGTTGGGTTAACATGTATTCAAATGACAGCACATAAATGATGTAGAAATGTCAGAAAAGAAAATTCCAAATTTATACCAGAAAATGTCCTTAAGTGGGAGATAATTCAATAAACATGTCCTTAAGATGAGATAATTCAATAAACTACAACTTCACTTTTTTCTATTAATTAATAATATAAGTTTAATCATTAACTAATGATGCATTTTTAAAACAATACAATGTGTTTACATGGATTCAAATGACAGCACATTTCCTAACAAGGATAGACAATAAACTATCAGAGAAACATTGCCCTTTAGCGGAGATAATTCAATAAACTTGTCCTTAAGGAGAGATAAGTCGATAAACTACAACTTCGTTTTTTTTTACCATTAATTAATATTGTTATTTTAATCATTAATTATTAACGATTTTTAAATAAAATAATTGGTTTACGTCAATTCAAAGGACAGCATATTTCCTAACAAGAAGAAACAAATTGAATTATGAAATAATTGCACAAAAGCATATTTATTCTAAAGGAATTACGATAAAAACTTACAATCTTTATCATTTAGTGGGAGCTGACAGCTTGGTTGTATATAACTTCTATGTTCAATCTCATTAACTTAACAAGCTTAAGATCTCGGGCGAGCATAAGAGTATTACAGAGATGTGTCATAGGTACATCAACCTTACAAAACTGCTAATGACAACATATCTAATGACCATCTTCAATCTTTTATAATAACCTCTGATATAAACCATCACATTACATTCAATATATATATCCCTTGGGTTTTTTTTTTTTTTTTTTTTTCTATTTTGTGGTCATTTGAACTAAAAAGACAAGTCTTAAATCATATAAACCATCCTTTATAATAAATGAATATTTAAGCAATTACTTTTTCATTCTAACTATACTATTTAAAATGATTTTACTACAGGTAGTAGTTCAACAGTATAGCTAACCTATATAACTAGTCAGTCAAACGACCTTGACCTTTTTTTTTAAAAAAAATCAAATTTCAAATTTAATGACTTTCCTAATGTGTCTGACAATAATAAAACTTGAGATTTTTTTCGCAATGTGTTGTTTTATGGTTATTTTTTTTTTTTTTTATTTGAAGACAAATGGCTTTGACCATTTATTTATCTGCCATTGCACTTTTACAATTTCCTTTTATATCTTAATAAATGTATAATACAGATAGATACAACCTATACAAAAATTACAATGAAAAAAATTTAAATCCTTAAAATAGATCATTGCAGACCACAATCACATCACAAACACGCACAGTTGCTAATGATGCATGCTGGGGTATGGTATAAGCTTGTCTACAAATAATGTCAATGATCAAGCTACAAATAAACTATAGTAGAAGGAACTAAGAAAAAATCATTAAAACAACTCTTTCATGAAATATGAATTTAATGAAATGCAAATAGATTTCTGTTTGTTTAAAGATCTTAACAGAAAATCAAAAAGGTCCATACGGTATATAAGTCTTGTTATGACTTGAGGTTGCAGGGTATAAGAACATTGGATAAGATGTTATGACCTTCATCACAATACTGTTGATAAGTATGATGTCTTTGTATTCAAAATTACCCTAGATACATTTCACTTCCAATAGTTCCATGTTGTTCCTGTCATTCTCAATTTAGATCACACATGTGGTGAGTGAAGCTAGCTACCCTGCCGGAGCACACAACCTCACTTCCCTCTTGGAAGTTCATATGTTAAACTTAATTTGTCAGTTTCAAAGTTTTTACTTTGCCTTGGGATGGTGATTTGGACATGGTTTGGTATGCTTGTTTTTATTAGAACACATGTTAATTGACATCACAATACAAATGATCATTTGATGTAATTGATGGTATGATTTATTTTCAGATTTGAAATTGCAGAGAACACTTTCATAACCAGGCCCCAGTTCCACAATCATTCCTTAGCTAAGATTTTCCTTAACTTCAATTTAGCAAAATTTTGTAATCTCTTTTTGAAACTACTGGTGAATATTTTTGTCAAACCTAAATGCTAATGTTTTAATCTAAAAGTGATCTTAAAAATGACACCTTATATTCCTGAATATTTTGAAAATTAACAAAATTATAAAGATTTGAAAATTTGCAAGATTTAAGTTAAGAAAAATCTTAGCTAAGGAATGATTGTGAAACTGGGGCCAGGAACAAAATTTAATGTTTTCTGCGAGACTAAGACTTTTTTCTCAGCTATACTTTCCTTGTTGTAATACAGTACATGTGCCCTCCATAGTTTTATCCCTGTACTTTTAGTTAGTTTTCAACCATGTATATTTTTAAATAAATATCATAAATTCAAATTTTAAATTAAATATAGTTTCAAATTTTAAGAGTTTTAGGAAAACCCATTTAAACACATCTGTAATCATTTTTGGTGCACATTAAAATTTTATTCTCTCCATGATCTACAAAAATTTTGAAATTTTCGCGTTAAACATTACATAACATCATAATAAACTGATATAAAATTCATCTTTTATTTCACACTTGTCTTGATTCAATCATTTTATGGAGTTAGTGTCCTCAGGTGGTCCCCTCTTTTTAGAACTCTAAGTAGGTGTATTTAGCAAATATCAAGAAACTGGACATCAAAATACAAATGAGACTTAAAAATTGAGACTCGTCCAATTTACTACTATATTAAACAGTGTTGTTATAAGGAGATGGGAATCATCTTGGAAAAAAACATTTGGCTCCTAAATGAGGTTTGAAAACCATAACACTTGGCTATGATGAGTTTTGGGCAAAGTTGAATCACATCATTCTTGACACTGATGAGTTTGGGCTAAGGTTTGATCATAAAACCTTGCACAAGATAGTTTCTTAATGAGTTTTAATGAGTCCTGGGTGAGATTTTACCCTACAACCCTTGAATTTGATGGGTGCTGGGTAAAGTTTGATCCCAAAACCATTGGCTTTGATTGGTCATGAGTGAAGCTTGATCCTACATCTCTTAATGAATGATACCTGAGTGAGGTTTAAACTCAAAGCTATTGACTATGGAGAAACATGATCCCACAACCCTTGACTGTGATGGGATATCAATAATGATCGATCCCAAACTCTCAAATTTGATGGATTCTGAGTTAAGTTCAATCCCATAACTTCTCAATCTGATGGATTTAAGGTTGGGTTTGATCTAAGAATTCTTGACTTTGATGGGTCATTGACAAGGTTAGATCACACAAGCTTGTCTATGATGGGTTCTGGGTTAGGTTTAACCTCATAATCCTTGGGGACCTGAGTGCTGTTTGATCCCACAATTGACTACATATGGTTCCTGAGTGAGGTTTGATCAAACAGCCCTTGATTTTGAAAGCCATTGGGAATACCAATGGAACCATGCCCAGTTGATGTGAAAGTTATTTTTATATTGATACTGAAGTAATAGACAGATTGATTTTTATGTTACTACAAGCCAAACAGCCAAGTAACCTTAAGTGGTTTGTCTGTCAATAGATCATTGAGTTTCTTAGAAAAACATTGTCAACTAAATGTACCTACATAACCCAGTAAAACTAATTTATATGTGAATGCTGCTGGGTGTTAAAGTAAAACTAATTTTAGACATGAATGTTGCTAAGGTTGAGGGAGAGGTTAAACGTTTTCATAACAAACTTCTACTTTAGCTCTGATTATAAACTAATTTCTCAATGATAAATGTATTTGCATGTCTTGATGAAGTAAAATGTTTTCCTTTCAAACAATATTCTGTCATTATAAGGTACCATTACGAGCAAAGTAAAAGTATTTTATGCCACAGTTACGATTCTTTCACTTATATCAGTCAGTTCTAGGTTGTTAGGGGAAACCAGAGTTCCAAGAGAAGATAACAAATTTCCTCAAATCTGCTTGAGTAGGTTATGAACCAAGATGGTAAAGGGGGTCATGTTCTGGAAGGACAACTTTTAGACACTTGGCCACTGAGGCCTTACAAGTGTTTTGTGAGTGGTGTATAAAACTTGACTGAAGAGTACATTATAGAGGATTCATATTCATTAAATATCAAAATACATGAAGATCAGGGACTAAAACTGTATAGTATAAAAGGTTTGTCCAATTTTACTTATTGACCTACTTTTTCATCCAGTGACCTATATATGCACTTCATCCAGCTCTAAGCAAGTATAAACAAGCCTGTATCACTCACCTGGCACCCAATATATGATGGACAGGAAAATGGCCATGGCCAGGTGAGCTAAAAAGATTGGCCTATAGACAGTTATAGAAGATCTTTCTATGGTTTGATGTGGTAACCTAATGCTTGTCTCAAAATGATCCATATAAAAATTGTGGCAAAGAGTGTTTACAAGGAAATGCTGAAATATGTCAAGGGGTGTATAACGGGCCAAGTCAGATCACAATAGCTTATTTGAGCATTACTTTGTGGTAAGTGAGTCATAGCCAATCTCATATATCAAACCCCAGACTACAAGATTACTAGTCTAGTACCTTCACACTAAAGAAACACAGACATGTGGACTAAATTATGCATAATTTAAGTTTCTGCATTGAGAAAAGGCTTTCTTTATTTCCTCTAAAATATTAATGCCTGGAATTAGATATCATTACAACCATCTCCAGTGAAAGAACAATTGTCAGATTTTTAAGATATTATATACCCATTTATGTGTGCAAGGTTTCTTTAATAAAGAAGGATGCAGTGAATATTTATATTTCTTTGAAAACGTGCACATAGGTAAGGTAAAGTCTCATTTTAGCATCATCAATTATTCAGTAATATTTTGGCATTATCAAGGGGTTGGCAATAAATTGAGGTATACTTACAAAGAAAATAAAGGAGAATGGTGATAAGCAAGGTGACGAAGTTAACAAGGGGACTAAAATTAGGTTGTACTGTAACTGGACCAATCTCTTTTACCATAGTTCAAGGAGTGAAAATATTGAGAAGCACTACACTTACAATTGTGTTTCCTTTTAATTGATTTTTTGTGTTCAGACACTTTTAAAATTTTATTTCTAAAGATGTATGTCACGTCATTTTTAGAATTGTCCTTTGCGACCTTCCATTTATAAAAAAAGCTATTTGCATCAAACGACATCCATAGTCATGAAAAACTATATATAGCAACAACAATTATTTTTCTTAATAAAAACTTGTAGATTTCCAAGTCAGTCTGTATATAATTAATACAGCTGTAATAAATGTGATGAAAGTGTATAGATAAATTTGATACAGGTGCTCTTCTACAAAAGATTCCATCAGCGGTAGCAATCATAGAAAGATGCTCTTCAATCAGTGATGGACTTTGATTGACTTCAATATTCAATACACATTCTGTTTTTACCTATATAAGCATTTATTATATATATAATGTTTTGTTTTCTCTCATTTCCCTGCTACTGGTGCAGAGTTCATGACTTTTTTATTTCCTAGTCTAAGATTTTTCCACTTATATCAAACCAACTAGTTCTTGATAGTGGAGAAAACCCACTTCCAAGAAAAAACAACCAACCTTATAAGCAAGCAAACTGACAAATTTTCTCACACTAAACTTGGCATGAATGGCAATCTAAACTACCATTGAAAGGACCTGTGTTCCGTAAGCCCCCACTTTAGACTCGGGCTGCTTTCCTTGCAAGGGTTTTGCCAGCCTGATTACTACATAATCACATGACTAATACTCTTCAAATTCAAACTTTAACTTATTTATCATCAATGCTGTTATAGAAAGAGAAGTTTTGTTGCTGCCACCGCACATGGCTGGTAATACGGACAGTAAGTAGTGTTATAGCAATGTTTAAAGAATCATTAAAATTGAATGAAGATGATAAAACTTCTTATGCTTAAACTGAATTATGACAGACAGATGGTCAAACAACAAGAGTCAAGTAATATATCGACCATATATATCACATATATGGACAGCAATGGGAAGTAACATGTACATCTCACTTTAGCACCTTCATTGACACTAGCTTTATCAATGAAATCTTAACAGATGGTGACTATTTATTCTAAACAACCAGAGTGGGTGGTCAATCAGAGACAATTATGACACTTACTTTGACTTTCTGCTGAACCCGTTCTGTAGCAATGTTGCTATTGAGCTTTTTGATTAAGTTTATAACACCACGGTCATCTAGTAATCCTGAGTCATTTTCTCCGATTTCAGCCTGGAACATCTCTTGTAACCATGTATCATATGTTAAGGAAATAAATTAGAAAACAAATTATCAAAGAGAAATAACTCCTCTGCCAGGAATAAAGTATATAAACTAGAAAACAAAATGTCAAAGGGAGATAACTCCCTTGTCTGGCAACTACAGTCCAACCTGCTTTAAAGGCCACCTCTACATAAGGGCCACCTTGTTATAAAGGCCAGTAGAATCGTATCCCAATTGTTCTTTATTCATATTATGTGAACTTGTATATAAAGGCCACCTGCCCATAAAGACCACTTTTACTGGTTTCCTGGAGTGGCCTTTATAAACATGTTTGACTGTATTTTTAAGATCAGTCAAAACTTTTGCTTTTATTTTCTTTTTTCACAAATTTATTGTGGTTCACACTTGGGAGCCCTGTGGATTGGCATATATACTTTTTTCATCAGCTAAACAATGTTTCAAACAAAAGGAATATGTGAGTGATGGTCAAAATATGACCTTCAACAATAACTGCTGGTCAAATGTGGTTTTACAGATTGAATTCTTTAAATAATCTCTGTATCTGTCTTTTGTGATTTACAGACAGATAAATAAGTCAATAAAATTAAAGAAATAACCCCTGTCAACCCAACAAAGGAACAGAACATTGGAACAAGACCATATCTGATATAAATACAATTGGTTTGCCAACTCCATAAAATTGTCTATCACATTTGTATTCTCTGGTGACTGATGGACAAAATATGGGACAATAGCTATTTGTCCAGTATGATCTTACTAATTTAATTTTTTATTATTTATCAACCCTGTTACATGTTGGAGACAGAGATAAATAATTCAGTAAAACTCTAATTCATTTCTTTTACAAAAAAACATCATACATGAACAATTTATTACTAGAATGGGATGCCATTTCAAAATAATCTCTAAACAAACCTTAATTCAGACATCCACATTTTCCCAACCATGTGCATTATCAAAATATGAGTAGCCAATGTCATACTTACTCCAACCCAAAGATGGTTTCTGTGAAGTTTTATTAAAATCTGTTGAATAGAATTTGATAAAAGTGGCAGACAAAATGTTGGAAAATTAAATGAAATAAAAATTTTATGTCCCCCACTTTGTTTTAGAAACATCACAAGAATGAGCCTGTTTGAATCAGAAACAGTTGTGTTTCTGAACTCTAGGTAACTGTCCGAAAAATTTATATTCTCTTGGACAGAGTAAATCGGTTGACTAATGGACAAAATAGAAGTCAATAACTGGTTAAAGTGTTGGTGGAGTGTGATTTTACCTATTTAATTCTTTATCACTTATGTCATTCTGTTATGGCTTGCAGACAGATAAATATCTCAGTAAAGTTAATGAAATCAATCCTGTCAACTTTACCAAAGAACAGAACATAAGAACACGATTTGGAGGTTGTGTTTAATGAAAATACATTGAGTTTCTGATTTTTATCTAAATTTGTTAAGAACATTTTTTACATTTAGTTAGAAGCAATGCTAAAATACATATTTACATCAAAAGCCATATCTTTACTGGACAAGACACCAACAGAAAAGCTCAGTTGGTAGAGTGATGGCTTTGTATATATGGGAGGTTGGGGTTTGAAATGTGGCCAGGTTGGACCATAACAATACTCAGCATTTTTTGCAGAAATGGATATCATCAGATTCTTTTGAAAGAGACCTTAATCCTAATGCATCATGTCACAGTAGGTGTGACATGTTGAAGAACCCTCCTTGCACAATACCTTGAAAGCACTGCAAAGATAAAAAATTTTGCCACTTCACTAATAGCTGGTAACATCCAGGTATGAGTAAAATATTCTTAACTAGGACACACAACACCATTCAGTCTATCAATCTATCTTTACTAGACAGGTTCAAGACATCTGAACAAGAAAAATAATCCACTTCAACTTCAAAACAGAGTGGAGTAAATAGAGTGGAGTAAAATGGAGTAATGATTTTTAATGGGTTTTAACACCCAAGTCAATATCCATATATTTATGGATGGTCACTTGTGGAATTGTGGAGGGGATCCCAGTACTCTGAGAAAACTGCAAACATCCAGAAAGTGCATGAACATGCACAATTGATGTGATTCGTAAGTTGGCACAAAAGACCACTTGCTCAATGAGGCCCTGATTTTAAACCAAGTCCAAATTCTTTCATTTATTGAGGTGGTCATTTAAGAAATTGTGAAAGGAATCCTAGAACTTGGATAAAAATTCCAAACCTCCAGATAGTGCATGAGCAAACACATTTTCACACACTAAAAACTACCACCATAGACAATTGATGTGATTCACAAGTTGGCACAATAGACCACTTGCTCACCAATGTCCTGGTTCCCTGTAGAGTATTCAGTATTTAAAATCAAAATAAACAAGACTTTTACAATAAATCAGACAAGAACAGATGTAAATGATGTCTAAACCCAAAAATAATCCTGAAAACTTAACTCCAATCATCACGTTTTAATGTACTTTAAACCTATACACAGAAATCCACTTAACTGTCTCAGCATCAGGTTTATCCAATTTCCATGCACAATTTCTAAGATTTAAAAGTAATTTCCTATACATAAATATGTACAGTACTGTTAAATTTTGTGAGAGATTTACAAAGGGGTTACACTGCAAGACAATTTCTGCAGTGACAACAACCATTTCCTTCTTAATTTTAATTTTTACCACAATTGTCTATAGTGGGTAATTCTTAATGCTAAATTTACAATTTCTTCAGTGACAGCAACCATCTCTTTCTTAATTTCATTTTTTACCACAATTACACCTATGGTAGGGCAATCCCTAATGATAAATTTGAAATTTCTTAAGTGACAGCCTCCATTTCTTTCTTAATTAAATTTTTTACCACATTTGCCTACAGTGGGTAATACCTAATGCTAAATTTACAATTTGTTGAGTGGTCCGAAATTCTAATTGGTCAGGACAGGTGCTTGTTTATGCTCAGAATAGAACATGTACATCTTGACAAACAATGTAAATATATTTTATATTGTTTCTTCGTGTCTAAAGGATATGAATCTCTCATCTGTTGCATTTCTTCTATGGCTTCAGGAGCTGCAATTAAATAAATAAAAACATTATTATTATTATTGATTTCTGGACACCCAAATACCAGTTCTCTGCTGTCAAAATTGCTGCAAATGAGCTATAGAACAGCCAATAGTAAATATACAGCAAAATATATCAGTTGAGAATTAAATACAGTACAGACCTGTCTAAAATTTAACAATTTAACAATGAGCTATCAAAAAGGAGTCAAAGCTCGATTGATAAATGGCCAAAATATGGAGAGCTGGTAGATGAAAAGCTGGCAAGAGAGAGACATATGTCAGGATATAGCTTACAAGAGGTTGTGATGACCTGCTGATTCAGCACTAATTTGTAAACTTGATGTTAAACCTTAAGCAGGTCTGTACTGTATTTTTAAGATTATTGTCTCTCTCACACACAACACCATTTAATTTAACTTCTTAACTTTCCATGACAAGTCATCAAGTTGAATCCCTAGTGATTTAGATCTACTAAATATAGAGTTAGATTTCATAAGGCTACAGACATTAAGGTGTGACCTTGACCTTGAAGATCAATATGATCGCACCAGGTCATAGTCAGAGTATATTAACCAGAAGAAGAAGAAATCAATTTTCAGTTTAATTATGAAATATAAGAAGTCTCGTCTCTTTATTTAACAGGCCAATTAAGCAAAGTCTATCTCTAACACTCGACTCTAGTGGTTTGTGCATGTGTGTTTGAGAGAGATAGATAGAGAGAGAGAAAGAGAGAGGATTAATATTGTTTACACTCCAGTCTAGACTAGATTTTTTCACTTTGATTGCGGTGACCAGTTCAGGGATGGTAGGGGAAACTGAACAGCCTAGCAGCCTAGAGAAACCACATGTATTCATAAAGCCAACTGACAAACTTTGTCAACCAATTTGGATTGGATTCAAACCTAGGTGTCAGAGACACTGAAATTCATAATATGACATGGTTAACAACACTGAGGATTGACTCTGCTGGTAAAACTTAATTTTGTACCCCCTCACCCCCATTGAATTAGATGTAATTTTTTCTTTTAAATTATTTTTAACAGAAATGTTCAAAATTACTTGATTCTTGTCATTTTAGACTTTTTCAGACAAAACTAAAATTTTAATGGAGGGTACAAATGGAATCAAATCCATTCTGTGAAGTGACATAAAATGTGCTGCATCTAAATGTTCATTTAAGACATGTTTTCAGAGTATGCAAAAAGAGTAGAGCACCTGTGAGCATGTGACATAAAAGTTTTAATGCAAAGCTCTTGCAAAGTGTGCAAAAAGAGCAGAGCACCTGTGAGCATGTGACATAAAAGTCTTAATGCAAAGCTCTTGAAGAGTATGCAAAAAGAGTAGAGCACCTGTGAGCATGTGACATAAAAGTCTTAATGCAAAGCTCTTGAAGAGTATGCATAAAGAGTAAAGCACCTGTGAGCATGTGACATAAAAGTCTTAATGCAAAGCTCTTGAAGAGTATGCAAAAAGAGTAGAGCACTTGTGAGCAGGTGACATAAAAGTTTTAATGCAAAGCTCTTGAAGAGTATGCAAAAAAGTAGGGTACCTGTGAGCATGTGACATAAAAGTTTTAATGCAAAGCTCTTGAAGAGTATGCAAAAAAGTAGGGTACCTGTGAGCATGTGACATAAAAGTCTTAATGCAAAGCTCTTGAAGAGTATGCAAAAAGAGTAGAGCACCTGTGAGCATGTGACATAAAAGTTTTAATGCAAAGCTCTTGCAAAGTATGCATAAAGAGTAGAGCACCTGTGAGCATGTGACATAAAAGTCTTAATGCAAAGCTCTTGAAGAGTATGCAAAAAAGTAGGGTACCTGTGAGCATGTGATATAAAAGTTTTAATGCAAAGCTCTTGAAGAGTATGCATAAAGAGTAAAGCACCTGTGAGCATGTGACATAAAAGTCTTAATGCAAAGCTCTTGAAGAGTATGCAAAAAAGTAGGGTACCTGTGAGCATGTGATATAAAAGTTTTAATGCAAAGCTCTTGAAGAGTATGCAAAAAAGTAGGGTACCTGTGAGCATGTGACATAAAAGTCTTAATGCAAAGCTCTTGAAGAGTATGCATAAAGAGTAGAGCACCTGTGAGCATGTGACATAAAAGTTTTAATGCAAAGCTCTTGAAGAGTATGCATAAAGAGTAAAGCACCTGTGAGCATGTGACATAAAAGTTTTAATGCAAAGCTCTTGAAGAGTATGCATAAAGAGTAAAGCACCTGTGAGCATGTGACATAAAAGTCTTAATGCAAAGCTCTTGAAGAGTATGCAAAAAAGTAGGGTACCTGTGAGCATGTGACATAAAAGTCTTAATGCAAAGCTCTTGAAGAGTATGCATAAAGAGTAGAGCACCTGTGAGCATGTGATATAAAAGTTTTAATGCAAAGCTCTTGAAGAGTATGCAAAAAAGTAGGGTACCTGTGAGCATGTGACATAAAAGTCTTAATGCAAAGCTCTTGAAGAGTATGCATAAAGAGTAGAGCACCTGTGAGCATGTGACATAAAAGTTTTAATGCAAAACTCTTGAAGAGTATGCAAAAAGAGTAGAGCAACTGTGAGCATGTGACATAAAAGTTTTAATGCAAAGCTCTTGCAAAGTATGCATAAAGAGTAGAGCACCTGTGAGCATGTGACATAAAAGTTTTAATGCAAAGCTCTTGCAAAGTATGCATAAAGAGTAGAGCACCTGTGAGCATGTGACATAAAAGTCTTAATGCAAAGCTCTTGAAGAGTATGCAAAAAGAGTAGAGCACCTGTGAGCATGTGACATAAAAGTCTTAATGCAAAGCTCTTGAAGAGTATGCAAAAAGAGTAGAGCACCTGTGAGCATGTGACATAAAAGTCTTAATGCAAAGCTCTTGAAGAGTATGCAAAAAGAGTAGAGCACCTGTGAGCATGTGCCATTAAAGTCTTAATGTAAAGCTCTTGCAGAGTATGCAAAAAGAGTAGAGCACCTGTGAGCATGTGACATAAAAGTATTTATGCAAACCTCTTGCAGAGTATGTAAAAAGAGTTTGACACATATGAGGAAGTGACATAAACAGACTGATAGAATAGAGCAAAATAAAAAATATAACATAAGATGAGGCATAATACCCAGGGATAATAAGTCAATGTCTAAATATTCCCAGATCAGTTATCTCTAAACAGTAAGTTAAAATAACCTGACAGCTAATCATCAAAACAAGACATCATTATTTAATAATTCATACATAAAATCAATAATGTCATTACAAACTGTCCCTAAAATCAATCTTAGATGTTTTGTTTTTGGTGTTTTTATCTCCCTTGGTGTTACACCCACTACTTTTCTGTCAGTCTCTTTATTTATTCAAGGCCACAAGGGACTTCATAACCAATTTTTTTCTATTCATGTCTTACGATTTTTCCAGTGTGATCCAAACACAGAACTATAAGGTGTAATGAAGGATGAGAGGACATGGAGGACATTTATCCCTTTTTAAAAAGACTGACATGTGAGAATCAATAAAATAAATACATCATGTGATTAAAATCTCTTCCATTTTAACCCCAAAATTGATTATGTATTAAAGTTCCATCTACTAACTATCAGGGGAAATGTGTTTGTGGTATTCCATAAAATACCAGGTGGTAATTTAATACAGTAAAACCTACAAGTAAAGTTACCAGTACACTTGGGTTATTGAAAGGTAATGCAACTGGTCTGGTCTGGTCTTCAATGGTTCATCTAGCATTTTAGGCAATATTTATGACATTCATGACATCTTATAAACAGGAGACACTAATCTAGAGATTGTTTCACAAGATTGACTGACTTATATGTGAAGTATGTCTTGCAACAAAACACACAAGAACCTGAGAAGCAAGAAATTAACAGACTGAAATAGGTTGTGTTAAAAAAGGATACAAGAACCAGCCAACTACTGGACAAACTGAAATGTGCCTTGTAACAAACTGAATTGATGTATCGCCGGCCACGCCTTTAATGTTCCGACATCACGGTACCAAAGCAGCGTCAAGGCAACTAATGACATTCAAGTGTCAGTGACGTTATTAGATGACACAATTCAGGTCGAATTTTCATTCTTTTTGTGTGTAATTCAAGCATGCTGACCCATTGTCGGAACATTGTGGGCGTGGTCAGTTAATTAAGTACACAAGGACTGGACAAACAAAATAAAATCCATTGCCATTAATCCTGCTTTGCTGATAAAAACTAAACAAGATCTTCTTTTCCGCCATCTATTAAAGCACCTTGCCGGATAATTAACATTCTAATTACTTTTACCAGAAATGGGGAAAAGGTTCAATGTCCATTTTATTTTCAATCAATAAATACATGATACTAAATGCATTCATTTGATGTTAAATTACCAATGAGGAATTCCAATACAATTCAATTACAGGAAACCTAACAGTCTTACAGAACAAGAATGGTAGGATTTTCTGGTTCATTTAATAATTTTTGACAAATATCTTTTACTGGTGGTAACAGCCAGCTCTGGAGGACAAGGTTTAAACCTTTATAATATGAATGTTTTAACAAAAGTAAAAGAACACATGGAATATAAACAATTTGACTTCAAAAGATAAATAACTAAAAGCTTAAAAGCTAATGTACTTGACCACAAAAATACATGTATATCTATTTTTAAGATATCAAAATCTATTTTAATCAAGAGCAATATACACCTTGTTACTGTTAGGGTTTCAATCCACTACCTCTATATATAATGTACCTGTGCATTAAAGCACCATCAGAATAAATATATCATCGGTGGGCACAGGGAGCACAAGCAAAGTTGCAATTCCATATTCTATATGATGTATGATACATATTCAAAGCCTCTGTTCAATAACTGCAAGTACTTAGAAGTTTTCCAAATGCAAGGCTCAAAATTTCATCAAAGAACAGTGAACCAGAAAAAAATTTAAAAGTGACCTGTAACTGATGATGGTAGACTCGCATACCAAATATGAGTTCAATATCTACAGGTGTTTAGAAAAAAGTCCAGAAAACTAATTTGTGCATGCTTGCTTGGCCTTCTGCTTCAACAAATAAGTGTTAAATTATGTTGCAACTCAGCTAAAAAGGTAGGAAATAGGACAGAACTGACTTCATGATTATTGTAGCATAAAAATAATTACAATGTTTATATAAAAGTAATTGATATTGACAGTATTCATGTCATTTTATTTATAAATCCAATTTTACTGAACCCTATTTCACCAGGCACCAATGACAAATCTAAGTAAATACAAATCAGTTTCTTCATTAATTCTGCTCCAGCAGTTAATATGGAGATTTACAAACAAGGACAGAGGCCAAATTTAATTTCTCTTAAACTTATCTACTAACACAACTTGGTACATCCAGAAGATGTCAATCAATTATAGGAGACATGTCAATCAGTCTGTATATCAAATAAAAACATTTATAGTCACTAAAATAGAAACTCTGATCAATAATCACAGATCACTGTAGTCTATAGATGTCTGTGTGTCTATGATTAAATCATCACGTCTTTAGGGTCAGCTTTACAAAAAAAAGTCAGTCTGGAAACCCAAGCACACATTTTTTTGTTTGGCCCTATGATTAAATCATTATGTCTTTAGTGTCGGCTTTACAAAAAAAGAGTCAGTCGGGAAATCTTAAACACACATAATTTTTTGTTTGGCCCTATAATTAAATCATTATGTCATTAGTGTTGACTTTACTAAAACAGGGTCGGTCAGGAAACCTGAAACACACATATTTTGTTTGTTTGGTCCTTTGATTAAATCATTATGTCTTTAGTGTTGACTTTACTAAATAGAGGCAGTCAGGAAACCTGAAACACGCTTTTTTTTTTGGTCTGGCCCTGCCATTAAATCATCATGTCTTAAGCCATTCATTCTGCTTCATTTGATCAAGTCAAACCCAGAAACAGAAATTGAAATTTTGATGAGAAAATGTCATGAATCTGGACTGAGTGCATTTATCTGTTCATGCCATAATACGCATTTAATTTCATGTTATGTGGCTTCAGCAAGTTTTGGAACAGAAATCAATAACATATGTATAGGCAGCAGCATGCATTGTGATTCTGCTTGATTTGATAAAAGTCACTGCACCAGACAAAACATTAGATTTTGATGAGAAAATGCCATGAATCTGGAATGTTTGCATCTATCTGTTCATGACATAAATCAAATTTAATTTTATGTTATGTGACTTATGCAAAGTTTTAAAAAATACAAAGTAAAAAATATACATATGTAAGATCGATTTTGTGTTCTGCATTGTGATATTAGGCGTTAATATGAACAACATATCCTCTGATTCAAGTACTAGTTTGCTTTTCAAACATTAATACACAGAGACATATCCTCCGATTTTGGTATAATTTTTAAACTCTACATAAATGTGTCATCTGCATACACAGAGACATATCCTCTGATTTGGGTATACTCTACATAAATGTGTCATCTGCATACACAGAGACATATCCTCTGATTTGGGTATACTCTACATAAATGTGCCATCTGCATGCACAGAGGCATATCCTCTGGTTTGAATATACTCTACATAAATGTGTCATCTGCATGCACAGAGACATATCCTCTGATTTGGGTATACTCTACATAAATGTGTCATCTGCATACACAGAGACATATCCTCTGATTTGGGTATACTCTACATAAATGTGCCATCTGCATGCACAGAGGCATATCCTCTGATTTGAGTATACTCTACATAAATGTGTTATCTGCATGCACAGAGACATATCCTCTGATTTGGGTATACTTTTTAAACTGTACATAAATGTATCATCTGCATACATATAGACATATCCTCTGATTTGGGTATACTTTTCAAACTTTACATAAATGTGCCATCTGCATACACAGAGACATATCCTCTGATTTGGGTATACTTTTCAAACTTTACATAAATGTGCCATCTGCATGCACAGGGACATATCCTCTGAATTGAGTATCCTTTTCAAACTCAACACGAGTGTCACTATCAAGTACAGATAGGGGTCCTCCGATTTGATACTTTTCAAACTCTATATAGTTGCCACCAGTATGCACAGAGTCAAATCCTCCAATTAGGGTAAACTTTGTCTTACTTTTGATAATATTGATCAAAGCCAGTTTGTACAGGAAAATTTAGAAATCTTGAGAAACCTAGCTGTCAATGGTTGGAACCACAACGTATTGGATTGCTGATATATCTAAAAGCTGGCATTTAAGACAGCAAGTATTACTGAAATCAAAACAGAAGCAGACTTAAAAACTGACAAGTAAAAACAACAAAAGACAAAAATAAGTCTGACCAATAAATTCATATAAATGTATGATGACAAAATCCATTACAAAAATAACCCCAAGGGATTTATACAAAATGATTCTTTAACACCAGCATGTAGCCATTGTTTGTATCAATAAATCAACATATTTGTTATAAATTGTTTCTATGGCGATATTTAATTTCAATTTCAATAACTACATCATGTTCAGAATAATCCATTCTTTATTTCTGATACTATAATGGTTTGCTAATTACATATTTCTTCAGGGCAAGAAAAACAAACCTGTATTGTTTTATTGTAATGAATACAAATATATACCACCCAATCCATCAAATTACCTCACAAATCTATTTTAAATAAAGATATCTGTTTCCATGGTAACACAAACAAAACAGCCTTAAAGCAGTGCATTGTAAGTACAATTAGGTACAATAAGGTTTTCTATGACATTTATGCTGGTGTACAAACATCCTCCAGTGTAATGACTTACAGTACAGTCTTGTCGTAAGTTTAACATTAAGCCAACAAATTAGTGCTGAATAAGTTGCTATTTTCCTCTCCTCTTCAGCTATATTTTGACAGCCGCTGATTTCCATCTCTTGGTAGCTTTTCAGCCACTTAAGCTTTTGAAATCTTGGCTTTTCGGCATCCAAACTTTGCTCCTTATTGTATAATCAGTGTTAAACCTTAGACAGGTGAGTACTGTATCAGGAAAAAATATATTATCTATGGTTCTTATTTGTTTGATAATCAAAGATAATAGCAAACACAATGTTTCCACTGAACGTTTCAAATTATCCACATGTCAAATCCTAAAAGAAAGGGATACAATTCTGCCATGTGCATAGATCAAAGTGAAACAGGCAACAAACTTGATTCAGATATTTTCAAAATTTGAAAATTTATCTAATAGGAACATATATAACCATTATTGACCACAAAAAAAATTTCAATTGTCATTAGAATGGGTTAAAGATAACATCAGTAGCTATTCTGGAATCAAAGTATGATATCCCAAAGAGACAAATAAATACATAGAGTGGCAGATGTCAAAACATGACCACCATCACTACCAAAACAAGTGTGTTGCTGGGTATAGAAACTACTGATACCTTGTTTAATTGAAAGCCATCAGAAATGTACAAAAAATACATAATTTTCAGAACTATTTCAAAAAAGATTGCACCACAAAATGAGAGCTATCACATATGATGCATAAACCTAGAAGGAAGACTTGGTGACATTCTGTTGATGGACATAACTATTTTGATTTATGAAAATGCAAGACTGGATGTAACAATTTAAGATCTACTGGCAAATCACTATCCGGTAGTCTAGTCGGTAGTCGGAATCTTGGATCAATCAAGATAATGGAGTCCATATTTAACCAATATAAGACCGACAACAGTAGAAACCAGATACTAAATATGTAATTCAATACCTAGCATTTGATGGAATAACTGACTTAAATTGGTTTTTAGCAGTAATGAATATTGCTGATAGCAACTTGTAAGGATAATGAAATCAGCATCTTGTGGTCATTAAATTGATTGGCATCAGCCACTTACATTTCATTCATGATGTACAGAAAGCTATTTGTATTATTAAAGTCTTGCTAGGTATAGTATTTCATTAAATTAATTAGTAAAAAGTCAATACTTGTAAGGTTATTTATTACTAAAACTCTATTAAGATTTATTACTTTACCTCCTGTTGGACCCTGGAAAATTACTTCCTTTTCTTAAGCAGTAAGATATACCTCTCCAAACAAATTTTGAAGAAACCAAATAGATATTCGTTTCCATTGCTACTTCATAGAAACAAGGAATATTAAGCAAATTTGAGGAACTGTAAGTGCAGTTGACATTTTGAAGAAGAATGACCAGAATCAGATGGTAGTTTCAGGAATAACAAGCATGAATTGATAGTTTGGGCAATGACAAGAATGAGCTGAGTTGGATTAATGGCAACCACAAGTTGACAGTTTGAAATATGGCAACCACAATTTGACAGTTTGGGGGCTGGCAGTCTTGTGTTGAAAGTTTGTGGAAAGACAAACATGAAAGCATGAAATGAGAATTTGGGGAAGGGCAAGCATGGGTTGATTTAAAGCTTAAAGGATGACAACCATTATTTTGAAAAAAACATAGGTTGAGTTTTTGAAATGGTAACCAAACGACAGTTTAGGTTCTTGCAAACATGATTCTGCAGTTTAAGGAATGGCAACCATAAGTTGCCAATTTGAGAAATGGCAGGATGAATAAGAAACAGCTACCTCAAATTGAATTTAATGAATATTAGGAACAACAACCACCAAGATGAGGGTTTAAGGAATGGCAACCATAAGTTTTCAGTTTCAGTAATGGCAACCACAAGATTACAGAATGCAAAAAGGCAAGCATGGGTTGAAAGAAAGAAGAATGGCAACCTCAAGTTCACAGTTTGAAAAATGGCAACCACAAGTTCACAGTTTGAAGAATGGCAACCACAAGTTCACAGGCTGAGGAATGGCAACCACAAGTTCATAGTTTGAGGAATGGCAACCACAAGTTCATAGTTTGAGAAATGGCAACCACAAGTTCATAGTTTGAGGAATGGCAACCACAAGTTCACAGTTTGAGGAATGGCAACCACAAGTTCATAGTTTGAGGAATGGCAACCACAAGTTCATAGTTTGAGGAATGGCAACCACAAGTTCATAGTTTGAGGAATGGCAACCACAAGTTCATAGTTTGAGGAATGGCAACCACAAGTTCACAGTTTGAGGAATGGCAACCACAAGTTCATAGTTTGAGGAATGGCAACCACAAGTTCATAGTTTGAGGAATGGCAACCACAAGTTCACAGTTTGAGGAATGGCAACCACAAGTTCACAGTTTGAGGAATGGCAATACTTTCTATATGCTTTTTATATCTTACACTCTCAGACAAAAATACCAGCTAAATGTTTGACATGTTTATCCTGTAAATAAAACATAATCTGTAATTATTTCACCATCATTTCATAACTGATCAGGCAGGAGTGAAGTAAGCCCTAGAAGTTGACAAGTTCTAGTACTCAGGAATAGAGGAGAAATCAATAGTCTTATCTTCAATCATCGCTCAATATAACACATTGCAGGACTTAAAAATAGAGAAAAAATCCTACAGTAACAGCAGCAGCAAATAGATTAATATATTGCTTTGGTGTAACCTGTCTCGTGATCCATTTTCAGGGATTATGAATGGCTAAACAACAGTTTTATTGCAGTTTTAGATGCAAGAAAACAATTTTAAAGCAATGGATATATTGATCATTTTATTTAGTTGCTGACAGAGTGCAATGTTATCACAACTCTGAACTCCAACTTATCAGTAATTCTTACTATTAAAGCTTTTCTCTTGATTCTCCTAACTATAGGTTTTTGCTGTTTTCATTTTCTTTCCAAAGTAATTAGAATGCTTTCAGCATCATGCAAATGTTATAACATTATTTCAGCACTCAATATGTCAGAATATTTTAGCATTCAAAAACAATCTCAAACTTAAATTTGAAGTTTTACTACAAGGTCTTAAATGACAGCACACACAAAGATCCTGTACTGAGAGGAAATCAATTTCAGATTATGCAATGTTCTCTTCAATTCATCATTTGTATTTTCCAGTTGACATGAATTGTTTCGGGTTTTAATCCAAAGACCACATTTGATTGTCATTAAGACATCAATAACAGTTTTGATTGTAACTGAACATTTAATTGTGGTTATACAAACACTATGAACCTCTCTGTGCATGGTTTCTAAATTAAGCTTTCTAAAATTTCATTGATGTAGATGGTAAAGGTGGAGTTGAATAATAGTGTTTAATGTCCAAGTCCTTATGTGCCCAAGGCACGAAGAGGACTAAGTAAGTAAGTAATGTCCAAGTGAAGATACTTTCATTTATATTGAGGGGATTAGTTCTAGAATGGTGGAGGAAACCAGAGTACCTGTTATGTACCTATTTATATGGAGAAAATCAATCATTAGGAATGCTTTCTGAAGCAAACTGAAAAACTTTCTCACATTAGGATCAGCCGCAAGTTGAATTGGAACTTCAGCTGTGAGAGGCTTTGTGATTAGTACACACTTTAGACCACTTGGCCATCAAGGTCCACTGAAGCAATATTGATATAGATAGGAATCTAAACTTAAGTCTTCATGTAAACAATATTGGAGTAAACATAAGTAATGCCAATACGACCTTCATCATCAATCTAATGTATTCTGTATGCAGTTTTGGCATTTCCCTTGGTAAAAAACACCCTTCTGCAAATAGTTTCTGTGATTCTATGAATTATAAAGATCTGAATCTGACCACTGTGTACATAGTCTTTGATATTAACAAAGAAACCAAAAATTATTGGACTGAAGCAGTTCTTCAGGAATAAAACAACACGATTCAAGGTCTGTGATTGTCTAGATATAAAGGGAATGATGAAAGTATGGTCTAACAATGATGATATAGTGACATTTTTGGGGGCTTCACTAAAAACTTGACTTTGAGGAATGACAATCACCAGTTACAAGTTTGTAGAATGCAACAAGCATGAGTTGACAGTTTGAAGAATGCATGTGAGTAACACAAGTTAAATTTGAAGATAGATAGCCACCAGTTGACAGATTGAGAAATTGTAACTGAAGTTGTATAAAGACAACTGATGTTAAATTTTGTATATTAGGAGTTTGGCTGTGTTTCATGCTAAATTATAAATCGATACTAAATGTAACAACTTTGATTTTTTATAGTAAATATCTACTTTCTGTGCATTTTAATGTATTACAATGAGATTCAATGGAAAAACAATCAAATTACACTAAAACCATTATTATATGGAGAAAATCAAGATGTAATTTCATAGCTGAAGTATCTGAATTTGTTATTTTTCATATTTTTATGTGAATCTAAAACATAAAAACAATTATTTATTTTATGTCAAGAAAATCAAGATAAAGCCGTTTTATTATATCTAAAAACGATCATTTATTTTATTTTTTATAATTTTTATGTGATTCAGAAACAATTAAATATTTTAAAAAAATATTTATGTCAAAAACAACAAGATACAACCGGTTTTTATTATATCTAAAAAAATCTATTTAATTTTTTTATAATAATTTTTATCATAAATATATTCCAAGATCAGCAAGATAATGAATATAGAACTTTGACAAAACGCTAACCACTAAACTTTTATGCCGATTTCCTAATTGGCGAGACTTTTTATCTAGAAATCGATAAATGTCAACTAAAACTGTCCCCTTGAGTTATAGAGCATAACTCAGTGATTACTTCATTTAATTGCTTTACAGCATAATCTTGGATCAGTGGATAGACAGAGAGCGTATTTCTGTTGCATTAATAAGTATGTATACGGTGACCATCATTCTAACAATAAAGTCAGACCAATTATCACGATGTACAATGAAAACTAAAAGTCCTTAACCAGTGATACAATCAAATTCTTCTCTATTTGGTTATCACAATAAGCATCTGATCATACAATATTGACACAAGGGATACAAACACTCTAGTACTCTTATTGGTTGGTCGTCTATTGTCTACAAAGGTCAGACTACTTTCAGTTAGACTAATTACATTGTACTTTGTTATAAAACAACCCAGTTTACCGTATTTTCCAAAACACCAAAATATCAAAGGTGTATGGACTGAAGTGGAGGTTGAAATAATGGAGTTTAATGCCCAAGTCAAGATTCTGGTCATCAGTTCAGGGATGCTGGACAAAACTAGAGTGTCCAGAGAAAACCATGACATTGAGCAAGTAAACTGACTGTAAAAGTCATCAAAGTTGTCCAAATAATTTTCTACCAGTTTTAATCATCATTTCCAGGACATTTTGACCACCATTTAAAAGTATAAAACATGGGTTTCCTTGTTATGTGATATGAAAACAGTTTAAATTTCTGTAGGAAATGTTGCGGGACTTAGCTAGTTGCAGTGTTGTGTTGTATATAGTAGATACAATAGAGTGATTTACTGCCAGACTTTCTGGTCTGGATCTTTCAGCCTTGTGGCAGAATGCTCGCTTCACCTGAGAGGGCCTGGTTCGATCCTCAGCGGAGGCACTTGGTAAGGAAATGTTTTTTTCTGGTGTTTCCTCCCTCTTGTTACAGAAATAAAGACTATTGCTCTTATTGTGTATGACAATTAATGGTTAAATGAAATCTCTCATTCCTGTTAGAAATAGAATTTTTATGTATTTAAAAGTCTTAAAATGGTAATATAATCTGGGTCACCAAAACATACACTTAAAATGTCACCTTTAATTGCTTATTGTCAATAGTTACAACTTCCCTGTCAAATTTGATTGGCTAATATATTAATTGAGTCTGCACGAAATAAACAATCATCTAGATTGAATACTGTATGTTAAAGAAATTCTAAGTCTATATTGGTTTGTTACATGTTGTTTTATCTCGTATCAGCAACATTTTAGCTATTTTTGACAAAATAAGTAAACCTAAAGTATAAATCTCAAAATTGACAGTTAAGTGGTTAAAAATAGCACAACTGTTTCTAGGAGCCATTGGACTGCCAAGTGGTCTAAAGAATGGCTTAAGGATAACATCACATCACTGCCTAGGTTTGAATGCCACATATGGCAAAACTAGTATGAGAATGTTTGTCATTTTGCTTAACATACGTTGGTGATCTTCTCTAGGCAATTTCAGTTCACTATCTGAAGTTTGAGCTAAGATTTAACACTCATTTCACTGTGATGCAATGAAGTAACTCACAAATTGTTATAATGCTGTTTTTAAGCACCTGATAAAAATTCAACGAAGGGTTCGTTATGTAAAAACATAAAGAATATTTATTAAAAAAATATGTTGAAATAGTAATCACACATAGAATTTTTTTTAATTAATTGAAATTTCATAATTCAGGATGTGCACTGTGAACCACCATTTCTATTGTTATAATGTGAATTATAATATTAAAGCTTTTAGAAATATCTCATACAATATTTAGTTTTTACAAATTTCTTTTCCATCTTGTTAATTAATTTTTGAAATCTCATATTTAGTTGGTTTTTTTACAAATCTCTTTTCCATCTTGTTAATTAATTTTTGAAATATCATGTACTTTGTTCTAATTACTCTTGCATATGTTCGTAGTACTTAATATGATATTTTAGGTTAATGCACTAAGGTTCGAAACAATGTATAAACATAATAGTTATACATATTACATAATATTTGAATCAAGTCCAAATTATCAAGATAAAGGAAGTATCCATAGAAATTATGCTGGTATCTTATATTTACTCTGTATAATACCTAATGCATTATCAAGGAAGTATCCATAGAATTTATGCTGGTATCTAATATTTACTTTGTATAATACCTAATGCATTATCTTTTTTAAATATTTATTTGTTTGTTTTTTTATATTTGATCAAAATTTAGAAACATATTATGTATTTTTGCTACATATTATGTATTATTTAAGATTTGAGAAACAGTGCATTTAATCCTTGCAAGAGTACAAAATCAGTGCAGTTGTTTTTAAATTTTGAATTTAGGTATCAATTTGAAGTAATTTTCCGTCATTAATCAGAATTTTAACAGTACATTTACTCTTTGCTAAAGTACATCATGCAATTTTGAAAAAAAAAAATCATTAGGTTCTTATTTAACCAGAATTGAGGAATCAAATAAGAGTCTCACAAAAGTACATCAAGTTTGTTCCCTGCAATCACACCCACTCATGTTACAAGTTGAAAAGTTCAACACTGATGCTTAATTCATCCATTACCTCAATCAGTATGTGAAAAATTAAGTAAGACTTTCATAAACTCATTCCAAGATTAGACGTCAGATTTTTAACAAACTCATTCCAAGATAAGACATCAGATTTTTAACAAACTCATTCCAAGATAAGACATCAGATTTTTTAATGAACTCATTCCAAATTAGACATCAGTTGTGTTTTTCATCTCTACTACATGAAGTGTAAAAGTAATTTGTTCAAATGTGAAAAAGTTCCAGATAA
Source organism: Anadara kagoshimensis (assembly GCA_021292105.1). Taxonomy (NCBI): domain Eukaryota; kingdom Metazoa; phylum Mollusca; class Bivalvia; order Arcoida; family Arcidae; genus Anadara; species Anadara kagoshimensis. Next base: position 41,290,682 of record CM037864.1, read on the forward strand.
TACAAAATCCCCAATGATTTTGAACAGAGAGAAATTGCTAGTGTCTTTTTTTCACATTTGAAAGGTTTGAATCCCACTTGTGACAGATCCTAGCGTAAAAAAGTTTGCCATTTCACTTGCCAAAAGTCAGTGGTTTTCCTTGGGCACTCCAATTTCCTCTACCAACCATTAACTGACTGCTCAATAATATAGTGTAGGTGGAAAAATCTTGACTGGGGGCATAAACTCCAATATTCCACTGTCCTCTCCTTTTGTAACCAAGTCACTAGTGAAAACTTCAAAATATCCTTTGGAACAAATGCTTCACTTGCAGAACAAATACTTGTGTTATACAAACAGTCATGACATGTCCATCTGAGAATCAGTCAATATTTTAAGATTTTAATGGACAAAATGTTCAATCTAAAGTTTAATCACATTTTTCAATAAAACAGATATGCAGATGAACTTAGTTGTTCTTCTGATGGCTCTTGTTATACACAATACCATAAACATGTTGTTTACATCTGGCAAATAAGTAATAAAGTAATTCTGTTTATGAAAATATGGATTTTATGCACAATTCAAAAGAAACCAAGAGCCATGTAATTACAAAATAAATAGAATATTTATAGAAATTAAAGCTCTTTTAATCAATTTCATATGAAGACCAAGCTTTACAGGAAGTAAATCTTTTGTGATGGAGGCACAAAAGGATCAATAGGAAGCTGTCTACTTTAGTCCTTTTCTGCTATAGTCTTTTAGAATTTACAATGTCTTTGTGGGAATTACAACTATCACAATTTATTTCTATTTTCTTTCTCTTTTTATGAGAATTACAAATATCAAAATTTATTTATATTTTCTTTCTCTTTTTTATGGGAACTGCAACTACCACATTTTATTTACATTTTTCTCCCATTTTTTTATGGGAATTGCAACTATCACAATTAAAAACAACAATATCTGAACAACTGATGAACTCTTTAACTTGGTACAATTATGTAGATAATGTATATGAAGAACAATTAACATCCTGTAGGAAGTATCTTATCAGTATTAACCTGGTTCTGTTACTAACAGTAGACATCTGACGTAATCAATGCTCTTGTTTATACATACCATAGTAACCCCATTAACACTTGTTAGTAAGCAAAGAACTTACTTCAAACTCTCTTACAGTTGAGTCAAATAACGGAGTTTTATGCACCACAGACTTATATAGAGGCAGTCATTTCAGGTATGGTGGTGGAAAGTGGAATGCCAAGAGAAAGCCATAAAATGTCCAACTTTCTCACACTATGGAATTATCCCAAGTGGGATTGGAACCTTGGCAGTGAGAGATGCTGTTAGTGTGATCTGTAGAGGGTATTTTAGACCATTCAGTCTCCGAAGGCCCCACTTCAAACTGTATAGAAACAAGAAATATGCTGATCACATTCAGCAACTACACAAAAACTTTAGACAATGTTGACCATGATATCTTGGGATTCACTGTGACAACTTATGAATTCTATATCATACATTGTTCAAGGGGAAAACATTACTAAGACAATCATTTTAGCGACGGAATTATTTGGTTTCACCAGCATACCACATGACAGTATGCTGAATCAATACCTGCTAATTTGTGTTCCAAATAACCATTTAACTGGTAACAGAACATTCTTATGATGGATTTATTTCCAGAAAATCATAATGTTTCAGTGAAAACAAATAATGTCTATCCATATATCCAAATGAAGTAATAATGTTTACATGTATCATGTTAAATGTTGATGTCAACCAAAAGTAGGACTCGATTATTCTTGAATACAATGCATAAATGGAAGTCATTTTTCATCTTTGTCACAGATTTGAATTCTAGAACTCAAACATCTCCAACACTGGAATTCAAATCTAATACCAATGCACTTAAAGTTATTAAATTTTCATTTGATATTATACTTCAGGATGTATGGAGACTGACTTGTAAATTAAATACAAATGTACCTCCAAGTGTAACATGTAAACTTATTCAATTACAATTTCCAGGAATCAAATATCATAGACTGTTTATTCAACTCTACATATAATGGCATAATGGTGAAAATGTATGATCAAATGGTTTAGGCAGCATACATATACATTATTCATAGCTGTGGGTTCCTAACAAAGCTATATGCACATGTTATGTCCTTCGGCAAGAAATTTAATTTCCAATTCTCAAGTCCTTCTAATTGATAAACAACTGTACTTGGAAGGGAGGTAACTTTGTGGTTGACTTGACATCACATTTAATTTCCAATTGCTCAAGTCCTTCTAACTGATAAACAACTGTACTTGGAAGGGAGGTAACTTTGTGGTAGACTTTACATCCCATTCCAATGAGAAGTCTTGTACTCTTGTCACTTCACACCACTAACCCTGGGATAAGTACAAGTCTGATGCCAATAGGCAGTTAGCATGTTCTAAATTTACCAAAGATGATATCAAGTCTAAACAACAATATATATATTAGAGATATTGAGAGTGACATGGAATGAATAAATGGAGTTTTATGTCCAAGTCGTGATTTTTTCACTTATATCTTGGCTATCAGATCATAGATGGTGAAGGAAACTCAGAGGAGTGCCAATAGAAAGTCTTTGGAAAGTGGACTGACAAACTTTTTCACACAAAAATCTGTCTCGAGTGAGATTTGAGCCTAGGCATTATTGAGAGACACTGTGAGACATGTTGAAGAATAAGATTTATGAGTACATATATCTGTAACTTAGGCCATGCTGTATGATTGGCACTTTATCTGACTCCAGCTTAAACTATAGGTATATCTTTATACCAATGTCACAATGGCTTAATAAGTATGTGCAATAACACAGCAGACTGCAACTGTCAATATGTAACAAAGCATGGCTACAATTATTGTGGTTTTACATCAACAATTATATGGCCATCCATCATGACTATTATTTCAAATTTTTACTTCAATTTTAAAATGCACATGTATATCATTATGTAACTGAAAATCGAAAGATCTCTGTTGACTTAACTGCTGCTGGACATAAACCAAATCCAAACTGTCATCTAACTTGAGTACAATTTCTTTTTATTTCCTAAATCTTATATGAACATGTATAAATCTTACATGTACATGTATATAATTAAGTCACTAAAACTCTAAAGATCTTGACTCAACTGTCAAAATTTTTTAAGCTTCCATTTAAGTTTTTTAATCCAAAACATTGCTGGTATTGAAGAAAGCACTTTATTTAACAAAGAATTTGTCAACTTCAATGTGATGATATAGAAGAATACAGCCCAATATAATGATATGTCTGGTGATAACAATCTGTCTATTACAGATATATGTATCAATGAATGTCTGACTCTAGTCATATAAACTGCTACCAGACCAGAAATACCATGCTGGGAATATCAAATAACCACTTGTAGTTCCATTCTGTTTTTTCTAATCAGACCTATCGATTAACTAAAGGAACATAGAATTCTGACCAAATAAGAACCAGATTTAAAGTTCGCCTTCGAACTAAGATGATCATAAATATTAGACAAGAGTTGACTAGTATGAGTGGACATGGTCTAGTGGTACTGTCACTTTGAAGTCCATGGTTGTGGGTTCGAACCTTACTCAGGACTTGAAAATTTTCTGGGATGATTTTCATCTCCTGTCCATCCTAGAGTTGTAAAAAGCTCATTATTAAAGTAGTCTTTTGAATGAGACTCAAAACTAAGATTCCATGTCTCAGTGCACGCTAAAGATACCTCTGTAGAGTTCAAAAAGAGTTAACCACCTATGGGCGCTAGAGAGAACGCTTACAACTAGAAGTGAATGAAGCGGTCTGAACAAAGTAAGATAAGAAGATCTTCATGAAAAGGCAACTGTTTAAATTTCCTTTCAAAAGCATTTATAACTGAAGGCAGCCTTCTGAGCACAACCATCATATATGTCACTTAGGAACAGGCTGAGAGTTGACTACACTTCTAGGCTTTACACAAAAGCTTCATTAATAGCAGGGCCTAGTTATTAACTCATCTGCTTGTCCTGTTGACTAAAAAATCAGTTGGGACAGGTTTTTGGGATTATTTTATTCTTTTTTTTGTCACTTGTCACAGTACACAATTGATTTATTTTTACTGTATATACAAAGGACTAGGTTCACGAAGGGGCATATTTGGCCTAATCTCGGATTTGGCCCGAATTCACTCTTATGATTTTATAAGTAGTATAGAAACACAAAATGTATTTTATTCAGATAATTTTCCTCGTTGGTTACCATGGCAACCGATCAAAAACAGACCCCTTGTTTCAGGTAAAATCTGAACTTGGTGCTTTTGAAACAATGACATTTGCATACATATCATTGTTATATTTATAAAAATCGTTTTGAAACAATCCAAAATTGCATGAATAGGATTAAACTTATTACTCAATCAAAAAAAAAATACATAATTTGATAAAATAATATTTTTATTTGTTGTCATGGCAACCAAAATACTAGTTTCAGTACTATGAAACATCTTTGTTTTATTTTTCCAATGCCTTAACACACACATAGTTTTATATCAATTTAGAGGACATGTTCTCAAAAAACCATTATTACAGAATTCTATGATAATGCGATTTCCTTTAAAAACAAAATACAACATTTTAGGTAAAAAAATAATACGTATCCATAGCAACGATGCGGGTGCAATATATTATGACCATGTTAATAATGAAGTTTGACTTTTCGTTTTATTGGCATAGTGTGAGGTTTAAACAATATTACCAAGCATGCATATTCTTTTTAACATTTTCTTTTTTTTTTCTTTTGATGAAAAGGTCTTTTTAAATAAAACACTAGTTGCTATAGTAATAGCCACTAACCAATTTAAAACAAAAGGTCAATTTCGTCTGTCGGTTCGCGGATCACATTTATCCGGATACGCTGGTGTCTTACTTCATCCAGGTACTGATCGACATGGTGTAAATGAAAAACTGACTGTACATAAATACTGATATAATCATCCTATTTAAACTGCAGAATGTTCAATGTCCATAACGATTTAAACACAACGGTAGCTCATTCTATATGTGGGAGGTCGCGACCGGTAATGACAAAAACTTTGAAGTATTTAGAGACCGTTATTTCGACAAACTCTGGCATTTAAAAATGCAAGCCACCACAGGGACCTTAACACCGATGCCTCGTGTCACTGTAGGCTTGACACGCCAAAGAACCATCACCCCTGTACACTGCCCTGAGCACATGTCAAATGTCACTTCACTTATACCTAGTGACGTATCGATATAAGTGAATTATTCTTGACTGCGACGTTAAACCCACATTCAATCAATCCAAGAAATAGTAAACTTGGCAATAACGATAATATTTCATATGCAGTAGCAGCGGCATATGGATCCTTTGGCTCATCAAGTTTGACCCTGTCACTTGACCTTCAATTTAAATATTTATTAAGAATGCTCGATTATGAAGTACAGGGTGTACTTGCTTCATATAAGACGTTTGATTTTAGACTTTTTTTTAAAAAAAAATTACAAAAATACGATATTTTGGCAGAGTGTTTATAAACAGGGGCAAATCTATTCAAACCGTGTTATTGTATGCGTATATTCACGCCTGAATGCGTTCATTTATCAAGTATGATCCCTATTTGCATTATTTAGACTCCCCATATTTTCAAAAACTCTACTGACACGGGTTAATAAATTAGCAGTGAACCATCGGCCCTCATTCATGTGGGTGATGCTGCTGATGATGATGATGATGAGAGAGATGGTCAAAATGTTGATATTGAGACAATTTTAGCTCCATCACATTCTTAAAGTAGTGGGGACACCAGCAACAATGCGGGATAAAAACTAGCGTCAACTAACTTACCGTAAATCTGGGGACGCGAGTTTTGTATTTACATAGGTATATATTCCGCGCATCACTAGTGTTGGTCGAGTTTTTAAAAATGTTTCCAATATCTACACACTATACATATGTCGCAAAATTACTTGTGACATTAACGCATCAAGAAGGTACTTGTACAAATATGTGACATGATCTGTAAGGGTACAACACTCGTCGGTGAGACACTTTTACCGAACGCTGCATTAACATTATTTTAAATGCCTTAACCGAGGGAAGTATATTTCATATTTGACTACTTATCCTATAAAATTAATGGAAATTTTAAAAATAGGTATTTAATTCCCTTCCGGGGTTGGTTCAAAAATACCCTTTTTTCTAATAGTTTGATATTTAAAGGTACCCTCGCATAGTGAATATTTTCCCAACCTTGCCAATTACGAGCTTTAGCTTCCGATGTGAAAGAGTATATTTTTCATATGCGCCTGTGTCTTAGGAAATGTTGAATTATATATTTAAGTACATTTTGTCTAATTTACCAGCCGCGTGACTAAAACATTGAACAATTTAATACTGACAAACTTTAAATAAGTTGATCAATACGAGTTGGTATTTTAGTTGGAACAAGTTAATACTAGTCCGACTAATCAGCCCACTAAACCCCCATTTTAATTTTTTGACTTTTTGGAGGTTTGTGCGACTAATCAGCCCACTAAACCCCCATTTTAATTTTTTGACTTTTTGGAGGTTTGTGATCTGACAGCTTCCATTATTGAATTCTTGAAATTTCTGGCGAAAACGGCAGAAACGAAAACACGCGTCGATAATTTTCAGTATTTCCTTACCTCGCTCTTGTTGACAACATGGAACATTTCCTAAAACATTATTCTACCGATCCATGCTTAATTTTTAATTAAAATCAATCGATATCGGTAGAAATACAAGGTTTTCTGATGTCTCTTCAGCTCTCTGTCACTTTCACATCGTGAAGACATTACTAATTTGCATTGACCAATCAGATCGCGCGTTGCATTTGGATGGTGAAACTCTCAGTTCTATCTTTAGAAAGCACAGTACTTAATTTTGAGAAATTAGACAATTGCATAAAAATTGAACAAGTTGGCATAAAATATAAAACGAGTTGACAAAAGTCGGAACTGGACCATATTGACACCGTATTTAGACACCGCGCGGGGATACTATGGGTCTACAGACGATGTCATAAACGTTTATATGCGGTAGAAAAGTCGGTATAAAATAACAAAAAATTGTGAACATTGATGAGAACGGTTAACTAATTTCATCCAAAAGAGAGAGAGAAAAAAAATAATAAGGTCGGTCGTGTCCGAACATCCATCCATCAAGTTTGAATGCCAACGCGCTAACCATTGCACCATGTACAACATTACGCAACGCTGCTTTTAAAATTGTGTTATTTTTGATACTGATAAATGGCCCTGTTTTTGGCAATTTTTATATCTTTTTTCTTATTCTGTTAATTATTAAACTGTCGATAATGTCAACATGTAGTTGTTTCTTTCCAATCCATTTTTATTGGGGTTTATTTCAACATTGACTGTATTTTACGTTTTCACTGTGTCCGGGTCGCGCACTGTCTCATTGTACGGAATCATTATTTCCACATTGTGAGAAACATTAGGTAAAGTTCCTAAAATTCTTTTATCACCTAAATTACACAAAGCAAAAAAAGACAGAAAGAACCATATTCGTATACATTTTGGCAACAGTTTAAATCCCGGTTTACGTCAGGGTTTGGAAGGTGCTCCAAAAGGAGGAAGGAGTTACCATGAAAAACGAAGCGTCGACGTGAAAATTGACAATTTTTCACACACATTTTGTTAAAATGAAGGGTGTGCACAGCCATTAACCACAATATGTTGTATATAGATCGAAAGATATTACAAAAACCATTTAATACTGAAAAAATGGTGGTGGTTAACTAATGCGCACATATTTAATTTTTGAAATGTGTGCAACAAAAATGCACATTTTCTCAATTTTGTGCGTTTCTAACTAACTTTATGGCGATTTATCATAATCCTGGGTAATATTTTGCTGAAAAAAAACACACAGGGTGCAAGTACTGATATTACTTAATATAAAACGAAAGATATTTTGGTGATTATTCTGTCTTTATTTTTTACCAAAATTTAGGCCGATACAGGCGCAAATGAATTTAGCCCTTTACCATAAGTTAAAATTTGTCTTACATTCATGTATTGCTTATGTTTGTGCTCGCTCGCTCGCTCTCTCTCTCTCTCTCTCTCTCTCTCTCTCTCTCTCTCTCTCTTAATTTCTAAATTCCATAATTTGAACAGCTGAAAACTAACACATTTACAAACTACACAATAAATGTATTTGTAAAATATAGAAAAATATATATCAAGTCACTAATTAATTAGTTTTGTCAATAAAATTTACACACAGATGTATAAAATGAGAAAATAAAACAATGTAAACTAATTCTAATCCCTCATTCATATCCAGAAGGGATTTGTCAGATATATTGACTTAAATGAAATGCCACCATGCTTTCTGTTTCCTCGTGGGTAAAATAGATTTACTAACTTACAGGAATAAATGAATAAACAATTTGTCATATATTGAACACAATACTCTAATGAGCTTACATGGAAGCTCACTTGGGTCTATAGTGTCCTGTTGTCTCCATATTATTTGTAGTGATTATCATGAAGGCAGGCATACTTGTACCTCAATTATAACCAATCACTCAAGTTCCATCCCAGCACATTGCAAAAGTAAAAATTTCTGCCATTTCACCTATGGCTGATGATGTCTTGATATAAGTGAAATATTCTTGACTGGGGCATGAAACCCTATTCAATCAATCAACTAATCGATAAATCATCTCTTTAAAACTTATAGTGATTATAATGAAGGCAGACATTCTTGTACCTTAATTATAATCACTCAAGTTCCCTTCCAGCACAGGCAAAAAATCTGAAATTTCACCTATAATCAGTGATGTCTCAGTATGAGTGAAATATTCTTGACTGGGCTATAAAATCCCATATTATCAATCAATCAATCAATCTAGCAGTAACATGTGAAAGAAAAAATAAAATATGATGATACATACATGTCCTTGTCTTTGTATTTGTATTTATTAAGCAGGTGAGTCCAGTCACCCATATATTGGCTTCATCTGGCGTATTGGCAATCAAATCCATGGAATCAAAATCATCACCAAATATAATGGAAAAGGCACACTCATCCTGATAAATCCCAGCTATCTCTTTATTTTTTAATGCATCTGTTGTTTTACCAACTCGCACTTCTTTTATTGTTCCAACAGGTACTACAAAATAACAATTATAGAAGAATTCAAATTAGAATGTTAAAATCAATATTTTACCATAAAATCTGAATCTGTTTATATAACAGATCTGCTGAAAAGGTCTCTTACATTGAGTATCAAAGTCAGACACAAACATACCAAACAACAATCCCAAATGTGAAACACAAACATAGCAGTCCATTTCCAAACCACAATTCAAAAGGCAAAGTAAAAACTTTGACAAATTAAGTTAAACACATGAACTTACTCCAGGGATGTGAGGCAAGGTGCTCCAGAAGGATTTTACGACAAATCTTCAAAGACTTAAATGTTGCTCTCTCTCTCTCTCTCTCTCTCTCTCTCTCTCTCTCTCTCATACTATGGATGACTCAAATTCTATTTAGTTAATTTATCATCCTTAACTAACAGCATACAATTAAAGTCAGAATCACAGTCAATTACATTGTATGATTATGTTTTTGATATTCTGGACATCAAATGATTAAAACACGAAATTGAAAAGAACTTATCCAGCGCAGATATTATTGAAATAAACACTGTCAGGGATGTTAAAGAAGATTTATTTCATCAATCCAGAAGAAGTATATTACAGAATCATCAGGGACTAATAAGCATGAAGCAGTCTTCACTTGGGACTGTCTTAAATCTTTGAGTTGTACCTGCATTATAAATCTTACCCGCAATATGATGTCAAAGAACAACATTAATGTGGATCATATCAAAAGACAAATTGTCAAGAACATCTTTAAAGCAGTATATAATCATGCCGATTGTTAATTCATTGTAGATACTTGAGAAGACTTATACAGTCCTATTTCTAGATACATAAATATGATAATGGTAAGCAACTGAAATGGACAAGTGTATCAAAATCTATTTTTTATAGTTATAAATTATCATTTTTCTGTTTTTTTCACAAGCCAAATGTTTTCCACTGGCAAAATTTAAACTAAGGCTCAGTACTATAGTACCTTAGTGGGTAAAGTACTGTCTCTGTATGCGGGAGGTCATGGTTCGCACATCATCTAGGTCTAAATAGGAAGTGACTATTCTTTTGCCAAGCACTTGGCATTTAAAAAAGAAAGTCATGAGTTCTTTGGTCGAAACCTTTTCAAAACCAATGCCCTGTTTCACAGCAGATGTGGCATGCTAAAGAACCCTCCAGCACATTTCCCTTAGTGCACTGCAAAGATCAAATATATTCTGCCACTTGAAGTACAGCTGGTGACATATCGCAAATTAAGTGGAATATTCTTGACTGCGATGTAAAACCCTATTTAATCAATCTAGCAATCAATCAAATTATGCTACTAAACCATTAAAACTGAGTATAATATCTCAGTATCAATGAACAACAATAAACCATATTGTCTGTTACTAGTTTTATACTTTATTTCATTAATTTATTACTGATGTCTTTTTTAACTATAAACTTTGTATTCATGTTTCGGTCATATTCAATTTTAAATGTTTTTACTCAAGTGAAATTTGATTTTTGCATCAATTTGCATATTTATTAGATACCAAAGTTCTCATGAACAAAACAGAATTTCCATTGAAATCAAAAGCTTTAATAGCAAGTTAACTTACAAGGTTACCAATATTATAAATTCTGATAAGCACATAGCTAAAAAGAAGCAGTCGAAACTCAACTGCGAAGCTGCCACGATATGGATAGCCAATAGCAGCTGTTGAAAAATTTCAGAGACACTGTACATGTTTAAGTAACAAGGGACAGAGCTCAGCTTTCAATTTGCTACTAGTTTCTTAGCTCCGTGTTAAACTTTCAACAGATCTGTACTGTATCCTACTGAAGATTTGTTTGTTTGTCATTGGCTAGTTCACTGCTTTTGACCATGTGACCATGGAAACCACTGATAATAAAATCAGAAAGTCAAAAGGTTTAATTACTTTTAAGATAATTAAACTTTGGAAGCCAAGAACTAATTAAAGCAATCTTGTACCATTCTTTTGTCATTGACTTCCGTTCATTGCCTAATATTTTCGCCCACATAGCAATTCCTGAAAGAGTTTTAATTATATCTAAAGCCATTTTTTTCTTTTTTCAAAATCGATATAAAAATTTTAAAAATATTTTAAAAAAGGGTTATCATTTAAATATTATAATATTGTGTATCACAGTTAACAAAAGCCATTTTGCCTTTTTTTTCAAAATTGTCTTTTTATATAAAAATTTAAAAATCTTTTTAAAAGGGGTTATCATTTAAATATTACAATATTGAGTATCACAGTGAACAAATTGTGACAAATGACAGAAGTTTCAATTTCATCATTAAATGACTGTTCTAACCACGATATAATTCCCAAAACAAAAACAGCATTAAATATTGAACTAATCCTGTAATATGTTGTTTATCAAGCATGGATTATGTTGTACAACTCACATATAACATTTTACCATTAAATGTTATTTTATTCCCATATGAGGTATTATGTATACATGACCACTTTAAAGCACCTTTGGGGCCCTATATACAAGTAAAACAAATACCACTTTTCTGATGTTTCCAGGTCATCCATGTGAAGCTGGCTATGGCTACTAAAATCTAATACTGGTCCCCGAGACATTAATTCATGTATGGGAACTAATAGCTAAATCACTTTATTGTAATTCAAATACAAATTAAAATGGAGTTTATAAAGAGTGGAGTGGTAAAATGGTGTTTAACGTCACAGTCAATATTCTTTTATTAATATCAAGACCGTCAGTTCTGGGATGGTGGAGGAAACTGGAGTACCCAGAGACAACCCACTGGCCTTAAGCAAGGGAACTGACAAATTTTCTCGCACTAGAATCTGTCCAGAGTGGGACTCCAACCTATGTGGTGAAAGGGGCTGTGATCTGTAAGCTTTAGACAACTTATTCACCATGGCCGAGTTTATTGTACCTTGATGTTCGATTCATCATTGCAACTGAACATTATCATCTTTTAAATACTATGATTTTTTTTTTTTAAAACAGTCACTTCAAATATATACAGAAATTCCATCTTAGAAAATATATTTTGAATTTTTTTTGCACTTTTAATATTAAAAATTTTAAATTTTTAACAGCATGTCTATGTATTTTTTAGGATTGGAATTCTTTCCCTGTGACCAGCAAAAATGTTCTAATGTCTTGGTACTAGAAGAATAAGCATCGTTAAGAGTCACGTCAAATAACATCAACCATCTAATCATGTTCATTAAACTAATCCAATACACCACATAACTGCAAAGTTTATTTTCTGATATCATATTATGGGGAATGATATCAGATTAATACAATGGCAGTATTGGAAATCTAACTATCGTGATCTTGTTATACAATTATTATAGGCAATTAGGGATGGTTGAGTAAGAACATTCTGTATCATTAACTTGTAACAAAAAGACCTGTATGGTACATGTATTCTCGCCAATTTGCTTTTCTTTCATGTGGTCACAATTTCAATAAATGGCAAAAGTGTTCATTCTAGAATTTTTCGGATGTGGCCATTTTCAATACCTTTCCTCTAAAACACCACAAAGCATATTTTTGTATTGATGTAAAGTTAAATATTGCCTGCTAAGGCTCATTTGGCAAAAAAAAGTATCAATGGCCAAATGACTTCTTCTAGAATCAACACTGTGGCAAAATACTGTATAATGCTTATATTTCACTGTGGTTTTATTTTTGTTATATTCGCCGTTCAGTGTATTCGGGCCACCATAAAACCGCCGCAAAGATACAGCATTTTGAGGCATTAAGTAATGTTGCTCGAGAACACTTGACACCACGAAAAAACATTAGACATCTTCAAAATGTCAAAAATTTGACACCGCGAAAATAAAGCAATATACAGTATTTTAGTTTTGTTGGATACAAAATCAATCAAGATAATTTACCATTGGAGTAACAAAATTATGTCAAATGTCACAACAGAACAGTTAATGGCTTGATGTAACCAAAAGCAGTATTATTGTTCTCTGAAGTCTAGACCAAGTTCATTCTCCTCTGTGTGATATACTGGAATTATATCATCCTTCACAAACATAAATATCTAGATTTATCTAGTAACAATTACTTTTATTTCTGAACAAATTGAAACATGATCCTTAATTTACTCCCACAATCAGAGTTTTTTTTAGCAATAATACTTCTTTAGCATCTTGAATAGGTAGATCATTTTGTGTTATCAAGGTAAAAGTTTTTTTTACAAATAGAGAAACGTAAGCTCTTCTACAAGGCAAGCTAAATATAAGCTCTTCTACACGGCAAGCTAAATATAAGCTCTTCTACAAGGCAAGCTAAATATGAGTAGAGTGACATAAAGTAATGGACTTTTATGCCCTAGTCAAGATTCTTTTTACTTATATTAGGTTCTGGGATGGTGGAGGAAACCCAAGTTACTGCAAAAATCACCAACCTTCAGCAAGAGAACTTACCAACCTTTTGTCCTCCACTTTTCGAAGAAATAAACTTTCACAAAACTGGATGCAAAGCATCAACATTGATAGGAGACGCCCATATCTAGTTTTATCTAGTAACAATTACTTTTATTTCTGAACAAATTGAAATGTGATCCTATTACTCCCACAATTAGAGTTTTTTTAAGCAATAATACTTCTTTAGCATCTTTAATACCTAGATCATTTTGTGTTATCAAGGTAAAAGTTATTTTTTTTACAAATGTAGAAACATTAAACCTCTTCTACAAGGCAAGCTAAACATGAGTAGAGTGAAATGGAGTAATGGAGTTTTATGCCCTAGTCAAGATTCTTTTTACTTATATTAGGTTCTGGGATGGTGGAGGAAACCCGAGTTACTGCAAAAATCACCAACCTTCAGCAAGAGAACTTACCAACCTTTTGTCCTCCACTTTTCCAAGAAATAAACTTTCACAAAACTGGATGCAAAGCATCAAAATTGATAGGAGACGCCCATATCTAGTTTTATCTAGTAAACAATTACTTTTATTTCTGAACAAATTGAAATGTGATCCTACTTACTCCCACAATCGAAGTTATTTTTAAGCAATAATGCTTCTTTAGCATCTTTAATATGAAAATCATTCTGGCTATCAAGGTAAAAGTTTTTTTTGCAAATGGAGAAACATAAGCTCATTGACAAGTCAAGCCAAACATAAGTAGAGTGGAATGAAGTAATAGACTTTTATGCCTAGTCAAGATTCTTGGAACTTGTTCACACTGGAATTTGTTGTGAGTGGGAATCAAACTTAGGCGGTGAGAGGCAGAGTTATCCATAATTATGCCCTCTAGACCACTTGGCCACCAACATTCTACATCTAAACACGGAATAATTCACATCTAAACATGGAATAATTCATCACAGAATTTTGCCCTTCAGTGTATACATATGATATGTATTCAGAATACAGAAAGTGAATACTACACTTTCATCAAACTTTTGAACATGTTTCTATATGTTGTTGACTAATAGATAATGCAAGCCTAGGCTTATCAAGGACCTCAAAATGTTTTAAAGTCCCCATCACAATTTTAACGATAAGTGATCACAATATTAACGATAAGTGTGTTGTCTTTGTATTTAAATTTATTCTGAATATAACTGACATCCCATAGTTCCATGTGACTTTCATTCTCAATTTTGATGTCACATGGTGGGTGTTGCTAGCTTAACAGAAGGTGCTTACCCTTCCAGAGCACTCAATCTCAATTCTGGTTGAAGTTTAACAAATTTTGCCAGTTTTGAAGTTTTTTTTTTTGCTTTTGGACTTGTGATTTTGTATGTTTGATTTTGATTGTAAAATATAATTTGTACCAGTGTACAGTAAAACCTCGATACATCACCACCATTTGTTCAGTCAAAATTTGGCACATTAAAGGGGTTTGGCGATAAATATGCGGGGGAGGCAGATAAAGAACAAGAGGCCCATGGGCCTTAACGCTCACCTGTGATCTTTGAACCCATGAGCTTCATTCAAATATCAAAATGATAATTCGGCCAATATTCTAATATACATCCCTATACAAAAAGTTTATAGTTTTTGAGATAAATAATCATCTCAGTACTTGTTTGTATCTGTGATCTTGACATTTGAACCCATGCTCTTCAATCATATATCAAAATGACCACTGTGCCAGTACCAACAATATTCTAATATACATGCCTATACAAAAAGTTAATAGTTTTCAAGATAATTAACCATTTAGGTATTCATTCGCATCTGTGACCTTGACCTTTGAACCCATGACCTTCATTCATATATCAAAATGATCATTAGGATAAGACCTAAATATTCTAATATACATGCCTATACAAAAGGTTTAGTTTTTGAGATAAATAATCATTTCAGACCTTGTTCACATCTGTGACCTTGACCTTTGAACCCATAACCTTCATTCATATATCAAAATGGTTGTTAGGCTAATACCTACAATATTCTAATATACATGCATATACAAAAAGTTAACAGTTTTCAAGATAATTAACCATTCAGGTATTCATTCACATCTGTGACCTTGATCTTTGAACCCATGACCTTTATTCATATATCAAAATGACCATTGGGCCATTACCTACAATATTCTAATATACATGCCTATACAAAAAGTCTATAGTTTTAGAGATAAATAATCATTTCAGTACTTGTTTACATCTGTGACCTTGACCTTTGAACTCATGACCTTTATTAATATATCAAAATGACCATTGGGCCATTACCTACAATATTCTAATATACATGCCTATACAAAAAGTTCATAGTTTTGCAGATAATTAACTATTTTGGTAAACTTGTACATCTGTGACCTTGACCTTTGAACCCATGAACTTAATCGATATATCAAAATGATCATGTCAATACCTACAATTAACCAAAAATCCTTCATCATTATCACCAGAAATGTTTAAAAAATAGCATTTTTTATCAAAGGTCAAAAACTGGGACATGACCTTGACCTTTGACCTTGACATCAATCGGAAGAAAATCGCAAGACAAGATCAACAGTGAAAACTCCATACAATTATCTTCAGCCATTATGAAGTTATAACAATAAATGTCTTATTTTAAAAATTACATAATTTTACGCAAAAAACGCGTTACCTATTTTCCGTTCAATTTTCATGAAAAACACAATTTAAGTGTATCTAGGTATCCTGAATCCAAATATCCAATCAAAATTTGCCTGCACCTTTTGGTTTCAGAGAAGAAGATTTTTTTTGTCTTTTGGCTATTTATAGTAACGGCAGCCATATTGTTGGGCGTGGTCAAACCCCGAACACAATTTTGAAAGCCTGTTACCCAGGCATAATAATCACCAAGTTTCATCAAATTTGGCTCAGTAGTTTTGGAGGAGAAGATTAAAATGAAAAGTTTACGCACGACGGACGACGGACGACGAACGACGGACGACGGACGGTGATAGATAGCAATAGCTCATCTGAGCCTTTCGGCTCAGGTGAGCTAAAAACATAAACAAAATGGATTTTGAGACTTCAAAATAGTGTGGCAATAAGCGAGGTGGCAAAGTTATTGAAGAGCATATAACAAGGTTTTACTGTACTTGTAATTATTTCTTAAACCAATCAATGATTTCTACTTTGATCTTAATAATAAGCAATAAATCCCAACACTTCATGAAGAAAACCTTGTTCTTGTTTAAATAGACCTATAACCCACTATCTCCATCATAAAAATCAAACACAACAATACACCATCATTGTGCGACTGACTATTGATAAAACCATATATCATAATCAATAACTGCTTCATCAATAAAACACTTTTTGTTCTTCACTAAATAGTTGAGCACACTTGTAAATTAGGTTTTAATTATCATTATTGATATGGGAACAAAGAGATACTTTTTTAAACTAAGGACCTAAATTACGTTGTCACTTTTTACAGAGCTGCCGAGAACAGCTGTAAATTAATTTTCAATTAATCACGATTATGAATGTGGGAATAAACAAGATTGGATTGTTATGTCATAAAAACACTTCAGTAAATCTTTTTTTTCTTCTTTTTTTAATGTATGGTTATCGATATTGGAACAAACAAGATCAGAAATATTTCACTTTTTTATCTGAGAATCTATATTGTGATGTCATGATAACGTCTCTTCTTTTTTAAAAGAGCTAAACAGGTATGCTTATTGACTTTCTTTTTAGATTTCTGATATTGGAACAAATTCAATAACCAGTTGAAATGCATCACACCTTTTTTCCAAGAATATAAGTTACATAGGGTTTTGGTTTTGGATTACAGTTCCATGTACCCTATAAAACATATATGTATCCTGAACCACAAATGAAAGGTATATTGATTTTGTACAGGGTACATGGGGCTGTGTTACCTGCCAAAACCCTCTATAATGGTTTTGCCACCCTTCAAAGCAGTACTAATTTAGTTGGGTTTTTTATCTTCGATATCGTATTCTGTGTGACTTGCATACATCGTGTCCACCGACCTGTCATGCAGCAACCAAATTGACACACTTTCTTGCACAGGATCTGTCCTGTCTGGGTCTCAAACACAAATGGAGAAAGGCACTGTTAGCCTAAGTGTGTACTTACAAAAGACCACATAGCCACCAATTAAGACCCCTTTATACATTCTAAGATTATGTTGCATTGACATTAGTTTTATTGTTTTACAGAAGCTGAAAAGAACATTAAATTAATTTTCTATTATCATTTTTGATATAGACAAAAGAATTATTAATAATTTAGTAATTTATTTATACTAGAGGACTATTGTTATGTCACAATGGTACTTAGACATATTTTTTATGGCTTTTATCAATGTTTTATGTCATGACACACATAACAGACAAGTATCCCTGTAAATCAATTCTCTATTGTAATTATTGACATGGAACATGATTGGAAATATTTCACACCCTTTTTTCTCTGGATTTTTATGGTCATTACTGATGTTTTCTGTCATAGTTTTTCAATTAATATTACACACTTCATTCCACATCAAAGTGTGATGCTAATTACTAATACTCATGACAGACCAATGTGACAAATACACATCCTTGAAGCAACATTATGTTTAGGGAACATCTCAAAACTGGAAAAAAGTAAAAGCAAACATGGTCACAGCATCAGGTTGTGAGGATTTCAATTATTCATTCTGACTCTAAATAGTTGTAATTACTACCTTTTTATAAATAGACAAGAAGACCCATTTAAATAGACTGCAAAATAACTTTAATCATTGCAATGTAAGTCAAGATTGAGGGCAAGGCTTGCTTTTACATGAACTTTTTCGTTACTTGAACAATTTCGCAAAAGTGTACTTGATGAAAATTTTCAAATAAATCATAGAGAATAATGTATTGGCCTTTTGACTATTCATATGTATCAATCCCAACCTCCATTTTGCAAGACTATGATTATCAATGCCTTTAATGAAACCAAGATGTTAATGCAGAGATTCATTTGATATTCTATGGCTTCATTTTATATTTGCTTGCCAAAGGGGCAATTTAGACCTGATCTAGCTCATAGCTCCAACAATAACAAGATCACAGAAGAGCTGACAAAGGAACTTTTCAATCTTTTATCAAAGCCCTTGTTCATCAAAAACTTTATCAATTGTTGCTAATGTTGATGTAAACATTTGTAAAGTACAGGTGCATCAGATGAATCAAATTGATATATACCAGTGACCCACAAATGCCACCAGAGAGTTGAGTTGAGTAATAGTGTTTAACGTCCCAGTCAAGAATATTTCACTTATATCAAGACGTCCCCAGCTATAGGCGAAGGTGCAGAAATTTTGCCTGTACGTTGCGCTTATGGCATTATACAGCAGGCTTCTTTAGTGTGCCAAGCCCACCGTGACACGGGATCTCGTTTATTTTAAGTTCCCATCCGAAAGAACCATGACTTTTATTTCGTAATGCCGAGTGCTTGGCAAAAGAACAGTCACTACCCACTTTCAAGTCTTGGGTCAGACCTGGCCGGGGTTCGAACCCACGACCTTCCACTGATGGAGCGAGAACTGAGCTACTGCAGTGGTTGCCACCAGAGAGTTTGGCTGTATGGACACATCATACTGTAAATCTAACACTGGATCCAGCTGATGACACAGACCAGGAAAATGACACTAGGTGTTTTGCACCTTGTTCTGGCAAGCAAACTTCTGTACTTGGTGCAGGCAAACTAACTAAAATTCATGACACCTTAATCTGCATTATATTTATTGTTTTTAAATGAATATTTGTGATCATGCAGACACAGAATTTAAGAGGCTATAAAACTAAAACCAATAATTATAAAAGCAAAGCTTCACATCTGCTTAAAGATTTCTGATACTATTTTTGTTATCAGCTTGATTAGTATTAAGTATGCTGATGCTAGAAAAACAAAAATAACACACACACAAACTATCTCTCTAAACAAAGTAAGGTTAACCTCCATATAACACTGATGGATTCAAAATTTCCTCAAGTTGTTGTCATATGGGAATATGAAGTAATGACATTATTCTTTGACAAGACAACTGAGATGAATATCACTTCACAAAGAGATTTTACCGGAGCTCTTAGCATTTATAAGTGGGAACCTTATCTCCAGAATGACAAAGCTGATATTGAACCGAGCAAAAGGGAAGTCATATCTTGTTTGTATTCAAATATAGAATAACGACAATAACGTCCTTGATTTAAGAACAAACACGCTTCCAGGATCTTGTTATGAAAATAAATTATCTATAGCTTTAAGGATTAATTGGTATCTAAAAATAACTAGTAAAGAGCTAAAAATATCTTATCCTAACCGGCAGTAATATAATTTTTTTTCAAAAAACAAATTGTATTGGTAAAAACCTCATGATGAGTCAAGATAAACAAACAACTGATAGAATCGTGACTGGGTCGTAGTATGGTGATCAGATCGTAGAATGGTGATTGGATCGTAATTTCTAGGTTTTTTTTGCCAGATAATTACTTATTTAATTCTAATCTATTTCTTAATCACTTCTCCTAGAATTAATTTGTGATCTAGCTGTCTTTAATCGTATTTAGCCAATCCCAATATTAATCGAAATAACGCTAATGGCACTTCATTTGAATCCTAATTTTTGGTACTAACGACTTTATGTAAATTGAACGTACATAGAAATGACTTTGTACATTACTGGTAGTCAAAAATGACTGCAAGTTCTTTGTGGCATTTGCAGTCTATCCTGAATTTAAAGGATTCACCCAATTCAGTTCTTATCCCAATTTACATAATGTGAAATGTTATTTCCATAAACTGTCAAACCTGTCTATAAAGGCCACCCAAGTGAACGAGTTAAAGTGGCCTTTATGGGCAGGTGGTCTTTATATAAAGATTCAAATAATATGAATAAAGAACAAATATATAGAATGCAATTCTACTGGACTTTATAAGCAGGTTGTCCTTATACAGAGGTGGCCTTAAAGGCAAGTTTGACTGTTCACAACTCAACACCATACTATAAGTTGGGGAAATTTTTTTGTTTTATTTTTGCATAAATAATGCAGAGTAACAAGATGCAGAAATAAAATTTGTGCAAGTTATTTATTTAATATAATTCACTTTCATATGCGCCATTTGTCAATTGATGACATGAAAATTAAAGTACACAAATTATTGCAATGACACATCTCGGAAAATTAATGACAGGAAAATTTCTCAATTTACAGACAGTACTTGGGACCTTGCTATCACATGTGTGACATATAATTAAATATTTGATACCCTTCCATCATGAGAATGACAATGTGATCATCTTTTCAAACGTGAGCCATGTCCGTGATAAATGTGACATAATCAGTGATTTATGAAGACAATAATGAGTATAAGCCCTGTATTACATGTACTGTCATCAAACTTTACTTTACAAAGGCATATGTGTTTGATTGATTTCCTAGATAAACTTAAAACTGCAGCTAGGACTGATTCATGAAAGAAAATTAACATCGTTTTGCTTCGAGGGACAGGCAGACTTGTTAAAGCTTCAACTAAATCTACCATCATCATCAGTGTAATAAAGATGTAATGATTCACATCCATCTATTAAGCTCCGGCTAATTATTTTTCTTTTTTAAGCTATTAGTTAGTTTTTAACTTACGACCAAGAAAAATGCATTTTATACTTAACAGAACAATCACAATGCATAATCACTGGTTCTTCTGTGCATCACAGAAGGCATAACACTGCATAAACCACAAAATGGGTGTGACAGTACTGCAGCAGAAATAGTGGGAGTTTGTTTCAAGCTGTTTATAAAGTAGCACTTTTTCACCTAAACTGGGGTTGATTTGAGATAAAAATAAAGAAAGAGGGAATAAATTCACTATAATAAAGATAACGTTGACATTACTAAGAGGAATTGATTGATTGATTGATTGATTAATAGATTAAATTTGATTGGATGAATGAATGAATGAATGAATGAAAGAAGAGCAAAGTAAAGAGATATGGAACAACTTCACTTTTATATAGAAAATGTTAACATTTCAAATGAGGAATGAATGAATGGGGTTTGACACCCCAGTTGAAAACATTTCTCTTATACTGGGATGTCATAAATAAAGCAGCAAAATCAAAGAAGGAAGAAGAAGCACACTAAAATTCTTAGCAAAAAACTTGCTGGTTACACTGGCTTAGGAAGCCAAGACTCATTACAGAGAGACGAATCTGGTTGGTTGAATCATCAATTATATCATTCTTAATGAGGTACTTGCATGTTTTCATTCATCAAGTTAAGGATTGTTCAGTCATTGTCACTAAACAGAGATCGTCTTCAAACAGATCTAGATTGATAACTTCCATGATCAGGATAAACATAGAATAAATGTAAATAGTCATAGCTCCTGAATGTACAGACAGTGATTGATTGATTGATTTACTGACTGATTGGACAGGACTTTACATCCTAGTCAAGGAATGTACAGTAAATGTTTACAGGTTTTAATAAGTGTTTGCTTTTACTTAAGCTTTATATTACCAAGGCAACTAAAATTTTCTATAAGTCTGTTCATAGCATTTCTAAAAACACATTTTATTAAGACATTGGTAATTGTGGATTTGCTCATTATCTCTTTTGTAAGCCTTTTTGGTAAGCAGCAAAGCTGACAGTAATTACTTCCAGAACAAATGACTGTGAAGTCTCTTGGATTCATCTTATGACATCATATATAGAGGACCAGTCAAGCAGACAAGGATAGCTTGTCACTAACCAATCAAAGTTTAATTAAAATGCATCCATAGACATGGCAATTATGGAGTGGACAGACAGACAATTCCTTTATGCCCCCTAAACCTGTTTTACAGGGGTATAATTATTACAAGTTGCAGCTTGACCTTTCTTATTGACTCTGTGAAATGGTTAAACAGGTTAATATTTATGTAAATGCAACTTTGTATAATCTATTAAATTAGATCTCTGGGTGTGAGAAATCACGGCACAAATTGGTATTACGCTGTACAATATCAGTATCAATAATTACTCAGTAGTAACATTTTCACAGTCATATTTCCGCCATAAAATAATTCCCGACAATTTATGGCACCATTGGGAATTTGATAAGTACATTATCAGTTTGATATATACATCCCACAATTGCTTTGAATGCAACAGATGTAGTATTCCTGTATAATTTTATGTTCATTAATTCATATATATGCAAGTAGTAAAACTCATATAGATCTATTATGTAAATATAAATTCTATTTGATGATAAAAAAAAACTTAAAGGATAAAATAGTCCATTAGATGACTGACCTAATTTTTCTGATTTTCCAGATATTTTATACATAGAAGTATTGGCTGGTATTATGTTTGACAATTTCAATAGGTCAAGAACAAGAACTTTTGCTAGTACAAACTTTTCGCTGTATGATCAATTGACATATCACCGGCCATGCATTTTATGTTCCGACACTGGCCGCCATCACAGCACCAAAGCAGCATCACGGCAACTAATGACGCACTAGTATCAGTAACGTAATTAAATGGCACAATTCAGGCCGAGTTTTCATTCTTTTTGCTTGTAAATCAAGCATGCCAGCCATTTGTTGGAACATTGCGGGTGTGGCTGGAGATCCATCAATTTCATTTATATATGTGAAACATTTAATGTTGGGAATGTTGTTATTTAATGGCGAAATAACATAGACAATTGGTGAAAAAACTGCACAATCACAGAATTACAGGACCTTTCATCAATTAGGTTTAAAATCCACTCTGGTAACATCCTAGTTTGACAAAGTAAGTCAGCTCTTTGGGAATGTTGTTCTTTCGTGGTGACATAATATAAACATTTGGTCTAAAAAGTGCACAATCACAGGATTACAGCATCTCTCACCACTTAGGTTTGAACCCCACTCTGAGAACATATCCTAATGTGACATAGTTAGTCATTTCGACTGTCGAAGGTCAGTAGTTTTATCTGGGTATTCCACAGTTTCCCCTGCATCCCTGAACTGACCACCTAGATTTTTGTGAAAGAACCTTAATTAAATTTAACATAAAACACTATAACTCCATTCTTCTCCTTATCAGTGATTTTGTTACACTTTTTAAAAACTACCTTCTACCTTTTAAACTGGGAAAATTTGAAGTTCTGAAATACAGCAAACTGCATTATGACATGCATGCAAAATCTTAGGATCCTTATTATGAAGATGTTAAATTGTTACAACATTTAACAGTTTCTGGGTAAGGAGGACATTTAGATTTAATTTGCTATCATTTTTGTTTTGGGAATTTAAGTGGTCAAATTGGGGATACTTTAATAATTTTTCTCCAGGGGGAAATACCTTTATTCAGTAGTAATTTTAGGCAAACAAAATCACTACTTATACACATGTGATAAAATTTTAAGAAATAAACCATTGAACTATCAAAATGGGAAATCTTCAGGACTGAATATTTGATTTGGATCAGGCACAGTTTCAGTTTACCAAGATTCTAGCACATAGGTTTGGTTTTTATTTGTAGATTGTGTTATTTATAAATAAAAAGTTTAAACCACAATACAAGACATCAAAATGAAGACAGCGTAAAAAGGCGAACCCTGATGTGTTATAACATAGAAGAAAAACAAGTACTGGTAAGATAGTTACACAATGAAGCAAAATATTTATATGGATAGAAGCCAATATTTACAACTCTGTTCCAACAAATCTATCCTGTATGCCAAAAGATAATGTAATACTGATCAGTTCTAATTTAATCTAATTTACTATAACTTTACTACATTTTGTATATATACAGTACAGAACTGTCGAAAGTTTAACACTCAGAGCTTATGAAAAGGAGTGGAAGCTCAGCTGCCTGGTGGACGAGATATAAAGAACCAGTGACCAAAAAGCTGCAAAGAGATATAAAGCAACTGCTGAAAAGCTATAAAGAAAACAAAACGCTGAAATGATCTGCCAAGTCGGCACTAATTGGTAACTATTGTTAAATTTTGGACAGGCTGGTACCATACTCAGATATTTTATTTTAACACTTTTCTGCTTAATTTTACATGTAATGGCTTGTGACCTTTGGTAACCTCCTTACCAGTTGTGTGATAAAAGACATTACTTGTTTATATACAAATATATTGACATCTTTGTCCTTATCGTTACATCTGCTCTCGTCAATATACTACATGTTTTACTTGTGTTTTTGCAGTGATTTCTGTATTTGTAAGTTTACTATTTGTTTATTTTGTTTTAAACATCTGTTTTTCTTTTACTCATGTGTCTGATATGTTCAAATATCATTAAATCAAATACGGATGTATGAAAATAAAGAAAACCTATTTACATTGCTTCTTGGAGTATTTTGTTAGACTGATCTTATCAAGAATTCCCCGAGAAACATATGTGTAGGAATCAGGAATGTGCTGTAAATATTTTACTTTCTTCCTTCTTAACACTCATCAGTATGACCTAATTACTTATGACCTAATTATTAACAGGTTTCTACTTCCTACTAATTATACACCTGTAAAACTGTTGCTTTATTAGAGATTAAAGGTCATCTGATGAGTAACCAGCCTGGTTTTCCCGTTTAATTGATATTTTCACCTCGCTCAGCCTGTTTCAATCTAGTGGATACAGGTGGTTACTATTTGCAAACTCTACAGAGAAACTGAAACACAGGAGCTTAAATTTCTCTCTACTGAGAATTCTTTTAATATTTTTACATGCATGAAGGATATGATGACTCCTTTGAAGACACCTTTTAAGGTTTTCTCATCTCTATTGCAAAATTATTTTTTAAAACTAAAACTGGTTGACAGATCCAGAATACTTGGTTTGCAAAAAATGTATTTTATATAAGTAGTTTTACCTGACAAATGAACTTTTTCTTAAGGACATGGTCAAGCCCATAGACTTTGTTTAAAGTTAAAAGTTAAAGTCTGTCCCGAGCCATTAGGCCCATCAGGCCGGAGCTTATCCCGGTTTCCGTGGCGTTGAGCGACTGAGAGTACAAGACCCTCCCCTGAATGGGACGCCGGTCCATCGCAGGGTTAACCCCCAGCATTTTGCTGGTATTCATTTATTTTTCAGCTGAGTGAACTGGAACAACGTGAAATTAAGTGTCTTGCTCAAAGACACAACACATCGCCCGGTCCAGGGATCGAACCCACGACCTTCGAATCATGAGTCCAACGCCTTAACCACTAGGCCACGTGCTTCCACATAAAATGTATTTTATATAAGTAGTTTTACCTGACAAATGAACTTTTTCTTAAGGACATGGTCAAGCCCATAGACTTTGTTTGATACCACCTAACTTCACAGACTGACCAATCAAATTTATTTATTTGTCTAGATAGATACATTTTAAGTGTGCAAGGTTGCATTTTAGGTACTTTTTATCATTAAGTGTTTGATTTTGGTACAATTTCCATACAAAATTTTCCAATTTTTAGTACTTTTAATTAAAATAAACGTCAAAATGGGAAAAATCTGTCTAATTTGACCTTTTCATTTTATCCGTCCCTTTATCCTTTTTTATGATATAAATCCGTCAAAAACAGATAAAACCGTCAAATTGGTCAGCCTGACATCATAACCACTCGACCAACACAGACCATACAGAAAGGTTTTGGTATAATACAACTTCATCCAACATAATTCTGTAATGAGATTAAAGAGACTGACAAGAAACCACATATGTTGCAATATTCATTGATTTCAAGAACTAACAAATTACAACCAAAACATTTTTTCTCAAAAATGTCATTGTCAAAAACCTATATTTATTAGGAAAAACCTAAGCAAGAAACAAGGAAGTGTATTATCATGCTACTCAATAAAAACAATGTGAAGACATTGACCCAGACGAAATGACAAAAAAGGAGTTAAAAACGACCATAACTCATTTAATATTGGTATTATAGAATTTCATGATACATGGACATATTGGAAAAATAAAACCCTAGTAATATACAAAATTAGAGAAGAAACCTTGAGAATATTACATAATATTGGTAAAAGGTTATTTGTATATATTTTTTTGGATAATAGGAGAAGGAGGTGTAATATCCTTATTGTGTCTAGTGATAAAATGAGTTGATCAGACTCATATATACGGGTTTCATTACTAACATCAGTGGGAAGGGGAATATCAAACAATACAGTTTCCATTACTGAACCAGTCACAATATCAGACAATCAGCCAATCTTTTCTCTCTCCTCCTCAGAATAAATGTATTCATTGTTTGTGTATAAATGCCAAAGTCTGGAGTACCTGATAATAAATGATATGATTGGTGCTAGCTGTCCGATCAGTCAGACAAACTCAAGTACTCGTGACAATACATACAACTTCATACAATAATACTGCAACCAGTGATGGCAATACATGGATATGAATGGAATCAGAAAGAATTGACTTTGTGGATTTTGATAAGTAAATTAACATGTAAATATTTTTCTGTTTTTGACCAAAGCAAAAATTGGATTTTTTTTTTTACAAATTTGTGTTATTATGGCTCTTTTTTTATTTTTATTATTATTATTATTTTTTTTTTTTACTTTTCAATATAAAGAAAAAAAAATTAGCAACTTAAATAGTAAATGGATGGACCCATATGTTTACCGTTTCTTAACTGCCAAGTGAATACCTTTTCACAGGTAATGAGTTAATTCTGGAATGCTGGAGAAATCCACAGAACCCTGAGAAAACCATGTATGAATGATTCAACAAACACATTTTTTCATGATTGGAACTCTGGCATATTCAAGCTTTTTAAGGAGTTTCAGTCAGTTCTTTCTATCATTAAAAGTTCCATGTAACATTTGTGCAGTCTGAATAAATTCAAGCTTTAGGTAATACAGTGCAACTTCCGAAAACCGGCCGCCCGTGGGACCGAGGAATTTGGCCGGTTTTCAGAGGGACCGGTATTTAGAGGGCCTATGAATCTGGTAGGTCCGATCCGGTCCGAATCTCATCCATTTCCGAAATTTATCAAACTATGTTTTGACATTTAAACGTTAATGTCCGTGGATTAAATTTAGCATTGATCTGAAATTCCGTTCTTGATTTTATAAAGTAACTTTAGTTTAAATCTAAAACTAAACATCTGACAGATTAATACTTACAACTGCAGTTCTCAAAATGTATATTGTAATTGGCTGCCTGTGTTGACGCGCTCCGTAAGTGGGAGGTCGTGGTTTCGATCCCCGTCCGGGTCTGACCCAAGACTTGAAAGTGGGTAGTGACTGTTCTTTCGCCAAGCACTCGGCATTACGAAATGAAAGTCACGGTTCTTTCAGATGGGAAATTAAAATAAACGAGGTCCCGTGTCACGGTGGGCTTGGCACGCTAAAAGAACCCTGCTGTATAATGCTATCAGTGCCTATTGCTGGCGACGTCTCGATATAAGTGAAATATTCTGAGACGTTAAACACCATTACTCAACTCTCAACTCATCATCTGCCTGTGTTGACAAGGTGCACGAGGTATGGCCAGTTTCCGGATCGTGGTGACAGGAACGTTTTGATATTAAATAGTAAAAATTATTCTTGAAAGTTTCACATTTAAAAAAATATTTTAGTGACAGAATCTACTGATTTATTTGGATAAAGAAAATTTCTTAAATATTTCCGCACCGCATAATAAAACGTTCCGATCACCATGATCAGGTAACCAATGACCTAATTCAAGTGAGGAGTACTCTATAGGTAGAAATCTCGAAATGATGAAAAACTAAGAATATCATTTAAAACACATTTATTAAACTCACAAAAAAAAAACAAATAATAATAATAAACAAAATACAAATGTAAATAAAATAAACGCAGGTTTATCATACACTTTTTCATCAGCATGAAAGCACTAGATTAAAACCAGTACAGCATGTGTACATTATGACACGCTGTTATTTCAGTGATTAGATTAACTGACAAGAGAAAATCGCTTTCCGTTACGGTTCAATGATGCATTGCGACACCCGACGGTCGGTTTTTGGAGGTAAATTATTGAGATGTAACGTAAATTTGGCACTTAAAAAAGGCCGGTATTCGGAATTCAGAGGGGCCGGTTTATGGAAGTTTTTTAAATATAAACAAAGAAGTATAAATTCGGGACCGGCCCCGCGTGTTCGGTATACAGAGGTGATCGGTTTTCGGAAGGGCCGGTTTTCGGAAGTTGCACTGTATTACGTCAATCCAATAACAGCCACTTCTACACAGACAAGGTAACCTTTGCAGACATATAGACGCCCACAAACACTATACCAGTAAATAAAATAAAATAAAATAGGCTTAAGAACTCAGGGAAGCCAAATAATGGCAAATATCACATCAGATTTTTTCCTCCTATGATAGGTTTCAGAAAAGATGTTTTTTTGCACCTGTATGTCACCTTTGACCTTGTTTTTGGTAGCCATGGAAATAGCACAAACAATTCTGAAATGCATTTGTCAAGACATGCTTGGATGACCAAACATCACTGAAATCTGTCCAGTAATTTCAGAGGAAAAGTTGAAATGTTTGTTACTCACACCACCACACACACAGACACATATGCATGTTATGCCATTCCATAAGCTCACATGACCTTTGGCCAGGTGAGCTAAAATTGATCCAATGATAAAACAGTGAAATGTGAAGATGTCTTAAACCAAGATATAAATCATAAGAAGAAAACTATGTAGACAAATTAATGTCTCTCTGCTAGAGTCAATCATTACAATCTTTGATAACTTATACTACACCACTGTCCACCCTCCCACTTCTCTTTACAATAACATCTTTTACTTTTTACATATCTTCCAACTCAACCTTGCTGATAAACTTTATATGAAACAATTCAGAATCTGTTTTCAGTGGGATGTTAATACTTTAATGAAACAGTCAGGAAGTATTGGTATCTTATAGAGATTTCCTCGTGACTTTCTGAAAATAACTGATGGATAAAGATAGAAATCTTTTTATGATTCTTCAGGTATAGATTCAAGCTCTTCCTAATACTTTTTATACATAGTGGTTGTGTTTGTGTTATATAGGAGTTTGTTTTTTTTTTAATACCAGTATTCAACTTCTTGAATCCAAAAGATAAAATTACTGTTATGATCAAATAATGGGTTCTATTTAAGTATGGTATTTATGTATATGATGTTTCAGATGTTAAATCTCTACTTTGTTCTACTGTTTAACAGTTTAAAGTTCTCAGTCTCTAACCTCAATTCTAGTTTTATTTAAGCCAATACTGCTCAACTTTCAAATGTCTTCAACAGGTAGTTACCACAGTGATTTTGTTACATTTATTTTTTTGAAAACAACTTTCTGCCTTTTAGATTGAGAAAATTGAAGTTCTGAGATCAAGGAAACTGCTGGCAATATCTATAGTACCTTTATTACAAAGACACTATATTGTGGTACTATTTAATATTTTGTGGATAAGGACAACTAGATTAAAATTAAAATTGTTTTCAGAGCATCACTTTTGTCTTGGGAAATTTTAATGGACAAATTGGGAATTTTAGTCATTTTTCCTAAGGGGAAACTTTCTTTATTTGGTAGTAATTTCAAGCAAACAAAATCAGTGTACAAAAATAAAGATTATGTTTTATTTACTTACTTCTGGCTTTGTGTGGTTTTTTAGAGGTGGGTTGCCATCGTATCTCCGTCATATCAGGGTTTATTATGTTTTATTTACTTACTTCTGGCTTTATGTGGTTTTTTAGAGGTGGGTTGCCATCGTATCTCCGTCATATCAGGGTTTATTATGTTTTATTTACTTACTTCTGGCTTTATGTGGTTTTTTAGAGGTGGGTTGCCATCGTATCTCCGTCATATCAGGGTTTATTATGTTTTATTTACTTACTTCTGGCTTTATGTGGTTTTTTAGAGGTGGGTTGCCATCGTATCTCCGTCATATCAGGGTTTATTATGTTTCATTTTACTTACTTCTGGCTTTATGTGGTTTTTTAGAGGTGGGTTGCCATCGTATCTCCGTCATATCAGGGTTTATTATGTTTCATTTTACTTACTTCTGGCTTTATGTGGTTTTTTAGAGGTGGGTTGCCATCGTATCTCCGTCATATCAGGGTTTATTATGTTTTATTTACTTACTTCTGGCTTTATGTGGTTTTTTTAGAGGTGGGTTGCCATCGTATCTCCGTCATATCAGGGTTTATTATGTTTTATTTACTTACTTCTGGCTTTATGTGGTTTTTTAGAGGTGGGTTGCCATCGTATCTCCGTCATATCAGGGTTTATTATGTTTTATTTACTTACTTCTGGCTTTATGTGGTTTTTTAGAGGTGGGTTGCCATCGTATCTCCGTCATATCAGGGTTTATTATGTTTTATTTACTTACTTCTGGCTTTATGTGGTTTTTTAGAGGTGGGTTGCCATCGTATCTCCGTCATATCAGGGTTTATTATGTTTCATTTTACTTACTTCTGGCTTTATGTGGTTTTTTAGAGGTGGGTTGCCATCGTATCTCCGTCATATCAGGGTTTATTATGTTTTATTTACTTACTTCTGGCTTTATGTGGTTTTTTAGAGGTGGGTTGCCATCGTATCTCCGTCATATCAGGGTTTATTATGTTTCATTTTACTTACTTCTGGCTTTATGTGGTTTTTTAGAGGTGGGTTGCCATCGTATCTCCGTCATATCAGGGTTTATTATGTTTCATTTTACTTACTTCTGGCTTTATGTGGTTTTTTAGAGGTGGGTTGCCATCGTATCTCCGTCATATCAGGGTTTATTATGTTTTATTTACTTACTTCTGGCTCTATGTGGTTTTTTAGAGGTGGGTTGCCATCGTATCTCCGTCATATCAGGGTTTATTATGTTTTATTTACTTACTTCTGGCTTTATGTGGTTTTTTAGAGGTGGGTTGCCATCGTATCTCCGTCATATCAGGGTTTATTATGTTTTATTTACTTACTTCTGGCTTTATGTGGTTTTTTAGAGGTGGGTTGCCATCGTATCTCCGTCATATCAGGGTTTATTATGTTTTATTTACTTACTTCTGGCTTTATGTGGTTTTTTAGAGGTGGGTTGCCATCGTATCTCCGTCATATCAGGGTTTATTATGTTTCATTTTACTTACTTCTGGCTTTATGTGGTTTTTTAGAGGTGGGTTGCCATCGTATCTCCGTCATATCAGGGTTTATTATGTTTTATTTACTTACTTCTGGCTTTATGTGGTTTTTTAGAGGTGGGTTGCCATCGTATCTCCGTCATATCAGGGTTTATTATGTTTTATTTACTTACTTCTGGCTTTATGTGGTTTTTTAGAGGTGGGTTGCCATCGTATCTCCGTCATATCAGGGTTTATTATGTTTTATTTTACTTACTTCTGGCTTTGTGTGGTTTTTTAGAGGTGGGTTGCCATCGTATCTCCGTCATATCAGGGTTTATTATGTTTTATTTACTTACTTCTGGCTTTATGTGGTTTTTTAGAGGTGGGTTGCCATCGTATCTCCGTCATATCAGGGTTTATTATGTTTTATTTTACTTACTTCTGGCTTTGTGTGGTTTTTTAGAGGTGGGTTGCCATCGTATCTCCGTCATATCAGGGTTTATTATGTTTTATTTTACTTACTTCTGGCTTTGTGTGGTTTTTTAGAGGTGGGTTGCCATCGTATCTCCGTCATATCAGGGTTTAACGTAAATATTCTATGGTATTGTCTACTATTAGATCTAACTTTTATTAATTCACTGCCACTCTGCATATATTGTAAACAATCTTGAGCTGTAAACAGAAAAAAAATAAAATATATTAAATTTTGAGTTAAAAAAAGCATAAAAGAAAATATAAACAATTTTCATCTATAAAAGAAAATGTTAACAATTTTGAGCTATAAACAGAAAAAAATAAAATAAACAAATGTAAAAACTACAATAAGTTATAAGATGTTTTGTACAATACGCATCATCTGAAAATTATGGTCACACCTTCTTTATTTACATCTATCAAGTTTTTATGACATATAAACAAACAAAGAAATAAATTCACAGATGGTGTAAATGGAGATAGAAATAAGACATCGGTAAACAAAATGTCAAGTATTTTATGTATTTATATATCATCAAAAAATATGGACACACCTTCCTGAAGGAATTTCAAATTTTTATGATCTAAGATCAAAAAAAAAACCATTAACATCACTTTTCACAGATGTTATACACTCAGAAATTTATAACATGTTGTAACATACAAAAACATACATTTATTGATGAACAAAATAATATGACCACATGAAGTAATAGTGTTTTATGCCCCAGTCAAAATTCTTTTCACTCAGAATCAAGAGGATGAGATCCAAGATGGTGGAAGAAACCAGAATGCAAAGAGAAAGTCTTCAACGACGATACTAACAAAATTTTCATACAGGTTGTTAGGGGATAAGAACTTAAAACTCTTGATCTAAAGCTTGAGCATTTATTGACCAATTTAAGAACCATTGTCTGTTGCAAACAAGTGATAACTTTACTTAAACTACAAATCTCAACTCTACATGTAGTAATGATGATGTGGATTTTCATTTAACTAGACTGTGGCAATCAAAATTCTTAAGCAAAAGGTTTTAATGTTCTAATATATTAGCTAAATATAGGACCTTCATTCATTCTAGAGAAGAGCAAGCAAATTCAGTAGGAAAAAAAAACCCTGCCAGTTGGTACGTTTTTATGATTTGCACTTATGTTCATAAGACCAAAACTTTTGAAAATTGAGGAAACCAACCTGAGTTAACAATATGTGCATTTCCTATCAATGTTGATCCTCTGCTAGAATTACTCTAGACAAGGGGGAACAAAAATGCTTTTTAAAGCTTCACCTTAAGCTGGTGAAGTCTTGTGAAACATTCCCTGACTGGTATATTTTACCATTCTATATGACTATAGTATTTCAATAAAATGCGTTAAAGTCTTCTTGATTGAAACATTAGACTCTTCCGAAACAAATATCAGAGTCCATTAGTATGGACTACATTGTGAATGTCAATTCCTCTAAAATACATTGATTTAACAATTCTAGAAACCTTAACACAATTCTCTAAGTGTGTGACCTTGTTTTACTTTCAGCATAATTTCAGGAAGCAATATCCAGACTATTAAGAACAATGTACTCATTTAAAGTATTGACAGTGTGTGGCCTTCTTTCACTTTTATCATGCTTTTATAAGAAGTACAAGAATAATGTTTTATTCCTAAAGCTTTCATTCAGCAAAGTGTTTGTAAGCACCTTGTCAAAACTCATCAGACCAAAATAGATTTAGACTAATTTCGAAGTCAATTAGAGCTAGAATAACTGTTACACAAACTAAAATGTACAGAGAAATGACAGACTATTAACAGGTTACAGACATAACCATTAGATCATATATAAACTTCTATGTAACCTCTGATCATCCCCTCACAGTAACAGACAATTTCTATATAACCCTCAAAACATTGGTATACTGGAAAACATGGACTGGACTCTGGACAGGACTACGACTCTAGACCTGGACCTTGATTTGGACTTGGATTCTGAATTTGGTCTGGATTTGGATAAATCGAAAAATGTCATATAGTGCATAGCTTTGTTAATTGACAGTAATCAAATTATATCCAGTGGTGATATTGAGGCAATGACTAACAAGCAAAGATATAAATGGTTAAATAGTATTTTTAGTCAAAGTCTAGAGTGCAAGTCTAGGGTCTTTTCCAGAGTCTGAGCCCTGACAGAGTCCAAACCTAGAGATCAATTCCAGAAACCAGTCCAGGTTTTCCATTATACCCTAGACATCATCTTTAGACTAACAAGCCACTTGAGATATACTATAGTATACCTGAGAGAAACCAGAGTAAAGATAATGCGTTTTATCAATCATTAACTTAACTTGTATCATTTCTGACACCTGTTGTAATAGTACTACCTATATATCTATATAGTAAATTATAGGTTCTGCAAAATTTGTCTGTATGTCATAACAACCGATCAAATACAATCAGAATATGTCAGCAAAGGAATGTTTGTTGCTAATAATAAAAACTACCAAATTACAAAATAGTAACTTGGTAAGGTCAAAGTTACTCATCCTGCCTGAAATAGTACATCTAACCTTGAAACCAAAATATTCAAAACAAAAGGAAGTGCTTACCATTCCAGCACACCCCATTCACTTTTTGTTTGAAATTCAAATGCTAAACAAATTTGCCAGTTTTCAAAGTTTTCACACTGCTTTTGTGATTGTGATTGGAACATGGACTTGTATGTTTGTGTATGACTTTATATAGAAACATTTGTTGTCATTTGGTATTAGCATGATTGGGACAGCTTCAGGTGATTGCCTGTGAAAATGGCAACATTTATTATGAGATATATTTCAATGTCAAAAATGACACCAATTGCAAAGAAACATATCAGCACTACAGTGTTAGAAGGTTCCACAAACAGAAGAGTTCTGGTATTGCTGTCACCATTATAAACATAAAAAGTCAGCACTGTCATTACAACATTGTTGACAAGTACAATATAATTATCTTTGATATATATATATGAGAACTTTCAAGCCTAAATTAAATCAGTCATTGCAATTTTCCTCATATGTTTGTGTATAATTTTATATAGAAACATTTGTTGTCATTTTGTATTAGCATGATTAGGACAGCTTCATCTGTGAAAAAGGCGATTGCCTGTGAAAATGGCAACATGTTTGGATGTCAAAAATGACACCATTGCAAAGAAACATGTAAGCACTATAGTATTAAAAGGTTTCACAAACAGAAGAGTTCTGGTATTGCTGTCACCTTTATAACCATAAAAAGTCAGCATTGTATGATTGCACTTTTTGTTCTTTATGATAATGGAAACATGTTGTCTTGAAAGATTGGGGAAATGTTTAGTCTGATGCTGGTTTTTTGTCACTTTTCCCCCAGATAAAATATATATTATCAAGGATATTGCAAACTTATCAAAGCCCTCAAGAAGTTTTGTGGCTGTCATTACAACATTGTTGACAAGTACAATATCATTATCTTGAATATATATATGAGAACTTTCAAGCCTAAATTAAATCAGTCATTGCTTTTTTCGTCATAAACAATCAACTTGAGCAATAACTATGACGTCATTAACAACCTATAGTTACCAATCATTCTTGAAAAGTCCCTTGAAGGATGAAAACGTTAGAATTAAATAAGTATACTTTTCTTGGGAATTACTTTAATATATTGACATCCCATACTTCCATATTCCTTTCATTTTCAATTTTGATTACATGTATGGCAGGTATAATTAGCTAAACAGGAGGTTCTTACCCTTCCAGAGAACCAAGCCTCACTTCCCTGGGGAAGTTCAGGTGTTTTCTTTGCCAGTTTTCAAAGGGTTTTTTTTTTCTTTGTTTTTTTTTTTTTTTTTTTTTTTTTTTTTGATTGTGATTTGAAAATGGAATGGTATGTTTGTTTTTCATTAAAAATATTAACTTTCAATTAAACAAAATATTGATATATTACTGGTGTGGAGAAGTATTTATCATTAACATTTAATCATCAGTTATCTGACTGTTATTATTCTGGGTAATACTGATCTCCCTCAATCTGAAGAAACTACACTCCAAGACAAGAAGACACTTTACAAATGAAATCAAGTTATAAATGTGTTTAAATATGTTATCAATGTGTTTCAATACAGATGATATACAGTTATTAATATGTTTCAATACAGATATACAGTTATTAATGTGTTTAAATACAGATGATATACAGTTATTTGCTTATCAGAAATTTAAAAATACAAATTATGTCTTGTAAGATTCTGAGAACATTGGAAAACATTCATTTAACCTAATTAATGTGTTTGCAAAAAAAGATAAACAGGGTTTTAACTTGTAAATGCTACAGATTTCAATGCAATATCTAAACAATCAGTGGATTTGCAAAATTGTTTTAACATGTACAATTTAAACATAAATGCAATGCTGTTTCAATCAATGCTATCACTGTTGTTCACATTGGCACAAACATTTTTGTTTGAACCTTTTTTCCCAAGCTATAATTGATAGGAAAATAAAATTTGCCATATGCTATGAACAAATTTTCAATTCGTCCACCCAAAGACATTCTACAATAAATTTGGTTCTAAATGAATCCCCAGCACTCTCAAACAAGAAGATTAAAATTCTAAGGATGCATACAGAAATGTGCACACACACACACACAACACACACACACACACACACACATGCCGTGACACAAGCTTTAGTAAGGAGGTAAGCAAACAAAACAAAGACAAGGTTGTAAAACACCATCTAATCATTATGTATGGCTGGGACTTTACAGATGACCTTAGGTGGTATAGAAGAGATAGACTGTGGTGGGATTGACTTAACTAACTTACTGGTACATTTATATAGATCTGTTAAGGAGAAGATGAGATCATTTTGTTGTATCAATCTTACACTCTGTATTTACTATAACAACATTACATAAGACAAATGATACTCCTTGTTACATTCTACTATAAACAGATAATCATTATGTTTGTACTCTTATAAACCAACGAAAATAAACCTAAAGTAATTACTGGTAATATGGCTGATGGAATGGTAAAGCACATGTACAGCTACAATAAGCAACAGTGTAGGTTTAACCAATTAGACTGATGTGACAATAAGCAACAGTTACATCTGACTTTAGGTTTTTACACTGTATCATAATTAACATGACTTAATTATTAAGGAATTTATAAAAGCAGGGGTCTAGTTGCCCATGGCACCTAAAAAGTCTGAGACCCCTTGTTTTAGCTATTCATTACTATTGCAAATTCTTTTCTGAAATCAGCTAGGCCCCAAACTCAAATAGATAAGTTTAGAGTTGAACTGTATTTCTTCCTCAAAGACTATGATATATGAACCTTCATAATTCAAGTCCAAATGCCTACAAACGTCATTTTTAAGAGTAACATAAATAGTATTAACTGTATTTAAAATCTTCTTAATTAACTTTTTTATGAAGATCACATTTAAGAATAGCAAAAGGCACACAATGTGTGAGGAAAAGCAAAGGTGAGCACTGGCTTTGAAAACCTAGGAAATAAACTGTTCACATACGTCAGATTTTAGATTTAGGAGCAAGTTGTTATGAAAATTAATAGGCAAAACACTCAGTATTAAGAAATGAAAGTCATGAGCCCTTTGGTAGAGACCTTAAAAACCAATGACCATTGTTATGCCTACCATCACAAAAGGTGTGACATGCTAAAGAACTTTCACTGCACATTGTTCTGATTGCATTGTAAAGATAAAAATTTCTACCACTTCACCTACTGCTGATGATATCCCAATATAAGTAAATTATTCTTGACCATTTAATCAATCAATCAATCAATCTTTTGGCTAATATTTTATCAGTTTTAATTTTAATATAACAGCTTTTAACAGGAACACTGGGTCATTTATATATTAATTTAATGCATGCTCATTTCAATACAAATGTGTTATTGCAACAAACGCTAAAAAATCATGGTGCACAGTTTCTAGTCTCTATGATATTTCATATTCCCTGGTGAGCTATGAGTTAGTTTACGATAAAATCATGTTTCCAATGCAAGATCAAAACAATATTTGCTTGACATAATTTTTAAAAACTGTATCATTTCATAACTGCCGTTTGCTCTCAGGGGTCCATTAACTTATTTCAATGCAGGTTTTAATAAACGTAGGCGTTTTATATGTGTGGTAGAAATTGAGTGGGTGTTTAGCCATTTTTCAAAATGGTGAGTAAATAAAGTCCTATGATGTTCACAACAGATAATGCCAAAGCTGTATTTATTTATTTTGAGCTGTCTACTTATATCTTTCAGGTTTCTATTTTGATAGAAAATAAAAGATTTAAACAGTAATAACAAAACAAATTGATAGCCATACCAATAAGCCATATCAAAAATCTTAGATCAGCAACTTATGTGTCAAAAAAAAAATAATTCTTATAGAATGGTTTGAAAAATAAACAATAAAATACAATGAATTCATAACCCAGCATCACCAAAAAATTCAAAAATAATACAAATGGAAACACAGCTTATCTTTAAGTAAAGTATGTACATGTATGTAATACATGTGTATTTACACAGAATTGATTCAACTTCATCAGAAGGGTGAGGGAGTAAATAATTGTTTAAAGCCGCATCAGCAGTATTTGTTGATCTGCAATGGAAGGAAAACCAGAGAACCTAACACTTGTGGTATTACTACATATACAAATAAATAAAATAATCCTCTGTGAATAATCTGATTTCATCAAGTATTAATTCTAAAAACGGCTGGAAAAAAACTAAAATATATTTCACAAGAATCAAGTTCTAGATTGTGGTTGCAAAAATATTGCAGATGATGCTAGAACCAATTACAAAACAAATCCACTATTAGTGTTTTTGTCTGTATTCCAATATACATGTATCTTCAATCCATTATAAATATCTTATTATATACATGCACAAACGCTTACCTACCATGCCTTCTTTACTATAAGTTGACATTTACTTATGCCAGACCAGCTTAATGTTAGGACTAGCCGACAAATTATTGAATTACATACAGAATGCATCAAAACAAAGTCATGCCAATATAAATGTTGTATAGATCTGAAGACAGACAATGTACCATAAAGTGGGAGAAATAGTTTCCAAGTAATGCAATCTCTATTTCCATACAATAACATTTATCAAACAAGAACACTGCTGAGGGAGGCAATATATGTCCATTGCTGTCTCTCGTAAGAGCAAGAATTTACAACGTACTTGTTGTTTTCAGATTTCTTCACATAAGTAAAAGAGCAACCCAATGTACACTTTTAAAGAAAATTAACATTAATATCAATATTTCTTTTGTAAAGGTACAAAGGGTATGATGACTTTGACCTTGAACCTATATATAATTTCATTTCTTGAAAACATCAAAACTAGAAAATCCATGACAAATTTTTTACCTATGGTGAAGATGTATTTTTTTCAAAACAGGTAAACCTGTTTAGGCTTTTCAAAGCAGGTAAACCAGTTTAGTCTTTTCAAAACAGGTAAACCAGTTTAGGCTTTTCAAAACAGGTAAACCAGTTTAGGCTTTTCAAAACAGGTAAACCAGTTTAGTCTTTTCAAAACAGGTAAACCAGTTTAGGCCTTTTCAAAACATTCAGCACTACTTTGTCTAACATCTGCAATTATTACAATACTTTTATCATTTGATTTGAACAAGTGCTGTTATTGGGACCAATATAAATATCAAGTCACAATTATCAATGCTCATAATGATGGGACTTTCTGCATTTTACCAATCAAATCATCAAGTCACATGCTTACTTAGTACTTAACTTTTTCTATTTTTTTAATTGACTGTGTGAAGAAGAGTTTTTAAAAAGCCAAATTGGGAGGCTTTTAAGGGCTAACCAAAACTTGGGAAGCGCAAGTGCAAATTAATATCAGGATATGCAATTACCTGTACTTTCAATTACTTTTAAATTAAAATACAAAATTCAATTTAAATTATGCTATGTTTGACACCTAATAACAACTTCAAAGTTACTCACAAAAATTAATGGATTACAATTAAATAAAGATTAAAACTTGATGTACTTAATAAGTATGTTTGGTTGTAAAAGTTTTATTACTAAAAAAACATAAAACATTTTATTACGCAGAAACAGCATCAGCCTGTTTTTATTATTCAATCAGTACACTGACTAGACACTCTGGATCATACATGTATCAGACACAGCATGTTATTTATTACACTTTATCATGGAATTGATTACCTCACAAAAAACCTTTATCATACCATGTATACTTATAGTGGCCAGAAGCTTACTCTGGTATGTGATGTATGGAAACCTTGTAATGACCCAATAACAATCAATGAACACTAAATATGTCAATAATTATGACATTTAATTACAATATTTGTCAAGAGCTAAGGTAACTGAAACTAGGTAACTTGGGCATATCTACTCACTGATCATCAGATCCATGTAATAATGACATGATCACTAGATTTTAATGATATCGCTAGATTATAATAATATCACTAGATTATAATAATGTGGTTTAAAATTAATTCAGTCTCCGTATTCAATATTACTCATATAACATGATTTAATAAATCTATTTTTCTGAGAAAAAAATAATAATCAAAGTAAGGATTAAAGTAATGAGAGAAATATGGATCATAGTACTAAAATAGACAGAAATAATTATGTTGCCAAGGCTGAAAAAAATATATATAACTTTATGAATACCAAAACAATCATGAAAACCGAACAAATAATATACCTAGTAATTTAAGGGAAATAAGACAAAAACATACCCAAACTGGTCATTGATAATAAAAGAGTAGATTGGAGGTATGGTGTTTTATACCCTAGTCAAGATGCTTTCGCTTATATCAATTATATTAAAGTGACCAGTTCTGAGATGGTGAAGGAAACTGGAGTGCCCTGAGATAACAGAAGACTGTAATGGCACTGAAACAATAATGGATAATGGTAAAACAGTACCTGTTGCTGATATTCAAGTCATCATATCTTGTTCAAGCATGTGCTGCTATGTACCTTTTTGGTGAGGCTTAAGTTTGATTGGTTAATGTAATGGAAAGTTTAAGTTTTGAAATAATAAAAGAAATGGTAAGATTTTATCAAAGAAAATGAAATGCTAACTATATGTCTAAACTGTTTGTATGGTGTTTCAACTTGTTTTCCAGTGACCAGTGACCGTGGTGCTGGAGAAAAGCTGTTCTAATTCTAAGCTGATGGAGGCATTATCTCTACATATGCTACACAAACATGAACTAAGTAGTATGTAGAGTACATAGCAATGGGCAAATGGCATTCAAAGAATCCAATGTTTATGTACATGTATAAATTTATCAGCAATAAAAAACATCATTCTATTTTTTGCAGAGAGCTTGAAGGAATGTCAACAAGTAAAGTTTTTTATTTGGTCAGGAATGTAAACAAAAGTTTATTTCTGATGAGTAAAACTGTAACCATTTAAACTAAATACAAAACATGCCTATGTTAGAAGGTCAAATTCCGCATTTAAACCAAATTGAAGCAGTTCAAATGGTGAAAGATGAGGGGGGTATAATGTTTTGCAATAGGACCGAAATAATATGCAGTTTGGTTCATGGTGTGATAAAGTCACTTCATGGTATGCCAATCCCAAACTTATCATTCATTTTTCACTCCAAAATTTAAATGTATACAGATTTTAGGTAACTTGGAAACACCAACAGCATGGCTAAAAGTGAAGACATTCAACTTTAGGGGCATCCCAAGAAAATTCAAGTCCAAAATATGTTTCCCTTTTTTCGACTTTTGTTTTGTTTTGCTTTGCCAGCATCTTGCTTCGTGACAGTAAATGTGTATCAGGATACATATTATATGGTGAAGAAAATATCATGATATATATCGTATTATAACTTATTTGTATCATTGCAGCCCTACTTTCCAATGGCCGTAAAAGATGACATTGCAAAACCTCAAACAGTAACAGCTTAATGGCCACTCACGGCCATTATTCAATCTTGTATGCTGGTGCCCAGAGCTTGAACCAGGGAGATGAGACTTAGACGAGACTTCTTATCTACTTGTCCACTATGGTCTCTCAAGTAGATGAGGGAAAAGAGGGGCATGAACTTCTAGTTTAGCCTTGTTTTATGTAGGATGACTTTAATATTAACACATAGACACTTTCCTTTAATTGTTATACTAACAGTTACAGCGATTATAGATGCAATAAATATATAAAATTATTAAATACACTTTTAAGTAGACAAATTCAAGGTTTAAATCTCTGCCATAAATACTCTTATAAAATCATTAAACATGTCATGTTACTATATATGATACTTAAGATGAAGGAGTTTAAATTTCTGATGAGATATCAGGCCTAAATTACTAAATATCTTGTGATAAATTTTCATATTAACATTACATCTTCAAAGTTGTTTAATAATTATTATATAGGCAAACAACTTTGATCCGTCTGTTTGACCTTTCATTGGATACTTGAAATGACGGAGTTTATATTCTGATGAGATATCAGGCCTAAATTACTAAATATCTTGTGATATTTTATCTCAATGTTTTCATATTAACATTACATCTTGTTGTTTAATCAATATTATAGAGCAAACAACTTTGACCCGTCTGTTTGACCTTTCATTGGGAATATCACTATACAATAACCCACACAATACACTGGCAATGTAAGGATTCAGTTAATACATAAACAAAGCTTGTTTTCCATTATGTAGACAACCACCGCAGTAGATCAGTGCTTGCTTCATAAATAGGAGGTCGTGTGTTCGAACCCAGGTCTGACCCAAGACTTAAAAGTGGGTAGTGACTGTTCTTTTTGCCAAGAACTCGGCAATAGGAAATAAAAGTTACGGTTCTTTCGGATGGGAACTTAAAATAAACAAGTCCCGTGTCTTGGTAGGCTTGGCATGCTAAAGAACTCTGATGTATAATGCCATCAGCGCAATGCACAGGCAAAATTTCTGCACCTTCGCCTATAGCTGGTGACATCTTGATATAAGTGAAATATTCTTGACTGGGACACCATTACTCAACTCCATTATGTAGACAAAATAAATACTGATGATTCCTGATGTATTTAGAACATAAAAGATATTTAAATTGAAGGTCTAATGAACAGGTCAATGTTGTTTGTCTATACCAGATGCTGTTTACATCTCACATTTGTAATTAAAAAACCAGCACTTTGATTATAACTCCTAATCTATCATAATATGAATATGAAAGGATTAACTATTATCCATATGTATGGTGGAATTCTGGAAAACAGGTCTTTTAGTGTAAAATACCAAATTCTGTTTCATCAAGTCTATACATCATTTGATATGAAATTATGTTTGACATTGATCTTCATATAAAATTAACAAACCTTGCTTTAGATAAGGTGCTAATGGTTTTGAGATGCTTCAATGAAAACCAATGTTTTTGTGATGACTACAAAACAAATTTCCATGTATTCTGAAAGATTTCCAGATCAACAATATAAACACTTCATTTAGTACAAAAGCAATAACACATAAT
Organism: Anadara kagoshimensis; assembly: GCA_021292105.1. Classification (NCBI taxonomy): domain Eukaryota; kingdom Metazoa; phylum Mollusca; class Bivalvia; order Arcoida; family Arcidae; genus Anadara; species Anadara kagoshimensis. The sequence continues at coordinate 41,334,371 of CM037864.1, forward strand.
GATTGAAAGATGATATTTCAAAAACATATATTGAGCTATTACTGAAAATTGGAAAACAAGCGGGTGCTCTTTTCAAATCAATGACCCCTTACCATACTATAAGACAAATACAGGTGGTTACCATGCCAAAATGTATTCAAACTGGAAGTGAGCTATATACCTCTCATAGTTCGTGTTGAGCTGAGTAATGGTGTTATACCTCAGCAAAGATTCTTTCACGTATATCAAGGCGGTCAGTTCAGAAATGATGGAGGAAACACTAACCTCCAGCAAACAAACTTTCTCACACTAGGATCTGTCTTGAATGGGATTTGAACCTAGGCAATGAGAGGTGCTTTAATCCCTAAGCCGGCACTTTAGACCACTTGATAATTGAAGCTCCTCTCAAAGTTAGGTATCTTCTATTGCTTTATAGTATGGCTATGGATAACTGACCCCCCCCCCTCCTCCCTACAAATAAACAAAACAAGCACCTGCCAGAACAACCTTGATATTGACTTGTTAGAAAACTGCAACGCTGTTTTTTATCTTGTAAAATATTTAAAGTTGTGATAAAAAAAATAAATCCTTGTTTACCTAATGATGTATCACCATAGCCTATTCTGGAATGTATCCATTATGTTATTAAGAGATAATTAACACATTAACCATTAAGGATTTTGTTTGTTTTGTTTAAATAGTGTTTTATGAGGTATTAAGTAATCTCTAGCTATTTGCTAATAAATGGATTTTTTTCTATATCAAGAATTAACCTAGTGATATATGAGGTTGTGGTTTCGATTTTGATCTATATACATTGTACTTATTCAGCACATTGTTGGCATTTTTAAAGCAGGATGCATGACAATGAACAAAACAGCACCAGTAAAATAGACCACCATTTTTCCCCTAAGTGATCAGCCCTTTTCTATATCTATGACTTGTTAGAGGTAGAGCTATGACCCAGTGTAAAAGTTCAATAAAAACATTTTATATGACTTTCAAGAGGACAAATTTAGATAGGTCAAATAAGACAGGTGTCACTGTGAAATTTTATACAGTTTCCAGTTACGGTAATAACTGCAAACTGTAAGGGACCAGTCATTTCACTAAGCTTAAATAAAATGGTTAGTAAAAATTACAACCATAAAATGTTGACTTTAATAACTTCCACTTGACAATTATAATCAAATGTACTAGTAACTGAAAAAATATTGCATAAATATTGCAAGTTACAGTCAAATCTGCCTATAAAGGCCATTCAATGAACTGGTAAAAGTGTCAGGTGACCTTTATATACAGGTTCAAATAATATGAATAAAGAACAATTGGGATACAATTCTACGGGTCTTTATAAGCAGGTGGCTCTTATATAGAGGTGGCCTTTGAGGCAGGTTAGACTGTACAAATTTTCTCTAACCAACTAGTTAAGTCAATAGAGCTTCAAACAACTGAGCCAAGATCCTCCAAATTATATGACCATTTCAGACAGAGTCACTACAGTACTCTGGACTGTACATTACATATTTACAAGGGTATAAAAAAATCCTTTAACTACCCAACCACAACTGTACTTATTCAATATAAATCAAAGTGATGATAACTGAGAAGTTTGTTGTAAATATTGTCACCTTTTGTTTCTATTATAAGACAAACATTTGTTGTTTATCACAAATCTTCAATATGAACCTGTGCTCGTGTTATTTACACACTACAAGTATATAAAGCAATCAATTTTCTCAACAACATGACACATCTGAGCTGCATAAAACACTCACAAAACATAACATACATTGCATCGTTACGCAATAATTAGGATAAAGGCAAAAAAATAAATTTAAAGTCACTTATTTGTACTAAGATTAATTTTCCTAGACCAATCAAAAAGTAGAAATCAACAAGTAGTATATAAGATTCCATTTTATTGCACAACCAAAATGTCAGAAACAATTACTTGTAATCAAAAGGAAATTTGTGTAATCAAATGAATTTGCTAGACTCAAGTCAAATAGAATGGAATGGAGTGTATGTAGTAATGGTTCTTATATCAAGGCAGTTAGTTCTGGGATTGTGGAAACCACTGACCTTAAGCAAAAGAGCTGACAAACTTTCTCACACTAGAATCTGCCCCAAGTGGTATTCCACCTAAGTGGTAGAGAAGCTGTGATCTGTATGGCGGCACTTTAGAACTTTTGGTCACCAAAGAGCTGTCAGAAGTATGGCAAAGTTTGCCAACATATCCAGCTGGTACCATAATGCGTTAACTTAAACTTTATCATTCCATGCTGACTACCAATGCTCACAAAGAGTTCCAATGGAATAACAGAGTTACAATGGCATACCTATCGTACAGGTGAGCTTATAGGTGGGCATTGGCTAATTGAGCTGTATTTGCTACCTGAGCTAAGTGTGACTGGTATTTAGGAAAAGTTTCCATTTATTGCTAAAACATTAAAATGCTAAAGTAGAATAAAATCTACAGTAACTATTATAGTTGATGTAATAGTAAATGAAATTTAAATGCAACAAATAGGTTTTTTCAAATGTAAGTTATGCATGATTGGTTTTATATTCTTTTATCTGTTCAATAAATCACTAGCTAATTAAAGATATGATAAAAGATGTAAATTTTATAGGGATATTGTTGTCTGACGAACACATGTTACATCTTTAGTTTTTTCCATTAAATATGTAAATGTCCATCAATCTAATCTGTTACTCCTTAAAAACAAAATTAATTAAAATATTCTTTATCAATATATCATTAAAGATTCAACGATAAAAATGTGATGGTTACAAGTAAAGTTCCTAGGGGCAAATGTGAATTTAGAATGCTTCAAGTAATTCTGATCCAGCAGTTAACCAACTTTTAAAAGCATGAATGTGTTTCCATAGCTTTACCATGTCTCAGAAACATGATCCTAGTGTGAAGAAATTTGTAAATTTGCTTGCTAAAGGTTGCCGATTTTCTCAAGCCACTCCAGTTTCCTCCATTATCCCAGAAATGACCTCATCAATGTGACTAAAAGAATCTTGACTGTAGCATATAACAGCATTACTCCAATGCAATTCTTCCCTAAAAATAAAATCTCTACTGTCCATTTCTAGGATCTACTGGTTTTATTTACAAAATTAGACAAAAAATAACAATTACAAACTAGTAGTGACTATTTTAAGTAATCTTATATTATATTCATAATCATATTACTTATACAGTAGAACTTTGATAACTCGAACTTTGATATCTTGAATACAACAGATAACTCAAAGTTAGTATTTTGTCCCGACTGGTTTTCTATATAAAGTATATAATTTCAACTTCGATAACTTAAACTCCTATTATTCCAATACCCCCGTTAACTCAAAGTAATGTTAAGGTGCAAAATTATAAATTGTATGACAAACAACCTTCTAAAACTCGAAATATTTTTAACATTGAGTAAGTGATCAATAGAGCAATCAGTAAAATCACAGGAATTAATCGGTCATCAGCTATAGACTTGTGTGTAATCCGTTTAATAAGAGTAGTAGTCGTACAGATGAAAGGTTCTGCTACTGTATTAATTAGTATCAATTAAAGGATGAGTACTTCATTCCGTAAAGGGCGATGAAGTGTAACATGTACTTCCTTAGTAGTGGTCAAATTTTGTGCCGCTGGCGATAACGGCAAATGATTTATCCTAGCTGGTTTTTAATTACTTACACGTGGTACACACAATAATTTTATTATTTCTATAAAACCTGTGTCTTGTCTTGCATATGTTTTATTATTATCATTACATACAAGGTATATAGATGTTTATCTGATTCAGTTCTTTGAATGCATTGTGATAATCTGTTAGTAATACACATTTTGTGTTTTTTTATGTATGTGTTTGTCGTTGCCATCAGTCTATATAAAAACATATTAAATTTGTTTAATTCATTTACTAGTATTATTTTATGCATATATATTACACTGGTGTATCGGTAAGCAGTTTATTATCATCAAACATTTCTCCCATAGAGATGAAAGTCTACATTGTGAAGTCATCCTTCAACTTCGAAAACTCGAACACCCCGATAACTTGGCCATCATCGAAGTCCCGTGCACTTTGAGTCATCGAAGTTCTACTGCATATGATTTTGATTGATAAACATAAACCCAGCTGCCATATAAGTATTCTATAATGACTCAATAACCAATGATTAATCCTGGAAAAAAGAAAGCTTTAAACAAGGAAACAAAATTTATACTACATAAATGTATGTTAGTAATACAATCTATTATTTATCCAATGATCAAGAGTAGAGTGGAGCAGTATTGTTATACACCCCAGTCAAGATGCTTTTACATGTATCAAAGTGGTCTGTTCTTGCGTGGCTACAAAAACAAGGGCACCTGCTGCAAAATGCTAAACTTTCTTAATAAACTGAAATATTATCTCACACTAGGATCTGCCACTAGTATAGTGGGATTTGATCTAAGGTAGCAAGAGGGGCTGTGATCTGTAACCATTTGTTGCAGACCATGCACTCTGTCACCAAGACTCGCCAACAAATGAACAGAAGCAGGTTGGTCAGTTTGCTAGTTGGTTGGTTAATTAAATTTTTTGTGAATATGCATTCATGATAAGATATTATTTCATTTTAATCTAAAACTGTGGTACAAGAAGTTTTACAAATGGTTCCTTATTGGTTTAATACCACTGTATCTTCAAGGCAACTTTTAAAGTGCTAGAATACAATCCTACAAGGTTTCAAATCAACATCACAAAAACATGGCTTTGAAAGATTTAGAAACTGTAACCTCTTGCACATTAACTACATTAACCCTTTTCATGGATTTTATATCTCGACGTGAATTCAATGTGCAAGGTCCTATTTATCAATTCCAGTCTAGACTGATAACCTCTGGAATTCAAAATGTTGAGCTTCAAAAATGGTCAATGACAACTGCAACTCTATCTAACATGGGTCCTTTTTCGCTCTTTGCCATTTTAAAGGTTCTATTATCAACAGCATGAACTATATGAACCATAGACAATATCAATGACAAGTGCAACACCCAAACATGGATCCTTTTGCTCTTTGACATTTTTAAGACTCTAATGTCACAACCATGAACTCTGAAGTCTGGACCATACTGAAAATGTGCAATTTATTATCACTAAGTGTGATGTAAGAGGTTTAAATGTCTGTGTATAAGTATGTATAAATAACAATTATCACGAGACATGTAATAATTTCCCTAATAACATATAACAAACTACCATAATATAATAATTATCCATCGGGGAATTCAACATCTAGACATCGGAATTTACGATCGCCGCAATACATGGTGTGACTGCCTACTGGTGTATGTTATAAGATTTAACCATGAAAGTTAGAGGTGCAAGTCACCTTTGTAAGATTATGTGTTGACATCAAATGTAAATCTCTTTTTTACAAACTAGATAAGCAGATTAGCATTCTTCTGAGAGCTCCCGTATATCTATGATCCTACACCAAGGAGTCATCAAGATTACTAGAGTTTTATGCAATACAATGAGTTATTGCAGAAGATTTGGATAAACGAAAACAAAGCCAACTAAATAACTTGATATGATATAGAGCAACAGAAACTTAAAACGTTGCATGCTGATATTCTCGAATTAGCATTTTTTAAGTTCATACAAACAAGCAATAAATATTGTTCTCAAAAACTTAACTATCCATACAAATGACCCTGACCTTTCTAAAGTAAAAGGTTACTATACTCCGGGTGTTAACAGAGAGGTAGACAGACATACATAACTTCACCTTAAACTGTCCTATATTTTTCCAACAATAACTTCACATAAGGCCTTTAAAAAAATTCTGTGTTTCTGTTAACATCACTCAAAATTTATATTTGGTTATTAGAAAGCAATAGTTTACATTTAATTTTTATCAACTTTTAACAGTTTTTGTCCAAAATTAAGGTTATAAAAACTTCCAGGTTGACAAAAAACAAGTTGGGTCAGTAGGATAACCAGAAACATACAATTTTATTTTATGGCCTAAGTCCTCTGACAAGTCAAATATACACATAAATATTGTAATCTGTGTGACCTTACTCATATAATCCCAAGACTATTTTAATTAGTAAAATGTTATTTTTAGATAAGATTTAATTACAACAAATGAAAGTTAAACTTTTAATCTAGTTTTAATAACTAACCTTCTGTTCAATAGATTATTAAATTACTATTTTTAGCTTTTCTATATTGCAACATAATACACTAAAGTCCAATAACATTATTTTTATACACCTTGATCTGATACAATAACTAGAGCAGTCTCTTGAGAGACAAATACATCCATACCTTGTACCCAACATTGCTGGAGTTGTAATACTAGCTGTGTAGTATCTAGATTGCAAGTATTGGTTTTGACCAGTCTGGCTTATAATTTGACTATTTCCATGTTAGGAGTGGAGTAAATGGAATCTTAAGTCATCACTCAAAGATTCTTTCACTCACTTTGAGGCAGTCAATTTAAGGATTGTGAAAGAAACTAGAGTGCCTAGAGAAAAACACAGATCTTCAACAAGTGAACTGACAAACGTTTTTACATTAGAATCCAATCAAGGGGGATTAGAATTTAGAACCCAATGTTTGAAAGTTTGGGGTATATACACAACACAGCACCTAAGGTGCAGAAATAGTGTGTACAAAAATATTTCACTGTCGGCCATAATGAAATTTTCAAAATTATGATAATATATTTTAAAATTTAATCTTGAGTCTAAAAAGTTCAATGAAATGTTATACATATTAAAACTGATTTTTACCTCTCAGCTTCCTACTTCCTTTAATGTCTTCTTCATAAAATGTTGCCATAGTTACTGACAATCACAAAACTGTTCAAATTAAAGCACTAGAATTTAAGTTCTTAAATTAAATTTCTTCAAACGCCCACACACTTAAAATCATTAACAAACCATGCAGAGAAAATTTTCAGTACTACTGCACTAGCAGACAAATAATGAAATTTGTCCCCTCGCTAAACAACATGAGGAAAGTATTTAGTCCATGCATGTCCAAGTACAAGTGAATAATGAACAAGAAATTGTCCCTTTCCTAGTCTAACAGTTTCTAATGATAATAATTATTATTGTTTGTGATTACGTAGTTATGTGTATGTAGGTATAAATATAGGCTGATCACTTTTCTCATAAACTATTAATGACACTTGTAAATGCTATACACAAACTTTGTCGGTATTAACGTCACTTAATAATTGTCATTTATATATATATTATTACACGAAAAATGTACACTGGATATTAAAATACACTGTTATAATTCCCAAAAGAGCAATCAGTCATGGGGTTAAAAACTTATTGAAAATCCTGGGTACTCTGACTTTGTTTTGAATATATGATAAAGGTAAAACTTCCTTATTAAGCAACGATACATACACTCAGCATTTATAACACACTGTGTTAATTTCCAAAGTGATCAGTCACAGGAAAAGTTCTCCAGTAAAAAATTCTTGGTATGCTATATGGCAAAAAGAGGAAACTTCCTTATTAAGGTACTATACACTTGGCATTTAAATCACACTGTTAATTCCCAGTGAGGTCAGTCACAGGAAAAGTTCTCCGGTAAAAAATCTTGGGTATGCTCTAGATATATAAACATAGCAAAAGGGGGATACTTCCTTATCAAGCCACCATACACTTGGCATTTAAATCACACTGTTAACTCCTGTGATCAGTCACAGGAAAAGTTCTCCGGTAAAAAATCCTGGGTATGTTTTAGATATACATGCATGGTAAAAGGGAGAAACTTCCTTCCTGTGTTGAAAACCCAACACAAATATGCAGCAGTGTACCTGTATACAACACACATACAGATCACAGATAGCAGACATTATAACAATAAATAATATAACTTCTTAGTAACTCTTATGGTCTCTTTAAAACCCCAAAATACAGGTAAGGCTATCAAACAAAAAAGTTAAAAATATAACTTATTATAAATCTTTAAAGCAAACAAGATTTTTGTCAATGTGAACTTGAACTTGATTCTAAATAAAGGATTTTATCTGCATGGAAAACCTCAACAGGCAGGCTTGCACTTAACTAAAATAATACAGTGATTGTGGACGGTGCAAACCACATTATATCCATATCAAGAAACAATGTAATTGTCCAAATAAAAAGCATCCCATTATACGCATAGTGCCCCAATGAAAAGCACCCCATTATACGCATAGTGCCCCAATAAAAAGCATCCCATTACATGCATAGTGCCCCTATGAAAAACATCCCATTACATGCATAGTGCCCCGATGAAAAGCATCCCATTACATGCATAGTGCCCCGATGAAAAGCATCCCATTACATGCATAGTGCCCCGATGAAAAGCATCCCATTACATGCATAGTGCCCCGATGAAAAGCATCCCATTACATGCATAGTGCCCCGATGAAAAGCATCCCATTACACGCATAGTGCCCCGATGAAAAGCATCCCATTACATGCATAGTGCCCCCATTACACGCATAGTGCCCCGATGAAAAGCATCCCATTACATGCATAGTGCCCCGATGAAAAGCATCCCATTACATGCATAGTGCCCTGATGAAAAGCATCCCATTACATGCATAGTGCCCCAATGAAAAGCATCCCATTACATGCATAGTGCTCCAATGAAAGTTTCCCATTACATGCATATTACTTAACTAAAGAGCCCAAAAAAATTTAGCTCAGGTTGAGCATGGGTTTTATATGATGAGCAATATTTAAAATTTCATGCATAATTTACTACATATCTCATAAAATGGCACACAAAATGATTTAAATTGTTTACTTTATAAATCATGATTCATTAAATAGGAAGTCCAAATTGTCCCCAATAATACCTAAATTTAAGACCTCTTTTCTTATCAATATTGTTTTTTATCATGTATGCAATATAGAAACTGATAAAAAAGCAGGGATTTAAAAACTGATAACAGAATTTTTACTCTATTGTTAGTGCAGGAATATAAAATATACAGGAAGTCAAAATTTCCCTAATCATACCTAAATTTTATCTCTCTTTTCTAAGAAGTATTATGAATATTATTCTTTCCCTGTATGCAATATAGAAACTGATACATTTTTTTAACTTGTATGTTGGTGCAGGTGTTAATATGTGTGAAGTCTTGTATGAAGTAGTGTAGGTGGACAAGTGGGAAAAACCCACATAAATGAAGGTAGTTTACCCTAAATCTTTACATAGATGTTTGGGATTAAAATTGTGGTTCTTGTACAAGCTAACCGCTGTAATGTAACAACCATTACAGTTAAGTCAGAGAACAAGAGAGAAAAATTTGAATTTAAATCAACATAAATATGTGTCCGAGTACTAAATAGTAATAATTCAGAAAATATGTCAATAATAATAATAAAACAGAAAGTTTTCAATAAAACACAAACAGAATATGTAATGCTATTACCAGCAGTGCTGAAAGAAAAAAATTCTCTAACAATCAGTGGACAAAAGACAGTAGTTTCAAAATGCATTCACCTTGTCTTATTTAGATTTGTCTTTGTTGTGTTATGCTTTTTACTGCTTTGGCTATTGCCAACAAATTAATGCATCATCATTGCTGCATGTAAAGACTAGAGGTGTCAAGATGGTTGCTATGGAGCTATAAACTGCACTAAGGTGTATTTAAAATTTCATATAAACAATAAGCAGTGATTTTGTTACATTTTAAAAAACAACCTTCTGTCTTTTAAATTTGGAAAATTTGAAGTTCTGAAATACAGTAAACTGCATACGGACTTGCTTGTAATAGCTTAGGAACCTTATTGCAAAGACGTTATATTGTGACAATATCTAACATTATGTGATAAGGTCAATTAGATTTAATTTGATAGTGTATCACTGTTGTTTTGGGAAATTCAGTGGTCAAATTTGAAAAAATTTAGTCATTTTTCCCGAGGGGGAAACAACCTTTATTGGGTATAATTTTAGGCTAACAAAATCACTGATTGGATAAAAGAAACTCCAATCAAGCCATTGATGGTTCTATTTTGTTTCAGATTTTAGCTTTTACTCTGAACCATTTAACATTTATTAAAAGTTTGAAGCTTTTCACATAATTATTTATTAAAACACAGGATTTGATTACCCAAGTTAATGGTGTATTTGTTTCTAAAATAATTTGAACATTTAATGGTAAGCATATTAAATAAGTTACATAACAGGGGCTCTTTTAGAATGGCAAATGCATGCGAAAGTAATTTAAATATTTAATGGTACACATTAAGTTTCACAATGGGGCCACTTTAAAATTTGTACGCATTACCAGTAGATATAATTTAACCCACTAAAATTAATAGATTGAGTGCTCTATGCTGACATTTATAACATCAGACATGAAAATGAAGATATCAATTTAATTCTTTTCTTGGAAAATGTTGTAAATTAAACCATTATGTAATACAAGATGACTGTATAGGTTCACACAACTGTATAGTAAAAAGTTGTATTTTATATACATGTATGTGCATTAATTTTGCTAGAAACTTGGATGAATGGGTGGAATGATGATTTACAACCTATAAAGATTATTTTGGCTATAATAAGGTGGTCAATTCTGAAATGGTAGAGCTGAGTTGAGTTGAGTAATGGTGTTTAACATCCCAGTCAAGAATATTTCACTTAAATCGAGATGTCGCCAGCTATAGGTGAAGGTGCAGAAATTTTGCCTGTGCGTTGCGCTGATGGCATTATACAGCAGGGTTCTTATTGTGCCAAGCCCACTGTGACACAAGACCTTGTTTATTTAAAGTTCCCATCCGAAAGAACTGTGACTTTCATTTCGAAATGTGACTTTCATTTCGTGATGCGGAGTGCTTGGCGAAAGAACAGTCACTACCCACTTTCAAGTCTTGGGTCAGACCCGGCGAGGGATTCTGAAATGGTAGAGAAAAATGTTGTACAAAGTAAAACTGGCAAATAAAGACTAATAAGTGAACTTTCATCTGAGAAGTCAGTGAGGCTGGGTGCTCCGAAAGGGTAAACAGCTCCTGTCTAGCTTGCTACAACTGTCATGATTGAGGCCAGATGCTGCGGAAGGATAAGCACCTCTGGTTTAGCTAGCTACACCCAGCAATAGTGAAATTAAAATTGAGAATCAAAGGAACATGGAACAATGGGATGTCAAATATATCTAGAACTATTTTTTAATATACAGACATCATACACTAAGATTTTACATGTTTTAATATTAACCTTAAAATATTACATAGATACAAATATTACACGTATATACATAAAGTATGCAGATTATTGTTAAATGTTCATACAAAGCTTGACAGGGCAGTGACAAGTTTTTAAGGGGAAGTGTAAATATCCTCTTTGTTTCTGAGCCGGATTTCAATACTTATTCAGTACATTCATCAGCTTGTTACTCCTCACTTATTACTGTAAATAATGTCAAATATAACAACCCTTATCCATATTAAATAATATATCAAAAATGTAAATTATATATACCAAACCCAGACAGGCTAAAAATAACAAAATTTATGGTTTGTTTCTACATCTGCATTTCAAAAATTAATAAGAGCACCTGCAAGCACCTGTGTCTTAATGGCATGTAGTAACAGCATCACTTAATTTACAATGGATGAACAAATTACTATCTTTACTTGCACAAATATCATGATTATGTATGCTTTTACAATAAGGTCAAGTTTGATTGATCTTGATGATAAATATATACAAAAGCACTGGGAATTGTACCAGAGTACATGAACAATGACTGGTAGTACATGGTGCCACACACCACACAATACTGAATCAACCATTATAAACTTAAAACATGGAAAATAACCTCATATGTAGCTAAATGGGAAATTTAAAAAAAGGACAAAGAAAAATTAATGTGATGAGGAACAAAAGCTGCAGGGAAAAAAAAGAAATTAAAGAAATGCATATAATGTTCAATGTGTGTGAAAATGCTTGATCAATATTTCTCTTTAGAAGAAGCATTATTTGTAAAGAGTATCTGCAATAAAAGCTACTTCAAATTGTTTCAATAACACTTAACACAGTTCAATCAATTATCTTTGAATGATCATCATCATGGTGACAACATTTCACACTTGTCACTAGTCACTACAGCAGTGGATAAGCAGTTTATTGATGCTTTTTTTTTTTTGGTAAAAAGCATTTTAGTTACAAGAGCGGAGTAAAGTTGGGTGGAGCACATCAGGTTTATGCCCTAGCCAACATTCTTTCACTCACTAGTATGTGGAAGAAGTCAGTTCAAGGATAGCGGAGGAAACTGAAATGCTAGAGGAAATCACCTGCTTTACGAAAGAGAACTGACAAACTTTCTCACACTAGGATCTGCCCTGAGTGGTATTTGAATCAAAGCAATGTGCCACAATGTAATCTGTAAGCCCATACTATAGACCACTTGGCTATTGAGAATCGTTTCAGTTATGAGACTAGTGCATTAATGAGTTAGTGTTAAAATCATTTTCTAGTTTCTAAATGCTCAGTGCTTTTGCAAAAAGATTATCACTATCCCTTTATAAACTTTGGTCAGACCATGCCATGATCTAGAACCTGCTAAATTCCTCCTTTTTACTAGCCGGATAAGCGTTATTGTAGCTTAATGGCTTAAAGTAGTAAGACCACTCACTGCTGGATTCTGTAAAGAGTAAACCAGCTCAATCAGAATGTTCTATTCTAAGAAAGCCTAAGTCTAGGAAGAAGTGAGTGCAAACAGGGTAATAATAGTTTTTATCTTCCATCAAATTAATCTTACTCTGAGCCAAAAGCCAAATTACTTCATTCATAGAGTTTCTGGCTAAAAATAGCAAAAAAAGCCACAAGAATGCTTTTGGCATCATTAACAAGACTTGTAACAATGCAGAAAATGTCATGTATAAATCTGTGTAATCTAGCTGGCACAACATTCTCCTCCTCTGTAATTAATGGTTCTAGATCACAACAGAACATAATCAAGTCTTTATTATAGAGTAGAAATATAATTACTAATCTCTTAGTGATTATTACATGTAAAATCACATAAAACACAAGGATCTAATAATCAAATTGTTATACAGAAATAAGGTGAGGTAAAACAGATCCATGCACACATAAAGGGATAAAATCTTATCAGTGTAGATTAGTATAAGAGTTCAACTCCAATTCAGGTAAAATCTAAGTAACTGGTATGGCTTTTTTTCATATTTTTCAGTGTTGCCACTTGCATGTTTTCCTGTTTTATAAGTAACATAGGGCTAGAAATAAATATAATTTTGTGTGTATAGAAGGAAAATGAATCGCAGTATATCAAAATGACATTGCAGTACATTTTAAAAAGTGTGACACCTGAAAAATCCATTTCCTAAACGAGTCCCCTGGCTAAGGATTGAACCCAGCCCTCCTGCATTGGAAATTTCACAAAACCCCTCCCTTGATTTTTGATTGGGTGCCAATGTAACAGGAGGGAGGAAACTCCTAAATCCACTTCCTTACCAAGTGCCCTAGCTGAGGATCAAACCCAGCCCTCACTGATAAAAAACAAGCATTCTACCAGTAAAGATCTGGACAAGAGTCTGACTTAAATCACTCTATTATATCTACTATATACAATACTACAACTCCATGAATAGCTCAGCCTTGCTACAAAAACAAGATTACAGGCGCATAACATCCTTGATTGGCAACTACTAACTTAGGTCTAACTAGGATTCAATTAACTGCAAATTCAACAGAAATATCGGAGAAAAAAAAATTAAAAATATGATAATTAAGGAAGGAAAAATGGTAATATGTTAGCTCTAATAAGAAGCTGTTCTTAATTAAGTCTTTAACAAGAAAGAGTTAGTAGAAATTAAGTACAGTTAATAACGAGGTTGAGGAAAACTAGGTTATACATTCGCGGTAATAATAAGCTGATAAATAATCAAAATTATATCATAAAGTGATGAGAAAATAATAATCTCAAATAAAATCACACTTAATGTGAGGTGTGAATCAGCTTAAGAACATGGCAACTCGGTACTTCATCAGTTCAGTACATATAAATAAACAGGTATTTTAAGTTTTGCAGGTTACACAGCCTCATGTAAAAGTCAAAGATTTATGTACCCTTAGAGTTGCCTCTCTGACAGTTGGTTGGTTGAAATCAGCAATTTCTCAGCTATTCGCGACAAGACTATTTTATTAATCTCTATGGATTAATCTATGAACAATTTTGGTATGCATGTGAAGTGCTAGTGTGTTGTATGGTTTGCCTTGTACCAGTGCCACACAGGACAACTTTAAGGTGCTAGCTCACTAAGTCAGTACGCTGCAGACAAGCATACCACTCCCCCAGTCACATTATACTGACACTGGTATACCACTAAAGACCAACAGCAAGGAAAATTCACTTTCCCACATGTGGTCTGACCTCTTTGACAGGATATCTGCATGGGGCTTGGTATGTGTAACATTTTTGTCATCCTTCAAAATGGTTAGATCAGCCTTTTTAGTTTAGATTTCCTATATTGCCTAACTTGCGTACCTTGTCACCTTGTTTGTTAACCATAACTAGAACTCCACAGTGTACAGGTTACTTTTATTTTACTGCTAAATGCCACATGTATTACCTGGTAATGTACCCTAGCATATTTATGAACATAGTGTCATGCACCCTGACAAGTTAACCATATCGTTATGTGAGGGATTTTTAAATTGTTTGAATGGTCACAAAATAGTTATATGTGTCACAGAATGAGAAATTCCACAGCAAAAATGATATGAAATGAGTTGACTGACTTATTAATATCATGGTCCCATAAATACCATACAAAGATATCAGTTCTAATTTTAAACATATATGGTGTATACATACTGTATATATATATATTTAGTATTATTTACACATGAACAGGGAATCTACCTTATCAATAACTATTAATATTAAGTTCATTTTGCTTGAGTAACTCCAAAAATAAATCATAAATTTGATATTGGTTACAGAAATCTAACCATATATTCATCTTTATGGGTACATTTACATAGGGTTTACATAATATAAATCATATTTAGGGTATAAAACCGTATATTTATATATAGAAAATCTTATTTTGGGTTTACAAATTTACATATATAGAAATTCTTATTAGAATAGAATACTAAATACTAGATAGAGTACTAAATGTTGTTTTATGTCCCACTCAAGACTGACTCTTTCACTCAGATCTGGGATGGTGGAGAAAACATAGTATCTGGAGAAAGCCACCTTCAGCAAGTATTGGAAAAAGAGCTAATTTTATTTTTGGTTTGGACCTGTAGATTGTTGGTCCAAGTAGATATTTGTTTTGGACCAGTTGGTTTTAAAAATTACTGTTATATGTTTTTATATAAAATTTGTAAGTTCGTGTATTTCAGAAAACCTATTAGCATAGGCAATCTTAGCAGTTATCTTTTGATTCCAGAGATTCTCATAGGAAAGTAATGACCCTGGCAGCCAAGTGGTCTCAAAAATGTGCTTACATATCAATACTCTCACTGACTAAGTTAAAACCAAACTTGGATAGATCCTAGTGTTAGAAACTTTATCTGTTTGCTTGCCAAAGATTGGTGGTTTTCTGAGGGCAATCTGGTTTCTTCAACCATCTCTGAACTGGCTGCACTGATATTTAAGTAAAAAGACTTGATTAGGACATAAAATACCATTCCTGTACTCCACTTATAAAAAAGTTAGAACTGAGCTGATAATTTGTTAATCTATAAACTGGTAATAAGAAAAGTAGCAGAACAAAACAGCTATGTCTGTGTGCTCAAAATACAAATATACAGTACAGACCTGTCATAAGTTTAACACTGAGCTAACGAAAAGGAGATAAAGCTCAGCTGCCAAATGGTCGAGATACATGTACATATCTGGATAGCTAGTGACAGACAAGCTGCAGAGATATAGAAAGCACCTGCTGATATATATAGGTAACTAGGGCCGAGACGAGATGCCGATTTGACATCATTCATTATTTTAATGTTAAACTTTCGACAGGTCTGTACTGTATGTAGGCGTGAAAACATAAACAATTGAGAGGGAGGACAAGTTATAACATTTACCACTATGTGACCTAACAATGATCAGACATAGTTGTATATAACTTGTCAATCTATAAATAAGTAGGTATAAATCAGCTTTAATTACCTAATCAAAGGTAATCTTGATAGCTAGTCTTGTCATCTAAAACATGTACAAAGGTGTCATACTGACTCAAACATGTTATAGAGCTATCTCTGATGATAATGTGTTCAAATGTGACAGAATTGCTATTATTGGAACTGTAACATGTGTGTGGCTTCTAATGCTTCTTAAAATGTAAAGAAGTGAAATGAAACTTACTTTTCTAGAATCTGACAGAATACTTTAAGGTTATTAAGGGGTTTCACACAACCTAAACATTTTAAGCATTTTAACAGTTTCAAGCACTTTAACTACAATGTGAATAAAGACTTTTGATTGATCACCACCAATCCACATTTTACACAATTATTGGTGCTTACAGTGGACCATTTCTGTATGTTATCAACAGTATAGAATATTTATATTAGAACTTTGGTTATACATATTTGCTGTTGATGCCTTACATGGTCCTTATGGATGGAGGTGTCTATTTAAGTATGATATTAGCAGAATAGTATACTATAGTTTTCAACCATTTAAAGACAAATTTCTTAAAGTAAGCAGTAAGTATAGAGTAATGTTATTACAGAAAGTAAATGTGTAAAGTGAAAGTAGGCAACAAACTTAATCCAAATTCGAAAAAGTGGCAGACAACTTTGGTCACCTTGCTGACTTAATGGAAACCACTGAAGATGTGAAGAACTTTGGGCTATCTCTGATGATAATGTGTTCAAATGTGACAGAATTGCTATTATTGGAATCTGTAGCATGTGTGTGGCTTCTAATGCTTCTTAAAATGCGAAGAAGTGAGATCTTACTTTTCTTGGAATCTGACAGAATACTTTAAGGTTATTAAGGGGTTTCACACAACCTAAACATTTTAAGCATTTTAACAGTTTCAAGCACTTTAACAACAATGTCAATAAAGACTTTTAATTGATCATCACCAATCCACATTTTACACAATTATTGGTGCTTACAGTGGACCATTTCTGTATGTTATCAACAGTATAGAATATTTATATTAGAACTTTGGGTATACATATTTGCTGTTGATGCCTTACATGGTCCTTATGGATGGAGGTGTCTATTTAAGTATGATATTAGCAGAATAGTATACTATAGTATTCCACCCTTTCAAGACAAATTTCTTAAAGTAAGCAGTAAGTATAGAGTAATGTTATTGCAGAAAGTAAATGTGTAAAGTGAAAGTAGGCAACAAACTTAATCCAAATTTGAAAAAGTGGCAGTCAACTTTGGTCACCTTGCTGGCTTAATGGAAACCACTAAAGATGTGAAGAACTTTGGGCTATCTCTGATGATAATGTGTTCAAATGTGACAGAATTGCTATTATTGGAATCTGTAGCATGTGTGTGGCTTCTAATGCTTCTTAAAATATGAAGAAGTGAGATGAAACTTACTTTTCTTGAAATATGACAGAATACTTTAAGGTTATTAAGGGGTTTCACACAACCTAAACATTTTAAGCATTTTAACAGTTTCAAGCACTTTAACAACAATGTCAATAAAGACTTTTAATTGATCATCACCAATCCACATTTTACACAATTATTGGTGCTTACAGTGGACCATTTCTGTATGTTATCAACAGTATAGAATATTTATATTAGAACTTTGGTTATACATATTTGCTGTTGATGCCTTACATGGTCCTTATGGATGGAGGTGTCTATTTAAGTATGATATTAGCAGAATAGTATACTATAGTTTTCAACCATTTAAAGACAAATTTCTTAAAGTAAGCAGTAAGTATAGAGTAATGTTATTACAGAAAGTAAATGTGTAAAGTGAAAGTAGGCAACAAACTTAATCCAAATTCGAAAAAGTGGCAGACAACTTTGGTCACCTTGCTGACTTAATGGAAACCACTGAAGATGTGAAGAACTTTGGGCTATCTCTGATGATAATGTGTTCAAATGTGACAGAATTGCTATTATTGGAATCTGTAGCATGTGTGTGGCTTCTAATGCTTCTTAAAATGCGAAGAAGTGAGATCTTACTTTTCTTGGAATCTGACAGAATACTTTAAGGTTATTAAGGGGTTTCACACAACCTAAACATTTTAAGCATTTTAACAGTTTCAAGCACTTTAACAACAATGTCAATAAAGACTTTTAATTGATCATCACCAATCCACATTTTACACAATTATTGGTGCTTACAGTGGACCATTTCTGTATGTTATCAACAGTATAGAATATTTATATTAGAACTTTGGGTATACATATTTGCTGTTGATGCCTTACATGGTCCTTATGGATGGAGGTGTCTATTTAAGTATGATATTAGCAGAATAGTATACTATAGTATTCCACCCTTTCAAGACAAATTTCTTAAAGTAAGCAGTAAGTATAGAGTAATGTTATTGCAGAAAGTAAATGTGTAAAGTGAAAGTAGGCAACAAACTTAATCCAAATTTGAAAAAGTGGCAGTCAACTTTGGTCACCTTGCTGGCTTAATGGAAACCACTAAAGATGTGAAGAACTTTGGGCTATCTCTGATGATAATGTGTTCAAATGTGACAGAATTGCTATTATTGGAATCTGTAGCATGTGTGTGGCTTCTAATGCTTCTTAAAATATGAAGAAGTGAGATGAAACTTACTTTTCTTGAAATATGACAGAATACTTTAAGGTTATTAAGGGGTTTCACACAACCTAAACATTTTAAGCATTTTAACAGTTTCAAGCACTTTAACTACAATGTGAATAAAGACTTTTAATTGATCATCATCAATCCACATTTTACACAATTATTGGTGCTAGCAGTGGACCATTTCTGTATGTTATCAACAGTATAGAATATTTATATTAAAACTTTGGGTATACATATTTGCTGCAAATACCCTACATGGAGGTGTCTATTTACCGTAAGTATGATATTAGCAGAATAGTATACTATAGTTTTCAACCATTTAAATACAAATTTCTTAAAGTAAGCAGTAAGTATAGAGTAATGTTATTGCAGAAAGTAAATGTGTAAAGTGAAAGTAGGCAACAAACTTAATCCAAATTTGAAAAAGTGGCAGACAACTTTGGTCACCTTGCTGACTTAATGGAAACCACTGAAGATGTGAAGAACTTTGGGCTATCTCTGATGATAATGTGTTCAAATGTGACAGAATTGCTATTATTGGAATCTGTAGCATGTGTGTGGCTTCTAATGCTTCTTAAAATATGAAGAAGTGAGATGAAACTTACTTTTCTTGAAATCTGACAGAATACTTTCAAGGTTATTAAGGGGTTTCACACAACCTAAACATTTTAAGCATTTTAACAGTTTCAAGCACTTTAACTACAATGTGAATAAAGACTTTTAATTGATCATCATCAATCCACATTTTACACAATTATTGGTGCTAGCAGTGGACCATTTCTGTATGTTATCAACAGTATAGAATATTTATATTAAAACTTTGGGTATACATATTTGCTGCAAATACCCTACATGGAGGTGTCTATTTACCGTAAGTATGATATTAGCAGAATAGTATACTATAGTTTTCAACCATTTAAATACAAATTTCTTAAAGTAAGCAGTAAGTATAGAGTAATGTTATTGCAGAAAGTAAATGTGTAAAGTGAAAGTAGGCGACAAACTTAATCCAAATTCAAAAAATAGCAGACAACTTTGGTCACCTTGCTGACTTAATTGAAACCACTGTAGACGTGAAGAATTTTGGGTATATATTTGCTGTCAATGCCCTGGTACATGGTCCTTACAGATGTGTCTCATGAGACCTTAGTCTGTAATATGTATCACATCAGCCATTAAGTTACTTTAGGTGAAGAATTTTGGGTACATATTTGCTGTCAATGCCCCGGTACATGGTCCTTACAGATGTGTCTCATGAGACCTTATAGTCTGTAATATGTATCACATCAGCTTTAAGTTACTTTAGGTGAAGAACTTTGGGTACATATTTGCTGTCAATGCCCTGGTACTTGGTCCTTACAGAGGTGTCTCATGAGACCTGAGTCTGTAATATGTACATGTATCACATCAGCCATTAAGTTACTTTAGGTGAAGAATTTTGGGTACATATTTGCTGTCAATGCCCTGGTACATGGTCCTTACAGAGGTGTCTCATGAGACCTTAGTCTGTAATATGTATCACATCAGCCATTACGTTACTTTAGGTGAAGAATTTTGGGTACATATTTGCTGTCAATGCCCTAGTACATGGTCCTTACAGAGGTGTCTCATGAGACCTGAGTCTGTAATATGTACATGTATCACATCAGCCATTAAGTTACTTTAGGTGAAGAATTTTGGGTACATATTTGCTGTCAATGCCCTGGTACATGGTCCTTACAGAGGTGTCTCATGAGACCTTAGTCTGTAATATGTATCACATCAGCCATTAAGTTACTTTAGATGAAGAATTTTGGGTATATATTTGCTGTCAATGCCCTGGTACATGGTCCTTACGGAGGTGTCTCATGAGACCTTAGTCTGTAATATGTATCACATCAGCCATTAAGTTACTTTAGGTGAAGAATTTTGGGTACATATTTGCTGTCAATGCCCTGGTTCAAGGTCCTTACAGAGGTGTCTCATGAGACCTAAGTCTGTAATATGTATCACATCAGCCATTAAGTTACTTTGGATGAAGAATTTTGGGTATATATTTGCTGTCAATGCCCTGGTACATGGTCCTTATGGAGGTGTCTCATGAGACCTTAGTCTGTAATATGTATCACATCAGCCATTAAGTTACTTTAGGTGAAGAATTTTGGGTACATATTTGCTGTCAATGCCCTGGTTCAAGGTCCTTACAGAGGTGTCTCATGAGACCTAAGTCTGTAATATGTATCACATCAGCCATTAAGTTACTTTAGGTGAAGAATTTTGGGTATATATTTGCTGTCAATGCCCTGGTACATGGTCCTTACAGAGGTGTCTCATGAGACCTTAGTCTGTAATATGTATCACATCAGCCATTAAGTTACTTTAGGTGAAGAATTTTGGGTATATATTTGCTGCCAATGCCCTGTTACATGGGTCCTTACAGAGGCATCTCATGAGACCTTAGTCTGTAATGTGTATCACACCAGCCATTAAGTTACTTTATTACTACAGCTAGGAGATAGTAAGCTGATCATTAATCATTTTATATTTAATATAATAATCAATGTAAGAGTATTTTATGATTATATAGGTGTCTATATAATCCTGTTATGTATGACTGATATATGTACATGTATATGTCTGGGATGCTTTGTCACTGCTCTTACCTATTATATTGCTATATAGAGAAGTACTTATCATATTGCCATACAGACATATTGTCATATAGATCAGTTATTTTATATCCATTTTATAAATTTTTAAATTCTTAATGTCAGAGTTTGAAGGCTTAATTAATTTTCCATAACTTACATTACAATACATGTATTAAAATCAACATTCAGTTATTGTAAATTGAAATATAAGAGACAGGATCCAGACAAGCCTGAAATAACTTGAGATTTCATTCTACAGAACTAGCTTTAACTCAAAGCTATACAAGGATGGGAACTTTGTCTCTAGAAACTATTTTAGGCCTAATTCTATAACTTTTTATTAAAATAGTGGATTTATATCATGTTTCCCTGATTTACAATGAAGAAGTCAATCAGGTAGAGTTCCATTGCAGTCTTTGGTTAAAAAATAAATTTGAATTTTTAGAAAGAAGCTGTAATATGACTTAATGAAGCTATCTTGGACATTTCTATAATAATTTTTTTTAAAAAGAACACTTACATTTCCTAATATTTAAATTTCAGTAGAGAAATGAACTCTATATTTCCATTGAAAACAATGCCTTCCTATCTGATAGTGTTAAAAATGTTCTTTATAAATTACAATGTAATTATTTTATTAATATTTCTATAAAAAAATCCATTTTTTAAATGTATGCAAATCAACTGCTACATACTGTATGTATTAGTAACATGGTTTAGAAACAAACATGTGTGTTAATTTTTGTGACAGCAATTCTGAAACAAGGGTCTCTCTAACATATACATTTCTATGTGTGTGCTAATTTTTGTGACAGCAATTCTGAAACAAGTGTCTCTCTAACATATACATTTCTATGTGTGTGCTAATTTTTGTGACAGCAATTCTGAAACAAGTGTCTCTCTAACATATACATTTCTATGTGTGTGCTAATTTTTGTGACAGCAATTCTGAAACAAGTGTCTCTCTAACATATACATTTCTATGTGTGTGCTAATTTTTGTGACAGCAATTCTGAAAAAGTGTCTCTCTAACATATACATTTCTATGTGTGTGCTAATTTTTGTGACAGCAATTCTGAAACAAGTGTCTCTCTAACATATACATTTCTATGTGTGTGCTAATTTTTGTGACAGCAATTCTGAAACAAGAGAAAGTGTCTGTCAAACATCTAAATACCGGCACCCAATGTCTTGCTTTAACTGGTAGAACAATTTCATTATCCTAGTTTGTTTTTCAAGGTTTATCTGTTTGTCAATGATAAGTTGATAACAAATATTTCTCTTGAAGGACACTAAATAATCTAATACAATCCAGACCAAAATGTTGATCATATCTATAAATTAATCCATCAAACACGTCATTGTACACGGAATCAACCAGACTCTTAACTGTCACGTCATTCTGTACAAAACCCACTAGACTCAAAAATCACAAAGATGTCATTCTATTCTCTATATTAAACAGTCAACTTAACTCTCTGAAATCAACATTTTCCAATAAAATCATTATCTTCAACATTTCTCTAAAACTGTTGAATGGGAAGAGCCATTACAACGAAAGAGGGATGACCATATCAAGATTATTTGAATTTTCATTTAAATTAAGTCAATAAATGCTGAAATGGTGGAGGAAACTGGAATATCCAAAGAAAAGTTTAATACCCAGGGCAATTTTTTCACCCCATATATCGCTAAACCTGTTTTAATTTTACAGCACTAGATGACCGTTTCCAAATAAAATTCCTCATCAGTAGTGCTCGGACCAAAATTTTGGAAATCCAAATCAATTGAACTTTGTATGAAGGATTTAATTTAAACATTTTAATTAAGAGTTCCACAAACTTCAGCCATTTTATGCTTGAATGTATATACAATGTATTTTAATTTAAAAAATTTAAGAGACAAAACAGATACTAAAATTATATACAATAGTGTTCATTCTAGAAGGGGGTATTAGGTCATTGATACTTCATATTGCCAAATGACCCTTTTATTAAGGCCTTAGTGGGTCTTATTACCATTATGTGATTTCAAAAATATTAATGTTATAGTGCTTTAGAAATTAGAGGTAAGTTTTTGAAAATGGTCACTCCAAAAAATCTGATACAGTATTATTAGACAAAGCTACAGGTCTTACTGGTAAAAAAGTGCAAATGTATCTAAGTAACCAGAATCAAATACATTGTCTTAAAATGTGGTTAACACCCTCTAAAATCAATGCTTCCTGTAAAACCATTATCACCTACCTTTCATTTGAAATTTTGTATTTACAACATATATCGCACAAACAAATTATAACAATGGCATAAATGTAAATTAATCGTATGTGGAAGTCATTTCAATCTTAACTCTTAACAATTGGACAGTTTCATCTGTTTTGTTTGAATGCTGCACCAATTCAAAATTATCATTTTTTTCTTTTTGTTTTATTCATCAATTTTTACAAGGCATTTATTTTATTAATGAATTCTATAGAAAGCAGTGATTTTCAAAATAATTACTGTTAATATTGAAAACCTGAAGAAACTTGGTCATGTAAATGAACTATAATGTACAACCAATTTTTATACATGTACATACATGTATTTACATTTAGCATTATCAGTGGTTTCAAAATATGTTTTTTATCTTGTGTTTTATTCCCTATTTTCTCAGTGGACAAGTGGTCTACGGTATTTTGCCAGCTAACAGATCACATAGCCTCTCATCACCTAGATTTGAACCACACAGACCAAACCTTGTGCGAGTGTGTTTGTCAATTCCACTGATGGAAGGACCATGGTTTCTTGCAGTACTAAGTTTCTTTCACAAACCCAGAAATGACCGTTTCAATATAAGTGAAGGAATTTTGGGCATAAAACATCATTTTTCCCTTCAACTCTTATTTTCTGCTTTTCTTGGAGTTTGATCTTAGTAACTCTGGGTATTGCAAAGATCAGCATGTTACTCAGAAGCCAGCTACAACTATATTTCATCAAGAATGATTTCCACATTCTACAGTAACAGTGGTTTAATGGCAAAGGATCCAACCTATTCTGACTAGCTACCTGGGCTCACCATCAATCTCTGCAGAAATTTCTGCAGTACTTTATTGAAATCAGATAATTCTGATTCTCAGTGATATTAATCTACCATTTCTTGCTTCAAAGTTGAATTGGTGACTGCATGAATAAAATAATCAACTAAGCCAGATAAATCCAATACCGGTACAAGGTTCAAAATTCACATTTTCTACAAAAGAATGCTGCTTTCCTGCAGTGCACAACATAATGTTACGTAATAAAATAAATAAAAAGTGGCAATGACTTGCTAAAACTATGAGACATCTCAGCGGAATATCGACTAAACTTATCTGATATAATTGAGAAAACTGTTTGAACCTTGGTAAAAACAAGAAAACATGTTTGTTAGCAATTGTATATAGAAACCACACATACAGGCAAACAACATTGACCTGTCTGTTTGACCTTTCATTAGGAATATTCATATAGGAGGATCTACCAATAGGATTTGCAGTTATTACATATACACATTACCCATGATTAGTGTTCACATCATATCTAGACAGAATAATCGTGTGTGATACCTTTTACTTACATTTACCTGTCCATAATGAACATTTAAATCAAAGGTCAAGCTGACAGGTCAATGTTTTTTGTCTATACAAAATCATTCCCAGCGCTTGATAAACCTTAATTGTCAGTAAACAAGACATGGAACAAATTTAAATAAGAAAAATCATTTATTTAAAGGAACAGTAAAAATAAACATTACTGATTAATCAATATTGAAGACTCTGCTTGATCCATTGCATTTAACCATGATAGGAGCCAAGCAATGACACTAGTTTTATAACCATTCCTAAACTAGGATTTTCCTTAATCTGGAAACTTTGAAATCAAAATAATTTGATCAGTTTTCAAGCTATTCTGGGTTTTATGGTTCCTCTTTAAAGATCATTTTATGCTTATGACAGAACATTTATTAGACCCTTTAGACTGTTTTTGACTCTTGAAAATGGTTTTGATTCCTGGCTTTCAGAAAGAAGTGGATGTCTTTATATCATTTGACTCTTGAGATTTTGTAGAAGAAAGTCCATTTGACCCATGAACGTCAAGGACTAAATGTAAGCTGTGGCTGTATATCATTTGACTCTTGAGATTTTGTAGAAGAAAGTCCATTTGACCCATGAACGTCAAGGACTAAATGTAAGCTGTGGCTATATATTAGTTTGGTTACATTTTTATTTGTATTACCATAAAAAATTTGCCAAAATTTGCCATTTTTAAGGAAAATCTTAGTTGAAATATGTTCCTGAAATCTAGGGCTGTATGTGATGTGGAGTACCGGTATATAGCAAAAATATGACAGTGTCTTTGTCTTAAGTTGCCACATCATATCATAATGACAACCAAAATGCAAGACTGTTTAAAAAGATTTAGTTTAACCACTTGTTCAAATGAGTAATAATCTTGTTAGGATGAGTTTTATTTATTTTTTTCTTGACATTCAGTTGTCACAAAGCCAAATTAATTCTTTGATGTACCGTATATATATGAAGACTCAAATTTAAACTTGTTCTAAATTCTTATTTATTAGGCAAATATTGTGTCAATACCAGTAATCATTTCAAAGTATTATTGAATATGTGTGACAGGTAAAATTATACCAATGATAAATGTTTTTTTCTTCTACTAGGCACCGTGCGCAAGGTGCTTTGAGACTGGTTGAACTAAGAAATGTAAAGCAAATCAAGGGTATAGATTGACTGATTACAATTTGTTTTATGTCACATTAATATTTTCGGTTACCATGACAGTTTTAATCAATCTAAAATTCATATAAATCTAATGTTACTGTGGTGAGTTAATTTGTGTAGGTGTTTAAGCATCTCAATTTTCACTGAAGCTCCAGTAAGGTGACTTTCCAGAGGTAGGCATATACAATGTAGTCTGGAAACCTTTCACTTTAAAGTAGGATCTTGACCAATCAGCCATTGCATTTCCTCTTAATGATGAAGATCAACTAACATCACAGACCACTAAATCTTGTTCACATTACAAGTATACTGAACCAACTAGTAAAGGCCCATGACAAGGAAAAATCACTTTATTACATGTGGTTGACCAGGCTGATAATCTTTGATTTTAAGGTAAGATTTTGGGTCTTGACCAATCAGTCATGGCAATCTCTCTTAATGCTGAAAATCAACTAACATTACAGACCACTTGTTCACATTACACTGGACCAACCAGTCCAGTAAAGGCCCATGGCAAGGAAAAACGTGGTAGACTTTGCTTTCAAGGCAAGATCTTGACAAATCAGTCATGATATTCTCTCTTAATGTTGAAAATCAACTAACATCGCAGACCACTTGTTCATTTTACTGCAGGCACAGACAATGAAAAGTCCTTTTAACCTCTTTGATGACCAGTCTGGCTAGTAAAAGGTCTATGTCAAGGAAACATCTATTTATCATAAATTGTTGACCAGTCAGAGATCCTTTGATTTTAAGGTAACATCTTGACCAATCATTCATGGCAGTCTCTTTTACAGTCTTATCTAAAGTTAAGACCAGTATACAGAAGCCATGATTTGTAGAGATAGTGTCAAGAAAATATCATGTATGACTGTGGCTAGCTTATACAGAAATCAACAAGTTATGACCTGGCTAGCTCATATAGAAATCAACAAATCAACAAGATATCTTCAGATTGTATCTCCTCTGAGTGAAAATAATCATTTCCTCTCTCTCTCTCTCTCTCTCGTGAGTTTTACCACTTTAAGAGATACTACACTTACTAAACCTAGCCATAAAGTAAAAGCCCAAGACCAAGGTAATAGAGTTGGTCAGAGTTAGTCTAAAACACCAAGACTAATACTTTAACTGCCAGACCATCAATTTCTCTCTGAGGATAAAGATATCTCAACATCAGTCTTAAAAGAAGCAATGATTTGTAGTAATAGTGTCCAGAAATATCCTGAATGACCTATGGCTAGTATGTATATATGTATCATTAATACCAATCATCAAATTATCAAGATATGGATCATATCCTGAAATAGCAATAGATCTCTTCTTCTGTGTGAACAAAACATGTTTCTGAGCTACTTCAAACATTTGAAAAACATTTGATACATTACTAATATAGATCTGTGGTACCATGTTTAATCAAGTTCAAGGTTCTAAAAACAGAAATGCATTAACAAAAGTCAAAACCTTTTAGATCTGACATTCATGTAGCTAATCCTGGAAGATAATACAAATGCCCATTGCTGCAATACACAGGGGTTCAATTCATTTCGATTTTTTATTTGTCACTGGTGAAATTTTTTAAAGGCTTGATTAGATTTCCGATTGCAGAGCAAACTATTACAGTGGAATCATAGAATTCCTGATTCAGTATCACCGAGATAACAGGTAATTAAAAAATTCTATATATACAATTCTATATGACCATTCACTCAGGATTTAAAACAAATATAGCTAAGAGTGTCATTAAATGATCAAAATTATATATCGATATCCAACCACTCAATACAATAGCAGTGTTACTGCTACGATATATGCTTTTCAGGCATCATTAGGCAAAATATTATTTTTTACGTAACACAAGAGAGTAATTAAGAACTTATTTTACACATAACCAACATAAAACCTACTGTCAGTAAACAGTAAACATATACCACACTCTGAAGCAAACAACATTGACCTGTCAGCTTGACCTTTTATTTTAATACTTATTGATGATTGTCAGAGTTAAATGTCTACATGTGGCCTGTCTGCCATTGTGCAGGACCATAAATATTTATTATGGATGGGTGCATTTATGTATAGGGAAACCAAGTGTTAATTTTGTCTACATAATGTGGAAACACTTTTGTCAAAGAGTAAATAATATACATTGTATATCCATCTTCTATGTATAAACTGTGAACCCTAGCACTACCCATATATTAGGGGATCATGGTATATGAAAATTCCTAATGCCTAATGAAAGGTCAAGCGGACAGGTCAATGTTGTTTGCCTATAACATGTTGTTTATGTATTAACTATGAATTCTAACACTACCCATATATTGGGGGATCATGGTATATGAATATTCCTAATGAAAGGTCAAGTGGACAGGTCAATGTTGTTTGCCTATAGGTTGTCCTTAAACAATAAAAATTTCTGAATAAATTGATATATTGATTACATAAATCTAGATCTCCTGCATCAATGAAGATAGACTGACTCTCCTCTTGATCATCAACAAGTCCGAGTCAAAATGAATTCTATTTCCACAATGATTTCATCAGTAATCTATATTAACTGGGTCTGGTATTACGATGTCCACTATTCAGACACAGAACGTCTTCAATTAAATAAGTGTGATTTCATATATATCACAGAAAAATGAGGAAAGAGACTGTTTAATTTCCGTGACTGAATCAAATAAAGAAAAAATTGACTTTTCCCTTGCTGTCAGTTTAAGCCTCTGTATACAGTAGTTTACATTATCGAGTCAGCACTAAGACCAGGGTGGAAATGATGGAAATGAATCTCAAAGATTCATTTAATAATATTTCACTTATATAACAAAATAAAAGATAATAACTGATGCTAACACAGAAATCTGACAATCAAAATAAATTTATATCATTGTCTCCATTTCACAAAGAATTGTAAGAATTTAGGGCAAACATTTGCGTTAAATTAATAAACATCAGGCACTGTCAGTTTCAGGGGAAAATCTAAAATAATCCAAAGTAATAAACAACTTTACTGCCATGCAACACATCACCTAGCTTCAAATCTCTCTCGAGCACAAAATCCTTTTGCGAGAAAATGAATCCTTTTATTTACAGCGTTTTTCTCTAGGATTCCGTTCCTACATGTATTAAGCTAAACTTTTCTTTCAACAATCCAAGAACTGACTACCGGTATCTAAATATTGAAGAATCTTGGCTATGATGTAAAACACCATTACTCCATCCAACTAAAGACGTGTTCATGTACATATTTTAAGAAACATCAATGCTATGGAGAACAAGTAGCTAAAATGTTATTTTTCATACCCTGATATGTAATGAGCCTTGGTGTTCAAGTGGTCTTATTCTAAGCAAGAATAACAGTCCTTTTAATCACCTAAGTACAAATCACATTCAGGCATATGCTAGTGTGAGAAAGTCTGTCAGTTCACTTACCAAAGGATGTTGGTGTGAGTGAGTGAGTAATGCTATGTTTCCACAATTTTAAAATTATTAGTAGCCAAATTTTCAAGATTTGTAAAAATATAGTACTTTTTAAAGTAATTTTTCACAAATTTGTTAAAATATGTTACTTTTTGAAAGAATATCACAAACATGAGTAGCCAATGGCGATTTTGGCTACCAGGAATGGAAACATAGATTTAATGGTGTTTAATGTCCAAGTCAAGAATATTTCACTTATATTGAGACTTCGCCAGCTATAGACAAAGATGCAGAAATTTTGCCTATGCATTGCGTTGGATGGTGGATATAAGTGACAGAATATTGACTGAAGTGTGCAAAACACCATTACTACTTTAACCTCTGACACTGCTAGATCTGTTCAACCCTGGTCAGTCACCCAGGTCAGTCACACCTAAGGAAGTTATACAATTTATTGATAAGGGATCATACCATCAACATTGTGAAAAACTGAAATGTCTGACATTATATTATAATCCTAAAATCAAATAGATTGTGTATGAACAAGTCCATGACTGGTGGTGCTTGGTTCAACTGATACTTAGTAACTCTTAAAATTAAATAAATTCATAATAAGTGAAATATAATTTTAACATACTTAATGGTGGTAGGTACACCAATATGATTATATCATCATATTATTGAAAGCTGCACATTATACTATAGCAAATATCCTTAAAAGTATTGAATGCAAGAGTTAAAATCAGGATGATCATGGAAAATAACCCAGTTTATCATCTCTCTCTCTCTCTCTCTTCTCTCTTTCAAACATTATCAGTGAATCTATGAGTAAACAGCAATTTAAATAAAAATTCACTTAAAGCAACATGCAAAACTATAAACCCCCTTTTCTTCCCTCCTCTCTCTCTCTATCTCTCTCAATATGAAATTATGATGAAGAGATATTAAATTTTCCTTTAGCAAAAAAACCAGGATTAACATTGTATATTATGATTCTCTCTATACATATTATATAATGCCCCCTTCAATCATGTCAGATGTAGCATACTTAAGCTCTGATCATTTACTTTATATTTCCTGTTAAATGCTGATAAGGCTCTTAACTTATCCTGTAAAATGAAAATCACGCTTTCAAAAAATCCCCTACAGACGAATGAAAATCAGTTTTACATGAAATGAAGTATTTCAACTTGAATCATGCTTTATAGAGTATTTTCCTTAATATAAGATTTTCATATAAATTTAGAAGTAATCTGACAACAGATTATAAAGATCAATGATCCCAGTTATTATCTTGTCAAAAATGCTGCATGTGTTTGTTGATTGTCAGACACTGTTATATTGCTAGTCCATGAAGACATGTATAGTGACACTCACTGTGATAGTGGTTTCAATAATGCCAATAAGGCGAATGCGGAAGTTGTCTGATACTTGTTTGAATTTTGATTAAGTTTGTCGCCTACTTTCACTAGGTTTATATTTTGTGGGTGTGTTTTTGCAGTATTTAGTACTCCATACTTGCTGCCTACTTTATATAACTTGTCTTCTACTTTATAATTAACTAATAGGGCTGCATGTAGTCAAGTGGTTAAGACGAGGGACTCAAAAGTCATGAGTTTCAGCCCTGAGCTGGGTTTCTTTTGTCCTTTAAGTTCTGATTACTCCAGTCTCTAGCTGTTGAATGAATGAATACTGGCAAACTGCTTTGGGTTGACTGGCTTACTGTAGTTGATCATGCAAAAGATTATGAAACGAGATAAACACAGGTCCCACAAACCTAAAACAAAAGGAAGTTTGGAGATGGTGGATGAAACTGGAGCATCTGGACAAAGCCACCAACATTCAGCAAGCAAAATGACATATTTTTCCACTATGATTTGCCCGAGTGGAATTTAAACTAATGAGTGGGAGGTACTGTAATCCATTAGCATATATAAATGCATTTAGACCACTCTCTGGCACCAAAGTCCCTACAGCAAGATGACTTGGAGCCATTCAGTTTGTATTCAAAGTTACATTAGGTTAATGTGTTGATATTGTCAATGTAAATGAGCTTTCTGCAAGTAAGCACTTTTATCAAGCTACATTAGTTAAGAATTAACAAAGTGTAGAAAACTTTGACTGATTCAAAGGGAATAATCAGAAAAAAAGTATTTTGACTAAAAAAATCAAATCACTTCATCAGAATCAAAAATTTTTCATTCCTCAAAAAAACTTCAATAAATATTTCTTTAGTCTTGTGGTTGACTTTTATTATATATAAATAAATAGCTTTTTCTCTCTCTCATTCTCTGTATATGTGTATATATATACTGTATATAATTGACCATCCATGATTGAATGAATGGTGGTTAAAGTTATCATCCCATCCATCTATTTTATACAATGCTAAATGATTAACTAACCAATCCACAGTAAAAGAATGAAGGTTAACTCTGAAGTGATGTGGTAATAATAATTCCTGTATTTACTCAACTTCCCCTTTGTCTTTTTTCTGATTTTTCATTTTTGGTATCTAGTAAATTTAATCTCATGGAAAATTTAATACCCACAACCATAAAATCTGTCACTTATTAAAAATAGTTCCTTGACATAAGTTCAACAGGTACATCTTAACTTGGAACACAAAACACCTGCTAGCAAAGTGTTCTGATTTTAACTAAAAAACATGCAGAAGCTGAATTTTTATGCTTTGGTAAATCATGTCAAATTAGTGAAGAAATACAAAATACTAGGCCCCTAATAATATACAAGCCTCTTTAACAAGCTTTACATCAGATTTTTCATTAAATTAATTAACCCTTAGACTGGAATTCTCTATATCATTTTGATACATTAGTTTCATATAATCTCATTGGATTCATAAACAAATTTATAAATAAGGTTTAGATTTTGAATTAAAAAGGTTATAAAATTCTATTGTCTGGTGACGTCTGATAAGATTCTCATTAAGATCTTTACTATAAAGTTGCTGCAACTTTTCCTTTAGCAAATCAACATGTGTGTATCTGAGTGACAGTTGTGTATTGGGATGCAAATTTTACATTTTGCATAAATTTTGTTTGTAGCAACTGTCACATAGCAGCAAGGATTAAAATCTCTGCTACTTGTCATTTAAATTTTAAATTTATACAGATAGCAGACTAACCTGTTGCAATTTTTCTTTCGGTTGGCATGCTACTAAATGAAACCGTTTTCTTTCGTTGACCGGGTTTTCTACTTCCATCCTTGCACATGAAACTGCTTTTCCTTGGCATAATTTGTTCTGGTAAAGCCATATTATCCAAAGAACCTTGTGCATCCTCGTCAGTATCCTTGTTGTCATCCATGTCATCTGATTCTCCATTGACAAATACATCGTCAGTTTTCTGTAAACAATTTCCCGAACTTATATCGGCGGATACCGTCTTCTCTTCTTCCGCCATGTTGACATTTCCTGTGATAGACTCGTCCATTTTAAGGGGTCTTAGCTTCACACTACGCAAATCAATATTTGAGTATATTTTTATCTTTAAGGTTAACTAGAATCTCATTGATTTTATATTACTTAAAATTGAGGGAATAAAGTATAAGTCAAAGATTTTGCATAATTTTATAAATTAAGAAGCATTCGTAATGGGCGATTCCATATTGGAATCTTGGGAAATGTTTTTAAATGGCGGCGATGAAAGTGGGGTTTTCCTGTGTTGTATCTAAAGTTGTATTTAGTCTTCCTTTGTTGTGAATGTTATCTGAAAAATCATTGAATGTAATATGTTGTGATTTAAAGCAGACCTTGAAAAGATTCAAAGGTATAAAATGTGCACTTCTGATACATTTAATTTTATTTTAGTAGCAGAAAATTCAAAAACCAATATAATTTTGCCTTTGGCAGTTTGGCATAATTTTGTACAATAGGCTTGACTTTGCACTCTATTGTTTATTGCCAATAAGAAGAGAAGAGATTATATGACCTCTTTATATCACTACTTCTCCAAACTAGAAACTGTCAATCATCATTATGCAGGAAGTGAATTGCTCAACCAAGAAATTGTAATTTGGTGCCCATCTCAATATTATGATCTTGGCTTGACCAAGAGGCATGACACAAAATGTCTGAAGATATGCTTCTGTCAAAACATTTGAGTGATACTAATGCTCTGGGTTAAGGGCGGCAGTGGTTAACATGTATGCAAGAATTTTTAACAAAGATGCAGTTTATTGGTGTAAAATTTCCCTTCATTCAAGGCAAATATCAATGAAATATCACTGATCAAATCTGACTCAGTTTATGCCAGGAGCCTTATTACTGAATTCAACCACATGCCGTAAATGTATTAAATTTTTTGTGTACAAATTTTAGCTGAGAAATTATAACAATGGTTCAGTTCACAATAGACATGAATTAGTGTAAATATCGTGTATAACCTTGTGCACTGTGGAAGAAATTGTATTGAATTTGGCAGAGGATTTAATTTAGAACTACCACCCATTTGACCTTTTGTTGATGGTATATGACCTTATTCTAAATATTGCGCAAATATTTAGCACACAAAATATTTGTTAATTGGATGTGATTTTAATTCTAACATGACCTGCGTTTTCCTTCATATGAAACATGAAGAAGCCAGTGGTATGATAAATGATATACCCATTGCTGTTCCGTTTTAATGATGTACTCCCTTTCTTATCTTATGACGTCATGCTATGTGTCACAAACAATGGTCATGACGTAATTTTCATTCATAAATTATTTCTTTCAATGGAGGTAATCTCAACAGCAGAATTGTTTCAATGGACCTTTTTGCAAAAGATAGTTAAATGTACTTCCGAAAAAAGTTCACAATGTTTATTTCAATCTTTTAATCTAAGTCATGTTAGAATTGAAATGATCAACATTTACTTGGTATATATCGTCATATAATACACTGCTGGAGTTCACATGGAAGAATATATCACGAGGTGGCAAATGGTAAATGTTGATTATTTCTTAAGTAATTATTTACACAAAAATTATTTTAGAAAAAAATAATTAATGTCATCATGATCTTTAGTTTCTGTAGGTGTCAATAACAACTGTTCCATACAATATTCATTTTACCATGTATGCCCTAGTGTTTGAGTTCACTTGCACTATGTTACTTTCTTCTAAAGTTCTCCCTTTTGTCATAAGCTAAAATTCAAAACAATTCTGTTTTTATCAGAATGAATTGTTGTTCCATTTTATATTTGAATGTGTGAAATAAATTTGATAAACAATCAATAAAGTCTGGTAATGTGGAGAAAAACATTAAACAAAGTTTTTGTTCAGTATTCAGTTGAAAGAGGTTACCAGTATATGTAATTTACCAGTATTAAATAATATATACACTCTTAATTGGGAAATTTTGTGAGAATCATCATTTCAAGATATTTGCATATTTTTTATTTCTGCATCATCATTTGATGGCCAGTGCAATAAAAGTGAATGGAGTTCAGCGCTGTACCATGTGATACCCCATAATGTCTAGTTTCCATAAATTTAAAATAATTATAGCCAAATTTCCAAAATTTGTGAAAATGTAATCCTTTTTAAAGTATTTTTCCACAAATTTCCTAAAATAGGTTACTTTTTGAAAGAATTCCTCAGAAATTAGTAGCCAATTGCGATTTTGGCTACCAGGAATAAACATAGTAATGTTTGCTTGGAACTATATGTAGTATTTGCATTGGATATGAAATCATATCATTATCAGTTTACATTTTCCTGTAAAAATGACGTTATTCCAGGAATTTGTGGCTTAAAGTTTTCCAAAACGTCCAGCACAAACATTGGGTATATTGATCATGCAGTACAGCGGCAAACCTCATAAAAATAAAATCTTTGCCAAAGTTTTATTTTGGTGTCGTGTTACTCTAGCAAATTTATGCAGAAATTACCATATTTATAGTACATTTGTACTACCATATGTCCTATCAAAGTAGTCAGTCTAGTCAGGTTTTTGGTTTATTCAGGTGTTGGTTTTCCCAGGTCCCTCTTTACTGTAAATATAAGTTTTGTTGCTCTTGTGTAAAATTAAACCGGTGCAAATATTTAATATTTGTTCTTTTTTATACTTCAGAATGGAGAACTGTAAACATATCAGCAGACTGCGACCAAAATGGAACCAGTCATTGCTGAATCCACAAAAATGGATGTGTTATGTGTGTGGTACCACAGAAAGTGTTTGGGTAATAAACAAATTAAATAATTTCTGCCACTGTATTAACCCAAGATTTGACAGACTCTATTGCTATTTTAGAGGATTTGGTTCTTGGTAGCAAAAAGCAATGACTACAATGATGATCAATATTTCTTTTTGAAAATAAGTACTTTAATGGTTAATTTTATAAACATATTCACTTTATCATATTACTACTGCAGTAGCTCAGTTGGTAGAGTGCTCGCTCCTTAAGGGGGGGGGGGGGGTGGGGGATGGTGAGTTTGAACCCCAACTAGTTCTGACCTAAGACTTGAAAATGGGAAGTGACTTTTGCCAAGCACGCTGAATTACAAAATGAAAGTCACATTTCTTTAGGATGGGAACTTAAAATCAATGAGGTCCCATGTTATGGTAGGCTTGGCACAATAAAATGCCCTGCTGTATAATGTCATCAGCTCAACACACAGTCAAAATTTCTGCACCTCCACCTATAGCTGGCGACATCTCGATATAAGTGAAATATTCTTGACTTGGACATTCAACACTGTTACTCAACTCAACTAATCTTTATCATATTGTATTTTGGTAGTTTTGGACTATTTAAATGTGTTCTCTGGCACTTAGGTTCTGATCACTTAGATGTTTTAATATAAGTTATTTTGAAGATGTCTTCTAGTCTGTGAAACTGATTGAGAATGAAAGATGGAACCTTCCAGTTTTAAAACAATCAGCAAAGGTTGTACCAATTGTTCTAAAAAGTTGGTCTTGGACTTTTCATTCTCTTTCATCTGAGTGTAAGCAAACAATTTTCCATCCTAAATTTTTTCCAATCAAATCTTAACAGAAATAAATTTACAGTATGTATTGTGTGTAGAAATTTTACCAAGTTCGTAAATAGGCTAGAAATCCCAAGTGGCTTTGTTTCCTCGGAACAAAGTCACCAGAGAAAATTGTTTTGGTCGTTGTCACTGGCAAAAAACATTCTGTTGCAGTTGAAGTGAAGTGTTATTGGTAATTATTTAATTTATAAGTTGTCATTAATTTTTAATAAAGATTTATGAATTATTTTATTGTAGGCATGTCTTTTGTGTCCCGTGGTTGCTTGCGGTAGATTTACGGCTGAGCATGCTCTAGAACATTTTCAGGAAAGCAAGGTAAATGATTACAAGTACTATTTTTAGGTTTAGAGAGAATTTCCTTTCTACCTTGTCATCTCAGACCTTTAACTTCAGCAATTCACTAGTCCAGAATAATAATCCACTGATCCAGAAAACAAATCTTCAACTCGCTATTCTATTACTAAGTAATTGTACTATTTTAACTAAGTAATTGTACCATTTTAGATTGTTTTCTTACAATTTTGTTTTCTTCCTACTATTAAAGACCACCTTTTCTTGTAAGGTAATAATTGCTTTGAATAGTGACTCTAATTTAAAATATTTACAATTTGAATTGACCTTCTCTAGATGAACCTATTTTGTTTTTGCTGGTATTCAATTGCTCATGAATACGGTGTGGGTCATGACCTCTGATTACGTAACTTTTACTATCAGATGACGTCATGGAATGACATGTCCTATTATGTCAAGATTTGTTTGATTGGTCGGCATTCCATCCTTCTTTGGAAAAAGGCTGTTCCATCAATCCCATATATTTGTCGGAAACTTGAATTAAGATAATTATTGTAGCGATATTTTTATGTTTCTGACATGCTAACAATATTTTTTATGGTTGTAAATATAAGAAATAACATTTTATATGAGTGTATTCATTTGGTATTATGAATGAGAGTCAGGAATAGCATATTTAACATGAACTGCTTTGCAGTTCATTCAATATGCTATTCCTGACTCTCATTCATAATACTAAATGAATACACTAAAAAAGAATGTTATTTCGTAATTAAACCCTGGCCTGTAATAGCAGTTTTATTATCAACATTTTGATTAAAATAATATACTAAAGTTTAGAAAAAATTTTGCCATTCTCTATAAAAGCAGCAGAAATTTTCCATAGAAATTTTTCTAATTTCATATATTTCCCCATTATTAAGAAATAAGATTTTTATATGAATCATTTTAGTAATTCTATCTTTTTTCATTGTTTATTTTTAGCATCCATTATCCATTGAAGTAAACAATAAATATGTGTATTGGTAAGTATCTAGACTTTTCTTTATACATGCAGTGTTCAATCCAGAACTTTAGTTAGACGAGATCATCCTGGACCAGGTCTTACGAAAAATGTGTCTCTGTATCTGTCCATTTTTCTGTTTTTCCCAGTCTATTACACTTTTGTTATCTAATTGGTGAAGTAAGAAGATGAACAATAGCTGTTTATTATAAGTAGTGATACTGATCACTACTTATAATAAACTGTTATTGTTTAGATGTTGGTGTTCATCTTCTTACTTCACCAATTGTATTACCACCGCATCAGTATCCACCTACTCAATAGTCAGAGACCAACTAATATACAACCTGCCGGACGTTGGAACCACCCACCGCCAAACCTAACTTTTGTTATCTAGATTCTTGGGAATTCTATTCAAGTTTTATACAAACATATACTCTCCAAGACAATACTATAGTAGCACAGGTCCCTCAGGAAAACATAATGTATAAATATATTGATAAAACACAGGTCAAGTTCAAATTTCAGTATTTTTAATGAGTCATTGTAATTTTTGGTACTGTAGCATAACTCTGGCAGGGTATTTTATCAGCTCAGATATTCTTATGTCATGGAGCTTTCACTCTGGCACAGTAAGTGTTGCAGTAATGTACTCTTATTGTGCTGGTTTTGAAATAAATTTGACATGTTTTTATTCATTATTTTTCAGCTATGAATGTGATGATTATGTATTGAATGACAATGCATCTGGAGACTTGAAGTTGTTACGGAGTACTCTGATGGCAATCACGACTCAGTCATTTGGTGATGTAGAGACTCGTGGAAAGCGTCTTTTGCGTTCTTATTCTTACTCTGCTGTTTCTTCATCGTAAGTACACAGTGTCTAACTTATTTAGACTATAATGAAAATAAGCATATATTTACATTTGAAATAGATTCTACTTTTAATTTATTTTTTTCCAAATTTGATACAGTGTACATGTTTAGAATAAGTAATAAATTGTATTGGTGCCTAAACAATTGGCATAAGAATATTCTGTATGGAAAACAGCTTGATAGATTACAATGACCTAACATAAGTCCAATTTCCATAAAATTTCAAAACCACTGAGGTAGCTCAGTTAGTATAGTGCTCGCTCCATAAGTGGGATGTCGTGGGTTCGAATCCCGGTGGGGTCTGATCTACGATTTGAAAGTGGGTAGTGGCTGTTCTTTTGCCAAGCACTCGGCATTACGAAATGAAAGTCACGGTTCTTTCAGATGGGATCTTAAAATAAACGAGGTCCCATGTCACAATGGGCTTGGCAGGCTAAAGAATCCTGCTGTATAATGCCATCAGCGCAATGCACAGGCAACATTTCTTCACTTTCACCTATAGCTGGTGACCTCGCCATATAAGTGAAATATTCTTGACTGGGACGTTAAACACCGTTACTTAACTCAACTCAAAAAATTTCAAAATATCTTAAAATCTTGTATTCTTAGTTTGTAACACATGATGTACCACTAGAGAAAAATCATAGTATACCAAAAATACAGTAATATGTTTTATTATTTTGAAAAAAAGTACAATTTGACCTTGGATTTATCATGTTAATTAAATAAAATCATTTGACAACATACATTTCATTTAAATTCTAAAATCAGACTGACCCTTTTTGTAATGACCTTGATTTTGATGGAATATGTTTGAAGTACAGTTTTTGAAATGTGAAAAAAATTATTTTTTAAAATTATTGGCTCATTATGCTTGCATCATTAGCTTAAGATGAATTTATCTATGCCCTGAATCAAGTCAGCTGTGTATTTGATTTCAGGTCATTATTTCTTACTTTGATCATTATTCCAGTAGAAAATTATATATATATTTGTAACTGATTAAAGTGATATTTTTATCTTATTTTAAGTGGAATCTCTAACTTATATGAACTGATCAATTTAAAGTATAAGGCATTCAACTTGTTAGTGTCAGGCACAATTTACAGCCTCCCTCTTTAAACCAGTCAACTGTGAAATTTAAAAGTTTAATGACCTTAAGTAGATTCATTATTTTATTTTACATCTTTTTTGAAAGATTTTTTTTAATTAAAAAAAATTGTAATCTATTTATTTTTTATATATTTTGTAAAATTGATATTTAATGGTTAAAATGATTTTAACTTGTCCATAGGAAATATCAACTGTCTTTTGAAGAAAGAGGTGAATACTAAATTCACACTTCCATCAATTCTCCAAAACTATGAAGCACTGTTGTACAAAACTTGGAGCAAAGCATCTACATTTATAATAGATGCCATATCATTAAGACATTAACCTCAGTTGATTTGCTTATTTTCCTGGGAGTGATGAACCTTTTAACATAAGTGCATATCATCAAAAAGTATTGGCGGGGGATCCTAATTCACTAAATTTCTTTGGTTACTATTGAATGTGTTTAATGTTTGATCTGTTGGATTGTCTGCAAAGTTGGTACATGTGTTTATTCAACTTTATTGACGTATCGCCAGCCATACCTATCATGTTCCGACACTGACCGCCATCACAGTACCAAAGCAGCGTCACGGCAACTAATGACATACTAGTGTTAGTGACGTCATAAAACGGCACAATTTAGGCCCAGTTGTCATTCTTTTTGGGTGTAAATCAAGCATGCCAGACTTTTGTCGGAACATTGTGGACATGGCCGGCGTTCCGTCAATCAAGATATAAAAAGGAAATTATGAAGTTTTAGAGACTATGAAAAAAGTTGAGGTCATGTGCATTCATCTTCAGAAATATTTTATTTGTTTTATCCAGTGGATTGTCATCAGACTTGTTATACATGTACAGTCCAACCTGCCTTAAAGGCCACCTTTATATAAGGGCCATCCGTTTATAAAGGCCAGTAAAATTGTATCCAAATTGTTCTTTATTCATATTATTTTAACCTGTATATAAAGACCTCCTGCCCACAAAGGCTACTTTCCCTTGGGTGGCCTTTATAGACAGGTTTGACTGTATATATTTATTAAGACACAAAAATAAAAGTTATAAAGTTGTGGAGGCTGGTGAATAAATGTACAGGTTGATGAAATAGATAATGTGCTATTAATATATTGACTGACTTTGAATTTGATTCAGGAGACATGAAGATTTATCAACCTCAAACCTTGATGATATTCATCATGACTATAACATTTCAGAGAACTTAGAGCTATTATGCATCCATGTCCAATTTCTTATTTTCTACACTACTGCTTTTCTTAATTGGCTCATACTGTTTAAAACATCATATTTTCACAGTCTTTGCCTTAAGAGCCAGCAACCGACAGATTTGACCGCCTGAAACTCCAAATTGACTGGTTAGAATTTATGAAATTGCCTTCAGAAGACCTGGAAATCATTTTCAGCCTAGACACCCCCTTGACCCCTGGCTTGACGGATTTGTCAATCTTCCCCCTGCTAAAAATTTTAGGGAAATCACTGGTTTTCTGCAAAACCTATTGTGTCTGTTTATCTACCAAACCTAACTTTTCATTTCACAATAGTTATAGGTCATCTGAAGGAGACATTATAAACAAATGAAAAGCTAAAGCTTGTTTCACAGTAGCCACAACACCATACAAAAAATCCATCTGTCAGTTAGTCATACATTGATGTATTAGATCTTCCTCAAACTTCACTTATAATCGGTGACATCTCAGTATGGTTAAAATATATTTATTGTGCTATAAAACCCCTCTTAATTAAGATTAACCATCTTTGCAGATTAAAATTAAATTTATCTGTTTATTAATGATGATTGTTATAAATTTTACAGATCTAAAGATAATGAAGAAGATAAAGTGGCTACAGCTAAATGTCATTATAGGTAAGTCCTGGGGAAATTAATGTGATTTCTTTTACTGTTATAGTGTCCCTTCGTACTGCTTATTTTGTATCATACAGAGGCATGTTTAACATTTTAGATAGACTTCACCCATCGCTACTGAATAAGAAAGACATATAATTTTGAAATCAGCTCCAAAGATCATGAAAAAGAAATAATTCAATTTCAGCATATAATTCTTAAGAAGTGCTTAATTTATGTACATCATATACAGCGCAAATTTCATAAACAAAAAATGGGTCAATCCAGCAAAATGTGATAATTACACGCTTGTCCAGGGACTAGTGCAAACATAGTGGCGAGCCAACACTAACATGCCTCTGATATTTTATTTACACAGTCTCCATGGTCTTTGTTTGGATAATTCAAAGTCGCTTAGAGAGACTGATACAATATTTGACTTTAAGTTACTTTGGTCTTTCTTGCATTTTAGTATTATATTTCATTGTGCCATTATAAAACTTAGTATTTATTGAGATCATCATATCAGATATTTAAATTATAAAGTAAGCCTACTTTCCAAATTATGAAATCATATCACATGGGAAAAAAACAAGATGACGAGATTAGGTACAAACCCATTACCAGTATTTAATTTTATTTTTATATGCAAACTAGTTTGAGGTTGGTATATAGGAATCGCCATGTCTATCTGTCCGTCCGTCTGTCTGTCCATGTAAAATTGTGTCCGGGCCATATCACATAATTGCTTTGGACAACTTTCATAAAACTTTACATGAATAATTGTCATGGTCCATGACCTTGAACCAAGGTCATATCTGAAAGGTCGAGGAGGGGAGAAACCATTAAACCTTGTAGATGTCTGGTACGGGGTATTTTGCTCTCAAGAGACAGTTCTAGTTTAAGTTTCCACAGCATCTCGCATATAAATTATGTCTGGCTTATGAAATTTGTAAAGAATAAAACATTCATAATTCAGTATTGTATTACAGTAAACAACTCCTAGGAAAAGTCTTCACAGCTTGGCGTAATGTTACACAAGAAGAAAAAGCAAGGAAGGTATACATTTGTACAAAACTCAATTTGACAATAGATATGTTTCCATTCCTGGTACCCAAAATCACATTGGCTAATAATTTCTGAGAATTTTTTTCTGGAAAGGACTCTATTTTAGCAAGTTTGAAAAAATTACGTTATGGTAAGATTTTTCACAATTTTTGTAAATTTGGTCTTTTAACATTTTTAGAATTGTGGAAACTTAGCACTATACTATGTATGTCTGTTTTGAACCAAAGTAAGGCACCATTTCCATTTTCAAAGTGGATGTGTTTTTTTCCCCACAGTTTTAGCTATATTCCTAATTGAGACTGTGATTGTGATTGTGAGACTGTGATTGCCTAAAAACTTTATTTCAAAACACTTGTATTTCACTTGTACACATAGTTTGGATAAGCTAAATAATATTAACTACTATTAATCACATTATATTTATCTGTACATTATTCTATAATAATTAAGGGGGTTTTGTAATTAAGTGGTCTAAAGCAGATGTTTACATATCCCAGTGCAGTGAGTGACAATCTAGGTTCTATGGTTTTCTCCAGGCACTCTGATTTCCTCCACCATTCCTGAACTGGCTGAGTATAAGTGAAAGAATATCTGGGGCGTAAATGACTGTTACTCAACTCAACTATTATTTACAATAATTATTTTATCTCTTTATGTTCTTTCAGCAACAGAAAACTCCTAGAAAAAGAAAACTACCAAGTATCAGTCCGCCAAGTCCGTTCTTGAAGAAAAGAACATTAATACCCGGTGTTACTGGTTTACGCAATCTTGGCAATACTTGTTATATGAATTCTGTTTTACAAGTTTTAAGGTAATAGTTTACATTTGAAATCTTAAAATTGTTAGTACAAGTTTATGTTTCCTGTAACTGATTACTCATTAGTAACAAGACAAAAAAATGACAAAAACAAAAATAAAAAAGGAAAAGAAAAAATATGAAAGTAAAAAATCAAAGTTTATCCTAAAGATGTTTTTACAGAGTAAAGCTTAGAAAAATTGCTTTAATTTCCTTATAATTC
This sequence comes from Anadara kagoshimensis, assembly GCA_021292105.1. Taxonomy (NCBI): domain Eukaryota; kingdom Metazoa; phylum Mollusca; class Bivalvia; order Arcoida; family Arcidae; genus Anadara; species Anadara kagoshimensis. Next base: position 41,378,138 of record CM037864.1, read on the forward strand.
TTACTTTTTAACTTTCTTTGAAACTATGAAAGTAAAAAGGACATATTTCAATGTTAACTTTTGAAAAGTATTATTACTATGCTTTTCAAATTGGAGAGGTTATATTAATACTTGATAATGCAATCTTCCAACAGGTAACCAGTTAACTAATGCATGAACAAAATTTTCACAAAATACACTGTCTGTCATTATTCACATGCACATTTTTTAAGCAGTAACAATACTGATATAGTTTTAAACTCATAAGAATACTCTATGTATTTTCAGCCATCTAGAACATTTTAGAGACTTTTTCATAGAGTTAGAATCATCAACTCACAGTCGACTAACGACACCAGAAAGAACACCTGTGTCATCACCGTTCTCTACCTCATTACCGTCCACGTCATCATCACCCACCTTACTAAAACGCTTATCATCACGGTTAGTCAAGGTATCTCCATCTCCATCTCTAAATATATCCACAACAGCATCATCATCATCATCATCATCATCACCAGTGCCACCAGGATTACTGTCATCAGCCACACCGTCATCAATGTCCATAATGTCATCAACACCTCGCTCAACTAGATATCTTAGCAGGCAGACAACAGTAGAATGTTTTAAGGTAAAATATATTATGATATAGATTTAACTTTCATCAAAATTTGTTCAAGAAGATTTGGTACAAGTATATACAGCTAAATTTTGTTCAAGCAAACAAGGATATGTAACTTTCATTAGAAATTGTTCAAAAAGAATTGGTACAAGCTATTCAAATCATACACTGTAACAAATGTTTCTAATGTTATTGAAAGTCAACTACTGTTTTAATAACTCATCAAAGTGTTTAGTGTTTTTTAAAGAGCTGAACTTGTACATAAGTATATGTATTGAATTACCTGTGAAGCTTTTAGTACATAATGTTGGTATGTTCATCAGGTTGTTTAAAAATTTAGAAACAAATACATCAATTTGAAGTTAAAATTCTGAAGAATCTGAATGTAAATGCCAGATTCAATGTGCATCCAAAAAGACAGTTTGTTACAAGTTTGACAACTTGGGTATATCAAGTCAATAAATATTATACAAAGCACAACCCTTGTTAATAATAATAAAGCACAGAATACACTCTTCTATTGAAAAGCATATTTACATTGAACAAATAATCTGTAACAATGCCATTTCTTATGGTGCATTTTATTTTAAGATAGAATTATCTGCAACAATGCCATTTCTTATGGGGCATTCTTTTATTTTAAGAACGAATAATCTGCAACAATGCCATTTCTTATGGTGCATTCTTTTATTTTAAGAACGAATAATCTGCAACAATGCCATTTCTTATGGTGCATTCTTTTATTTTAAGAACGAATAATCTGCAACAATGCCATTTCTTATGGGGCATTCTTTTATTTCAAGAACGAATAATCTGCAACAATGCCATTTCTTATGGTGCATTCTTTTATTTTAAGAACAAATAATCTGCAACAATGCCATTTCTTATGGGGCATTCTTTTATTTTAAGAACGAATAATCTGCAACAATGCCATTTCTTATGGTGGGTTTTTTTTTAAAATAGTTCAGAAATTTACAAGTTTTCAAGGAATTATTTCCTATTTTGTATTAATTTGTGGTGTAGAAGTTCATACTTCTTCCTGTTTCTGGCCAATTTTGTGAAAATGTGCCAATTCAGCAAACATGTGTTTGAGTAACATCTGTCATTCACCTATTAGTACAAAATATGAATTACTTAATTAAACTCTAACAATTTATTATTTAATAGCACCTTATGACTCCTATAAAATCAGGATCATCTACCAAAGTGAAGGGTGGACTTAACGGAGGGTCGGCAGAGTCCACACCTCTACGGAGACAGTTAATACATAATGTAGAATCTAAAAATTCTACCAGCAAGATGTAAGTATATAATAAATTATTTTGACTATCAGAAATGTTATCATCCCTCAAGAGTCAAGAGGGATATTGAATTCCGTCCGTGCAGGCACTACTCCAAATTTGGTGTAAAACATCTACTTTTAGGAGATGCACTTATTATTAATCCAAGGTGGTTTGCTAATTTTCTGGGAGTTATCACCCTTTGGACATAAGTGCAAATAACGAAAATGTACCTACTAGTGGGAATCCTAATTCACTGTATTTGGTTGTTCGTTTGTAAATGGAACATAAATTCTTTTGCAGGTCTTTTGTAATGTAGATCTGGGACCAGTTGCACGAAGCATAGTTAGAGTTAATCATAAATTAAACCTTAATTACAGAATTGATGATTAGCATTTTGTCATCACTTTGCATGGGCATCTTTTGTAAAATATAAAACATTTTCCGTGCTTATTCCACATTATATTTCTCAATCTTTTATGGCTAGTCAAAAACAAATTTGCACTCTCTGTAGCTTACGTTACTTTTATTTAATTGCAGCTCTTTGTGTCAAGAATTAAATGGGTTATTTCGAGTGTTATGGTCTGGTAGATGGGCACAAGTAAGTCCTCATGCCTTTTTACAGTCTGTGTGGCAGATGATTCCAACATTTAAAGGACATGCCCAACATGATGCTCAGGAGTTTCTGTGGTATGTATATTTATATCATCACATCTATTAAATCAAAATTTGCTATGGTCTTTTGAAACCACAGCTGTTTGTTTTCAATTTATTTGACATAAATAACCTGTTTCTTGAATTTTGAAATCAGTAAAATCATTAAAAAGTGTAGATTTGTCTTTTTTACAAATGGTTTGTCTACTCTTGATGGTGGGGTTCGTCGCTCTACCACGATGCCCTCTAACTTTTGTGCGGAAGACTTATTTCCAATGGATATGGAATTGCATAAGATTGCGTTTTCTGTAAAAAGGATGTTATTCCGGGAATTGTGTCGTTAACATTTTCTAGAACATTTCGCACAAACGTTAAGAGGTAGTGATCGCGTGGTACAGTGGTGAGCCCCATTGCTAAGCGGTAACAGCTTTGAATTTAAATATCTACGCAAGACAAAAGAATGTTGAATAGAGAGTAAAACTTCATTGTTCATTCTTTTCCTGTAATGTACATGTATGTGATATTTGTTAAGTAAACAAGATCAGGAAAAACTTTAAATTTTTAATTATCTGGAATACCGGTATATATGTACATGTAATCAAATTTTTTTTACATTTTATGAGTAAAAGATAATAACTATTTTAATAATTTTTTTCATTTTTTAGTGAATTACTTGACAAAGTAAAAACAGAATTAGAAATGATTGATGGAAATAATCTTAATGGAAAATCAGTTTTGAGTGACATCACAAATTCAATGTTTGAAGGAGAACTTGTCAGTCAGGTAAACATGATTTGTCATTTTAGTTGTCCTAGAGCTTCCTGTACTAAAGTAGTATGTAATAATGTTGCAATAACATAATATAACAAGGTTTTACTGTGGCAATATGCAAGGTGGCAGAGCTATTGAGGGGCATTATAACAAGGTTTTTACTGTGGCAATATGCAAGGGGCAGACCTATTGCGGTACAACATAACAAGGTTCTGCTGTGGCAATATGCAAGGTGGCAAAGCTGTTAAAATACAATATAAATAGGTTTACTATAGGTTTTAGATTTAATACTTGATATATAATACATTTCAGGTAACATGTTTAGAATGCAGAAATGTTTCAGAAAGAACGGAGCCTTATTTAGATTTATCACTAGAATTTCCAGATAGATACCAATTTACCACCAAAAATTCACGCATTGCTGAAGATATGTGTCATGTAACAGGTACAGCTTTCTTCCATTAAGTTTCATTATTTAAGATAATATATGAGTTGTTGATAAGATATATTACTATTACTAGAAATAAAAAGAAAAAAGAAAAATTAATAATGTTTATACAATAGTAGTTTCACCTAACCTGTATGAAGTGCAAAAACACTATTATCACAGCATGCAATCATCATTTGCAACAATGTCCATTAAGTTTATGGGGCAGCTTCTATAGAATAAAATATTTGACTTTTTCTTTTAATAAAGAAGATGTTTTTTCATCAATATTTGATGGGTTATTTTATAATTTTTTATTTTGATAGAGTAATTTAAACACTTATAGCATGATGCATCCTTACAGGCGACCTTTCTTTATATAGGAATCACCATGTCTGTCTATGCAAAAACTTTTCCAGGTCATATTTCATAGCTACTTTAGACAACTTTCATAAAACTTCGCACGAATAATCTCCATGGTCAGAAGGTGTGTTATGACCTTGAACCCTGGTCATATTTTAAAGGTCAAGGTCACAGGATAACATTAAATTATGGGGGCGAGGAATATTTGGCTCTCAAGATACAGTTCTAGTTAATATTGACAAACAATCACAGTGATTAGCCAAGAATGTATATCATACACCGGACATGTGTCTGTCGGCTGTCTCTATATGTGTATACCAGCTTCCAATGTGAAAGTACTTTTATAGACCATATGCACAGAGTTTATACAGTTCTTGTCATGACATTGATAAACAATTGTTTTACAAAATAGATTAATTAAATGAATGTATTTTGAATTAATTTCAGAAATGCTAGCAAAGTTTACGGATGAAGAAAGTTTAGAAGGAAAGATATATCAGTGTGATAAATGCAATAGTAGTAAGTTTGACATTTAATTTCAGACATTGTATCAGTGGGGGGAGTCATTGAAATAATAAGGCAGATTAACCAGAAACAGGTTTCATGAAATTAAGTTGTTTGAATTAATGTTGAATGTTTCTCTAGAAAATAATGCTTACCTGAATTTGTTTAACATATCATTTCTTTTTCAGGTTTGATGATGTAAAATGCTATATTGTAAATTCTGGAGAAAAGTCCAGTCTGTTAAAATACAATGGCCAGATTTCAAAAATTTTTTTTCCATGCATCCACTATTATTCACTCATTTACTCATCCAGGTGTGGAAAGTTCCTATTGGGACGAGTCTTGATTTTATACTTGACATAGAGACTTAGTTAATATTTTCTTACAAGTTACATTCATGTATTTTAGGCAATTAATAAATAAAATAATCTTCTATTTTACAACAATTAAGGAAAAAAGTTATTCGACTTTATTATTTATAAATATGGAATCCTAATTGTGAACTTTTATTTTCTTTCAGAGAGAAATGATAAAAAGCTTCAACTAAAAACAACTATATATACAGAAGCTAAGAAAAGATTGTTAGTAAAGAAATTACCTCATGTATTAAGATTACATTTAAAAAGATTCAGGTAATGTTTAATGCTTTTAAATTTCAATGCTGTAAATAATCTCACCATGAAGTTTTCTAGTCAAAATAAGATTGGTTTCAAATAGATGTTATTATGTAAAAATAATGTATTTATGCCATAATGATTGCTTTGAGTATTAGGATCAAGCTTTAGTGGAAAAAAGTTTTTTTTTTTTTTTTTTTTTTTTTTTTTTTTTTTTTTTTTGACTAGCTCTAAAGATTTTAAATATTCTGTTAGTTAATATCATGATTTAGTGTCAGTAAAATGCTAGGATGATACAGTGTCAGTTTTGTGACTTTTGTTTCATTTGTCTGCGAAATTAAACCAAAATATTAAAATGAAGTGAATTACCATGTAATTTTGAATTACATGTATAAAGAAGATATTGTTTTTCATACCCCCAGCAAGCAAAATTTAGGGAGATATATAGAAATCACCATGTCGATCCATTCATCTGTCTGACCATCCATGCCAATGTTGGAAAAGAATGGTATTTGTCTCTCTTGGGAGACAGTTCTTGTTGTTACTAGTTGAAAGTTAAAAACGAAAACTAGTTTTCCTTTTTATTACAGATGGTCAGGACGACTTCACAGAGAAAAGATAAATACACATGTAGCATTTAACGATGTGATTGATATGAAACCATTCTGTGACTTGTCCAGTCTAGATGAGTATGGTTATGAGTATAAATTACACAGTGTTATAATGCATCATGGTAAAGGATTTGGATGTGGTCATTATACAGCATTTTGTTGGAACCAGGAAGCAGGTACTTATATGTATTTACTGATTACTTGCCAGGCCCATCTACTCCAAAACCTAATTCTGCCAATATATCACTAGTTTTCCAAAGGAGGTCAAAGGTTATGGGTTCAAACCCTTAATGTGATTTGGAGGGTTAAGGGGTTTTGCATCTTCTATCCACACTGTAGTCAAGTTGTCTATTGTGTTGCACAGCCAAATTTTGTACACTTCAAATTCACCACCTACGTTTGAATCTCACTGAGACAGATCCTAGTGAGAGAGGTTTGTTAGTTTGCTTGCCAAAGATCTGTGGGTTTTTTCCAATTACTCCAGTTTCCTCCACCATCCCAGAACTGACTGCCTTGATTATAAGTGTAAGAATCTTAGTGGGGAGTAAAATGTCATTTGTCCACTCCACTCTTGTCTGCACTTTTGATTTGTGAATAATTTTATTTCTTTTTCAGGTTCCTGGGTTAATTGTAATGATTCAAGGATGCTTCTGTGTCAGTGGGAGGAAGTTGTTATGTCTCAGGCTTATATATTATTTTATGTTAAACAAGATACAAACTTCAATATGAATAGTATTAGTGACTTAGCACAACCATTAGAAGAAGAAGGAAAAAATTTTCTATCATTGAATTCACACCAGGATGCATCGATCTCGGACCAGTCAATCTCGGAGGAGGAATCATTTCACACTCCAGAGTCTTCTCTTAAAAAGAACTTGTCACAAATAGTAGACAATGAAATTACATTTAATTTTAAGACGCCAGAGTTATTATCTCAGACCAGTAGAAAACGAACTAGTACAGAAACACTAGATCTTAGTAAAAGAGTTATAAAGAGACGGAGGTCGACATTCTGGTGATCAGACTAGAAAGTTTTATTTTCAATATAAATACATGTACACTGCTCTCCATAAATTATCATACATGTTTTAAACTGGCCCTGTTATCACAAAAATCAAAATTGTCACAAAATTAAATTGCTGAAAACATCATTATGCTAAAATGGAGTGGGTTTTTTTTCAATTAAAATAAGAGTTTTCATCTTGAAAAATATAATTTTCCCAAATGTTGATATTTTTTCCAAAGTTTTAGAAAATTCTAAGAAAATCTATTTTCAAGAAAAACAACTTTATTACATGCATTTAGAACATAAAGTTAAGATATCCTTTTCAAACACAGGAAAAGCTTCAATATTTCAATTGTATAAACAAAATTTGATATGATTAGTATAATGATGTAAACATATGGCAAATATAAATTGTAGAAGTTATATATGGATGGCAGTGTATCATACACAGTATTTACAGTAAAACTTAGAACCTTTAACATTGTTTTTAGACTTTTGTGGTCAACTGGAAATCAAAGATGAAGTTCCTTTCAGCTTTAATACAAGTTATCAAAGTTCTTACTGTTTATAGTTCTTAAACTTGTTTAGGACAGTTGATATTAAGTTGTATTTACAAGTTAAACAATATTTTTTTACCAAAAAGTGCTTCATTTTGTTGTATTGACACAGCATTATTACAGTTATTGCCCGTAATGTATTTTTTTTTTCTCAAATCCAGGTTTGTATCCTTACAGAATTTTTAACAGGGTGTAGAATTTTGAAAAATTGACAGTTGTAATTGTTTAATGTGTGTGCAAAATGTTTTAGTCTACCATTAAATTTTTATCTATTTTTTGGAAAACTAAAATAATTAAGAGGTTTGACATGATTTTCCAGTATTGTTATGATATATAGAAAAAATATTTATTCAAAATAGATATTTTTATTAGAATTTTATTCTTTATTATCCTTATATACATACATTTGTATATGTATCATTACCAAAGGTTGTTATTATTTTTAAATGTTTGACATATTGGAATATTTTCACAAAGACTTAGTTTTAACTTTAATACAAATATTTCATTAGGAAGCTGTTTTAATAAAAGGGGTATTTAAATAATAGGAATCCTTTTGGGCCTTGATAAGGGGAAGAAATAACCAAACCCTGCATGAAGTACCCTAAATACATTTACCAGCACTCACAACTTGTAAGATCTGTTAATTTGTGCTTTGTTAATTTCAAGCACTTTTTGGGGTATTTACAAGTACTAGGAATTCTGTTGGGTTTTGGTCATCATGGGGAAGAAATGAACCAAACCTTGCATGAAGTACCCTAAGTACATTTACCAGCACTTACAACTTTATTAGATCTGTTTATTCATACATTGTTAATCTCAAACACTTATTGTAGTTAAATTAGAAGACTTGAAACACATCAAGACCTGGTTGTTTAAAGCTCTATTAGCTTAACTGAATTAATAGTGAAAATTCAAAATGTTTGTAAAATTTAAAAAGTATTTAAAAAAAATGTATGATATAAAAATAGTTTTGACTTCAAATGTTTCTATTTATCTACATGTATAACATTTGTGTGCATTATCTATTAAAAAGAAATTTCAGAATTATTGTCCAAAACACAAAATACAAGTTTTAGCTAAACAACAGAGCTTTATACAACTGGGTGCTGATGGTGTAAATTTTTGAGCACTTAATAATTGCAATATAATATGAATCATGAAATGAAATAGCATCGAAATAAGTTTTGATAGAATGATAAATTATATGTCATTGCTGCATAGATTTCATATCAATTAATTATTATCTCCAATCTGATTTAGCTTTTTAACCCCTAAAAAAATGCAAAACTCTGTCCCTTATGACATGCATGACAACCAAAACTCTCATGACATGTATGTCCAGTCTCTGGAACAGCCAGACACATAACATCACACAAACAACATTGGCTTGTCCGCTTGACCTTTTATTAGGAATATTCATAGAGGAGGGTCCACTCAATTGATGGGTAGCGTTAAGATCCAAGTTACTATATACACAGTACACAGGTTTACTCTATGAAGTGAGTATATCTCATTTTGTATACAAAATAAAAACCTGCAATCCCTATACATAGATGTATTTGGTCCATGATAGTTATTTAATGAAAGGTCAAATGCATAGGTCAAAGTTGTTTGCCTATATATTCATAAGCAAGTCAAGTAAACAACATTATTTAAAAAATACCAGTATGTAAAGTTTTTTTACCAAACCAGAGAAATTGAGCTTTTTTTGGAACAAGTGTTAAAGGGACACTGCTGCCTGCTAGATCTATGTAATGTAGGAAAGCTATTTAGTTGTTGATATGTAGTAGAACTTATGATGGTTAGATAGCTAAAAAGACCATGTAGTTATTCATTAACAAGTTGTAATATGTTAAGGTTACAGCAATAACATGCGTTCAGTATGTAACTATTACCTCATATATATGTCCCCCAAACGAAAGGGGGAGGTTTATATTGGTTACTCCATTAAACTATTTAGCAGATTTTTATTAAACATCACATGAACAATCTTTGGGTGGTGTAGCTGTGCCATTGGCAATTCATGTTTTGATCATGCACACGGTTTGGAATATCTCAGTTGTGGTTCATTTAGGGACACTTTAAATGACATCTCATTTCAGTTACCATATAACTTGTTTTCTATGTTTTTTAATGCTTTGATTTTCCTTCTCTATGATGTTTCTAATATGACTTCACATCTTTGTTACTGTTCAAGTTAACACAAAGGTACTGAACCCGATTGGAAAATGAGTCAATTTAAATAAATGTTTTTGTTCTAGCTTAAAAAAAAACAACAAAATTTTTTTTTTTTATACATGTAGTTTTATTAATTATAGATTATTTTTTACAGGGTGACCAATAAACAGGGTATAAAATGTAATTAGAAATGTCTACTTTGTTTTTGCAGTTTTGCTTTGTTTAAATATTTTCTTGAGCATGAAGTACAAAATCTTACAATGAAAACTACAATTTTATAAATACTTCCATATAAAACATTGAAGGAAGAAGATTTATAAACTCATACATGTATAACATAGAGAACCAATTATCTTTACAAGTAGAAATATTGTAGTATAACATTGTGTAAACTTTACTACTAGTTTTGATTTCAAGTGCACTTAGTCTAGTACCAACGTTTACGGCTTTTAACTATGCCTGCTTAAAATGATGCATGGATCCTCTTTAGAGGAGTGAATCAGAAAATCAATTAATTGATGGATCGCTTGCCACGCCCACAATATTCTGACAAAGGCTCAGCATGCTTTAATTGCACACAAAAAGAATAAAAACTCGGCCTAAATTGTGTCATACAATGAGGTCACTGACACTAGTTAGTAGTATGTGATTAGTTGCCATGACACTGCTTTGGTACTGTGATGGTGGACAGTGTCGGAACTTAAAAGGCATGGCCGGCGATACATCAATTATGTCCTCAAAACAAATGGAAGGGGACATGTAGTGTTTACTCTATTTCTTCTGCTACAGTCTTCGAAAACTATTCAACAGATTTTTACGGAACTTGACAGGAACAGTCTAAGTGTAGTATATGTGCCAATTGGCTACTCATAGTTTAATAATTCACCTGGTTGGGAAAATATGAATTTCTTGAATGGACACTTTTAGCATCCCATTTCACTAATAACTTGTTTATTTAGATTTTTTAATGTTAAAATACATGTAGGTAGATTTGTAAAAAAAAAAAAAAAGTAGACAGGTAACAGTGACTTTAATTTTCAAAAACATTTACTTGAAAGATCTTTTTTTTTTTTCTGTCAACATTTTATGTAACACTTCAAGAATAATTGACGGCCGGCCATGCCTTTTATGTTCCGACACTGGCCTCCATTATGGTACCAAAGCAACGTCACAGCAACTAATGACATACTAGTGTCAGGGACGTCATTAAATGGTATAATTCAGGCCGTGTTCATTCTTTTTGTGTGTAATTCAAGCATGCCGGGCCTTTGTCAGAACATTGTGGGCGTGGTCGGCAATACGACAATTGATTCCATGTTGTGTTTATATTTGTTCTCGAATTTTAGCCAACACTATGTTTAGTTATTCTTGAGCAAAAACATGAAACATTGGAAACTGGAATTTTTATCTTAATACTCATGACTTGCTGTTGTAGAAATCTATTTATAGACAGAATTATACCAGTGACATAAAGGCAGCGACCAAAGTTCATTCTCAGGAAAATTGTACATTTATGACATTATAAACTGATAATTGAAAAATAAAATATATATTTATACCAGTTTTGTTATTTTGTACATTCTGTTACTTTTTGTCGTTGGGTTTAAGAGGCAGAGTGATAAAATATGTATACCGGTATGCATTAACAGGTTTCTTCACTTTACTCACTATATTTTAGATACCTTTAGTAAGCTTTAGGCTTCAATACATGTACAGTCCAATCTGCCATAAAGGCCACCTCTATATAACAACCACCTGCTTATAAAGGTTAGTAGAATTTTTTCCCACTTGTTCTTTATTCATATTATTTGAACCTGCCCATAAAGGCCACTTTCACTGGTTCCCTTGGGTGGCCTTTATAGACAGGTTTGACTGTATTTTGCACTGTGGTGCTAGTGTCAGCCACCTCACAGGATGCTATCCCTATGTGGCAATGACTAGCCGTGTATATTATAAGTGCTTTGTACTAGCTGCACCCAAAGCAACATTTTAGGTGCTAGCTCACCAAGATAACAACTATAGAGGTTGTAGTACCATTAGACCATTATCCTGACACCTGGGAAGTCAGCAGCAATGCAAAATGTAGTAACTTGCTTAATGTCGCAACATGCCCTCCTGAGGACGAGTTACATGTTTCTTACTTTTGAGTAACTATACTTTTGGGCCTGGAAGGCAGATTGATAAAACATATTTTTATACCGATTTTCTTTATATTTGGTTCCTGTTTGTTTTGGGTCATAGCTTAGTGATTTAAACTATGTATTAAAAGAGTCATAATGCCTGTCTGCCTAAGTTTGATTTCAATTTTAGGCACATCTTGGGTTGAAATGTTTGTCAGTTTGATTGCTATCGCTGATATCCTGGATATAAATAAAATAATCAAGACAGATTTCTATCAACCATCTATTTGGTATGTGTAAACCCTGTTTAGTTCATCCTAACTTTAACTTACATACAGTAATCTCTGCACTATTAATCTATTATGGACCTCTCCCAAGGGAACTGTTCTCCTATAGCGTTGTCTGGAGAGGTATAGTGACCGAGCCGATACGAAAATTGATGGTGAGTTTGGATCTATGGAGATCGATCAAATCAACAATATTTTGTGCGATTTTTATACAAATGTTCGACCCAAGGAGAATGAAATTTATTCCAAATGTTGAACAAAGTAAACAATTCATCTGAGAATTAATTCTCTTTCCAACTTTGAAAACAAAGACATGTGATGTACTAAATCTATTATGGACCGCTCCCTCAGGAACAGTTCTCCTATAGTGTTGTCTGGAGAGGTCCATAATAGATTATTACATACAGTAATCTCTGCACTATAGTTTGATATGACTTTTTGTCATAATGTTGTGTACAAGCACAGTAAAACATCATAATGATGTCCCTCAATAAGTTTGCTGTCTCACTTATTGGCAGAGAACTTGAATTTGAAATTTCAGGGACTTCTTATACGTTTCCTTTGGTTTATTCACAAACCTCTTTTATAATGCCAAAACCTAACCCAACAAATGATGGCCAGATGGAGGGATGTGTGTGAAACGACGTTTTACTGTATATTAAAATTATAAGAATATGTAAACTATTTAGTAAATTGATTGAATAGTTTTTTAGCTCAACTGGCTTTAGCCAGATGAGCTATTGGCATGATGCGTGTGTGCGTGCATGCATGAGTGTGTGCGTCCGTTAACAGCAAAAACTCTAAAACTACCAGGCCTTTTGAAACCTAATTTGTTGTGCAAGGTCCTTGCTAGAGTCTGACTGTAGATTGTACAAATCATGGTGATTAGATATCCAAGATGGCTGTCGTTACTAAAAATAGAAAAACCTAAAAAAATCTTCTTCTCCAGAACCAGTCATTGGAGGCAAAATCTGATTTGATATTTGGCTTCTAGATGGTCTTAACCTATAAGTTTGTACATTTCGTCGAATTCTGACAAAAAATAGGTTACACGTTTTTGCGTTTAATTTTGCAAAAATCGTAAAATAGCTTTAAATTGTTTTAACTTGACTATTAGATCAGATAATGACATGGGGTTTTCAGTTTTGATATATTCTCGAAATAATACTGAAAAGGTTCATTATCTTAAAAACTATAAAGTTTTTGTATAGGCATGTATATCAAAATGTTATGGGTATTAATACAACGAACATTTTGATGTATAGAAAAAGGTCATGGGTCCAAAGGTCAAGGTCACAGAAGCAAAACAATACCGAAACGGTTTATTATCTTTAAAACTGTAACTTTTTTGTATAGGCATGTATATTGGAATATTGTTGGTATTGATGCAACGGTCATTTTGATGTATAGATTACGATCATGGCTTCAAAGGTCAAGGTCACAGACACGAAAGAATACTGAAACAGTTCATTATCTTGAAAACTATAAAGTTTTTCTATAGGCATGTATATTGGATAATTGTTGGTATTGATGCAACGGTCATTTTGATGTATAGATTAAGGTCATGGGTTCAAAGGTCAAGGTCACAGACACGAAAGAATACTGAAACGGTTTTTATCTTGAAAACTATAAACTTTTTGTATAGGCATGTATATTGGAATAGTGTTGGTATTGATGTAATGGTCATTTTGATGTTTAGATTAAGGTCATTGGTTAATAGGTCAAGGTAACACACGAAATAATACTGAAACGGTTCATTATCTTGAAAACTATAAACTTTTTGTATAGGCATGTATATTAGAATGTTGTAGGTATTGATAGAACCGATCATTTTGGTGTATAGAAAAAGGTCATGGGTCCAAAGGTCAAGGTCACAGACGCGAAAGAATACTGAAACAGTTCATTATCTTGAAAATTATAAGCTATTTGTATAGGCATGTATATTGGAATATTGTTGGTATTGATGCAACGGTCATTTTGATGTTTAGATTAAGGTCATTGGTTTAAAGACAAGGTCACAGACACCGAAGTAATACTGAAACGGTTCATTATCTTGAAAACTATAAACTTTTTGTATAGGCATGTATATTAGAATGTTGTAGGTATTAATACAATAGTCATTTTGATGTATAGAAAAAGGTCATGGATTTAAAGGTCAAGGTCACAGATGCAAAACAAAATCAAAAACATTAATTAACAAGAAAACTATTTTTTTGTATAGGCATGTATATTAGAATATTGTTGGTATTGATGTAACGATCATTGTGATATATAGATTAAGGTCATGGGTTCAAAGGTCAAGGTCACAGATACAAAATAATACTGAAATGCTTAATTATCTTAAAACTATTAATATTTTCTACAGGCATATATATTAGAATGTTGAAGATATTAATTCAACTACTATCTTGATGTATAGAGATTAGAGAATGGTTATGGGTTCAAAGGTCGAGGTCACGGATGCAAAAAATTGCTGTTATATCTTTACTATTTGATCAGATAATGACATGGGGTTTTCAGTTTTGAAATATTCTTGTAATTGCCTTCAAAATAAGGTCAAGGTCAATTGTGAAGGTTATGACCTAATGTTTTACCTTTCCCGAAAAAAAATTGTTGACCCAATTTTTAGGCAGTGCACAAATAAGATGTTTGTTTCAATCAAAGCATTGAAAATATTCTCCTGAATTGGTCAATTCTAACACAATACAGCATGAAAAAGCCTTTAGTAACAGTAATCCAAAAGTTGTGTCTGACATATCAGCCAAAATCCAAGTTGGCTTCTGTTCCTATACATAGCAAAAACATGAAAAAAACCAATGCATATTTGATTTCCAACCACTTTGGTTCCAGTTGCAACTGTAAAAAGGAGGGGGAATGCCATTTCACAAGATTTGCATGTTATTTATCAAAAATGTAAATTAGCTGCCAGTTGAGCATCACAGGCCCTATTGGGCCTCTTGTTTTAATCTAGTTTCAGTTCTTCAACTGATAAAATATGTCATATCTCACCAGTGACAAGTTGTTAAAGTTTGCATATCTATGAAATCTATTTAATGTTTTTATGTCATTACTTCTTAGTTCTTATCACGAATATGTGTATACATTTGTTAGTAATATGACATGATTTTGACATTTAAATCAATAGCACTTGGTACTAAAGGTTTAAGTTTTACCTTTACAAAGTCTAAAATTTAAAAACATCAAAATACATTTACATGTATCAATAAAATGAAATACAAAACTATTTACAGTGAAAAGATATTGATCCAAAACGTATTTATGATGCTTTGCATGTATATTTTCATTTATTCTTATAATTGATAGATATTATGAAATTTATTCCCTTTAATCAAAAACAAACATACTAATAAGCCATATCAGAATCAGAATCCAGAAGCAAAGTAAAAAAAAATTGGAACTGACAAGTTAGGTTATACACGTGAGGCCGGGTGCTCCGGAATGTATTTATTGAAGTTACTTTGAGCAAATACTTAGATAGCGCATAGTTTATCACACACCGTGCGTAACGTCAGCGTCCATTTGTACCACTAACTTTGCCTTAAAATCCTTCATTTTTTATACCACATTTGTTGAATCATGAATATGCATGTACTTAGTCTTAGTAAACCACATGTCACAAAACTATCAGCATTATGGACCATTTAATAATAATATAAAATTATACATTGTAAATTATAATTTAGTGCAAATAATCCCCATACAAACTTCAAATCCAATGAAACAGTTTGCCAAGGAACAACATGCCCAGAAAAAATTGTAGGCCCAGTTATATCAATTATACCATTCCATGTAATATCACCCAATTATCCACATGCATCCACCTAGAAATTCCCAATCCATCAAATACTACCCCTTAAAAGTATCATTTCATTAAATATTTTCCACCCAGAAATCCCTTTTCATTAAAAAGCATCCGCCCACAATCCTTCAGAAAATTCCATTTCACGCAATGAAATTAAGAATGACTATTTGATGGAATGAAACAAAACCTTGTAAAAAGTGCCAACCCAAAATCGTTGAAGTAGTATCCACTCAGAAAGTATTAATCCATTGAAATGGTATCCACTTAGAAATTAAGTCTAGGAATTCATATCCATCTTAAAATAATTAACTAATTTCATAAAACAATATCAATCCAAAATACTAGTGACCGTTTTGTAGAAAAGCATTCATCCAGAAAGTTTTGTTCCTTGGATTGATTTTCATCAAGAAAGCTCCTTTCCATGGAATGGTCTCCACAAAAAAAATAACATTCCAAAAATCGGAATCCATCAATAAATCCTCAATACTAGATAATGCATAAAATGGATTGTGGTATCTATCAAGATATAGCAATTCCTTGTATTAAATTTGACACAATAATTGCCATTCAATGTAATAGTATTCACAAAAAATTACCGTTCCAAAAATTAGCTTGAAAACGCATTGTGGTATCCATCAAGATATTGTAACTCCTTGGAATGGTTTCCACAAAAATATAACTATTCAATGGAATGGTATTCGCATACGAATACATAACAAAATTACCATTCCATGAAAAACTAGTTTATTTCTCTACAAGACATCACAAGAAATGTCATATACTTATCTCCTCCAGGAAATGTATTTTGGATTCCACAAAATACTGTACAACGAGAAATATTCGCGATGTAATAATATTTGCGGTTTTCACGGTCAGTTTTATATATGTGGGCCCCATAAACGCCGAAATGTCAATCGGCGGTAATTTTAACTCCGTCGTCTGTTATTGCAATCAATTCATTGGTTAAAATAAAATACCAACATAAAATAAATGAGAATTTATTAGTTTTGTTATTATATCCATTATTTAATTCTGTATACAAGTTTTCTACCTCACACCACATTTTAATCACAAGAAATTAAAAATTTACAAATATTCGGAAGTTTTATATCCATACACGCCTACAATGTTCATTGTCTATTCAGATTATTTGTAAAAGTATATATGATTTTCCCTGTTCCTAGAGCATCACCTTTTAAAGTAAACCAGTCTTTGTTTCATTAAAGATATTTAACTATGTGAATTTTACCATTACCATAGTCACATATCCATAGTTTCCCGTCTGTATCAATAGAAACTCCATATGGTTCTTCCAGGCCATTTTCACTGGTAAGCAAATATTGCAGGAAGGTTCCTGCTTCGTCTAGTAAATGAATATTTTTATTCCTGCTGTCCGATATAATGATGTTTGAATATTTGTCGGTTTGAATGCACATTGGCTGAAATTCTTTGCTGGACATATTTCCGCGATAAGTGAACTTATACAGCCCATTGGCGTCAAAAACAACTACGCTTCTTTCGTCCCTCGGGTTAGGGGAACCCTGATAAATGGCCTGTATTACACAAAAGTCGCCATTGGTACTCTTCCTTACCTGGACGAATTCATCACCAAAACCAGCATTTTTTATCGTCTTTAAAGATTTCCCGTAAGGTGACAGCAACTCGATTTTACTTTCTTTCTTTTCTACATCATTAAGGCATACTAATATCTCCCCTCTATCCGTAATGGATATCCCACGTGAGATGAATGGCTTGGTGGATACTAGTTGAACAATATCCCGATCTTTCACGCGGTTTATTTCCATTCTTTGACATGTAAATATTATCTCTTCAGCGGCAGTTATTACAAAGCTTTCGATTCTATAATCTTTGAATACAAAGACTTCTGTAGAGATGCACGTTTTCTCAGCTCCATTTGAACTGACGAGGTAAAAATTTGGTTCATCCACCTCTGCAATCCAGGCTTTGTCACTGCCACAAGTTGCGATTCCACTGGCCGCAAAACTTCTCTTAAAAGGTTCCAAGTTTTTATCTCAAAAGTGAAAGTGTTTTCAACGCTAACTTTGTGATACTTCTTTGCTAATATTCCAGTCATGCGTTGGATTACATTTGTATCAATTTTACCACCAGGAGAAAGCGTTGGTATAAGGATTGTATCTGCCTTGACATAAACCTCGTATTTCTGTTTCATAGCCATCGCTGTTTTAATTAAATCAGTCAAGTCTATGGGAGTCTCTGAATCCATATTTTCGTCACAGGTATTTTTGAACTTTTGTATTGTTAGTAACATCCCCGTTATACTCTGGTTCCTTTCTTCAAGTTTTTCTAGCTGACCTTTTTCAGTATCCCTGATTTGTTTCATGGTTTCTTTCTTGTTTTCCTCCATTGTAGAAACAATAGTTTTCTCCCGTTCTTCAAATGTGGTTATGATGTTTTCTACCTTAGTAGAATAATCCTCCTTATTTCTAAGCACACGATCCCTGTCTTCCTCAATAATCCTGTAAGCTTCGTCGAGCGATTTTATATGACTTTTCAGGGTCTTTCTCTGAGTCATTATAACATCATCGAGTCGCATAAAGTTGTGATTTCGGTGCACCCCGACTACACATTCCTCACAAACAGGCTGCACACAATGATTGCAGTAGCGTTTAAAAGGCATTTTATGCAACTGACACATGAAACTCGTATCTTGTGGTGATAGTATAGTGGCAGGTGTATGTGCCATTTTCGCTCGGCTACAACTCGTAGTAGTCGTAATTTTGGGAAGCTCTATTCTTGAGTCATTGTTGGTTTATATACTGTACAGTACAATTAGTAAATGTTAATGTGGTTCTTCTGAAAGAGATGTAACAGAGCAGTTAATATATGACGTTCGTTCCGTTAGCGAAAACGACCCGTATAACAATCCAATCTTAATACAGAAAACAAATTTTGATTGTGACAATGCAACAGTAACCCAATGTTGGTACAAAATATAGCAAAAAGTAAAAATCTCAAACTTTTTACCTAAAGGTCTGTTTAGCATATGAATGGTCAATCGTAATTGTTAACAGCGAGATTAATGAGTGGCTAAGCTGTTTTTAATGAATTTTACCATCTGTTTATTTAAGAAATATTCAACATCTACCCGAGGTATATCGTCGAATAATACACGGACCGGAGTTCACATGCGGAAGAATATATCACGAGGTGACTTTGCCACGGGTCTATACCTAGGTTAAAATCCCTCGACATCCAAGTATAGTCTGTCCCGGCAAGGGAGAGGTCCATGATAGATTTACCAGAGAGATCAGTGAATGAAGAGCTCCTGATTTTTGGACTAATTGGACATAATGGCACTGGACACTATCCAGTGGTCTGGTTGAAGTATCCTCTATAAGACCCTTACCATTCAACTTACATAATATGTATAACTACAATGATACATAAACATGAACATTTGTTGAATATCCGCCTTATTTTTCTGATTATTTTAGGCATTAACTTACCTCAAATTATTTACAATTTCTTCTGTGATATTACAGCGAGTGTTGCGATAAAGTTCTATGATCGATTTAATTTTTTGTCAAAAGATAAAAGATAGGGGACATACAGTGCAGGTCTGTCGAAAGTTTAACACTAAACTAAAGTATAAGTGCCAAATCTGGGTTCCTCGTTAGCTATATCTCGAGAGTTGCTATCTATCCCTCTTGGCAGCTTTTGTGGCAACTAGCTACTCATATCGCTACCACTCAGCAGCCGAACATTGACTCCATTTTGTTGACACAGTGTTAAACTTTCGACATGTATGTACTGTAGATAACAAGTTATGAGAATATGTTTTATCTTTAAGAAGTCAATAGTTCAAATTCCATTTTAGCTAACCTGAGCCGTAAACTAGACTTACGGATCTTACCGTTTTTCCCGAATCCCATTCAAGGCAAATTTTCTGACGTCACAGTTCGCTTGCCGATGTATTCGGTGTAGGTCGGTGTATTCTTGATCACAGTCATGAAGATGCATGTCATTCCAGACAACAGGAGGCTCGATAGTCTGCTCGTATGTTTGCTTTTTTGTGTTCCTATACAAACAAAAAGTTTGATGGTATTCCTTTGGTTGTGGGGCTACGGTAAATCATTTGGTAGAATGTTCCTCGATGGGAGGCTGGTGTTCGATCTCAAGAATAAAGATGGCCCGACACTGATTGCCAGTCAAAACCAAACATACCAATCCATAACTAAATCACAATTCCAAAGCAAAGTAAAAACGTTGAACCTGGTAAATTAAGTTAAACACGTAAACCTCTACCAGAGAAGTGAGACCGGGTTATCTGAAAGGATATGCACCCGCCACATGTATAATCAAAATTGCGATTAAAAGAACATGGAATTATGGTACATCAAATATATCCAGGATAATTTTAGAAACAGAGACATCATACTTATCAACTATATTGTAATGACGCCCGAAATTGTGAGGGCCTTGATAAGCCAAGACTTGCAATATCCCTGTGTCACCATTTTATTTGTTAGCAGTTTGTGTCATTGTATAAAGTTCCCATAGTAGGAAAAAACAATACCATAGGTATTAATATTGTAAAAGAAATACACCAATAAACTAGCATGTTTATGTTACATGATAGCATGTAATATGGTTTATCGTTCAGTTTGGAAGTCCGATTTACTCACAGTGACCACCTAAAATCTAGTGGTCTGAGATTTTAACATGGTGAGTTCTTGTCATGGGAAATCTTGTAACATTTCATTAAAACCAACTGTTCATTGGAACTAAAGGTATAAATTAATATTGCTTGAAAATCATTTTACATACTAACAACCAGTTTAATGTACATGGACTATACCATCCTTTACTGATATGTTTCTGTCTCGTTTCCATTTCACTACATGAAGATGATGAAAACCTTTAAAAGATGTAAATGGATACTTTTTCGCTTTTTAAAATACCGCTCAATATTGGGGGGGGGGGGGACGAGATTTTACTGTATATTAAAATTATAAGAATTTGTAAACTATTAAGTATATCGATTGAATTGGATTTTTATCTAGTCTCAGTTCTTCAACTGATAAAATATGTCAAATCTCACCAGTGGCAGGTTAAGTTTTTGAGTTGTTGAGTTGCATATCTATGAAATCTATAAAATGTTCTTTAGTGTATACATTTGTATTTGTAATATGACATAATTTTGATATTTTAAAAATCAATAGCACTTGAGACTAAAGGTTTAATGTTTACCTTTACTAAGTATAAAATTTAAAAACATCAAAATACATTTACATATACATGTACATGTATCATTAATATGAAATAAAAAATTATTTACAATGAAAAGATATTGATCCAAAACGTATTTATGATCCTTTTCTTGTTTTTTTTATTTATTCTTTTAATTGATAGATATTATGTAATTTACTTCCTGTAAGTTATTTATTGAAGTGAGTACTTAGATAGTACCATCAGAGCGCATAGTTTTCCACACACCATGCGAAACGTCAGCGTCCATTTGTATCACTAACTTGGCCTTAAAATCCTTCATTTTCTATACCACATGTTTATGCATATACTTAGTTTAAGAACACCATATGTCACAAAACTATCAGCATTATGGACCATTTAATAATAATATAAAAGTATACATTGTTAAGTATAATTTAGTGAAAGTAACCCACCTACAAACTTCAAATCCCATGAAACAGTTTGCCAAGGAACGACATTTCCAGAAAAAAATGTAGGCCCAGTTATCTTAATTATAACATTCTATGTAATATCACCCACTTATCCACATGCATCCACCTAGATATTCCCAATCCACCAAATACTACACCTGAAAAGTACAATTTCATCAAATATTTTCCACCCAGAAATCCCTTTTCCACCCAATAAAATCAAGAATGGCTATTTCATAGAATAAAACAAAACCTTGTAAAAAGTGCCAACCCAAAATCGTTGAATAGTATCCACTCAATAAGTATTAATCAATTGAAATAGTATCCACTTAGAAATTAAGTCTAGGAATTCGTATCCATCTAAAATTAATAAATCTTAATTTCATAAAACAATATCCATCCAAAATATTGGTGACCTTCTTGTAGAAAATTATTCATCCAGAAAATTTTGTTCCTTGGATTGATTTTCATCAAGAAAGCTCCTTTCCATGGAATGGTCTCCACAAAAAATACCATTCCAAAAATCGGAATCCATCAATAAATCCTCAATACATGATAATGCATAAAAATGCACTGTGGTATCTATCAAGATATAGCAATTCCTTAGATTAAATTTGACACAATAATTGTCATTCAATGTAATAGTATTCACAAAAATTACCGTTCCAAAAATTAGCATGAAAACGCATTGTGGTATCCATCAAGATATTGCAACTCCTTGGAATGGTCTCCACAAAACATAACCATTCAATGGAATGGTATTCGCATATCAATACATCACGAAATTACCATTCCATGAAAAACTAGTTTATTCCTATACAAGACATCACAAGAAATGGCATATACTTAGTCACCAGAAAATGTATTTCGGATTCCACAAAACACTGTATAACGAGAAATATTCGCGATGTAATAATATTTGCGGTTTTCACGGTCAGTTTTATATATGTGGGCCCCATAAACGCCGAAATGTCAATCGGCGGTAATTTTAACTCCGTCGTCTTTTATTGCAATTAATTCACTGGTTGACAAAAAATACCAAGATAAAATAAATGAGAATTTATTAGTCTTGTTACTTTATCCATTATTTGACATTCAAGGACAAGTGAACAGCTATGGCCATCGTGACTTTCAGAGTTTACATGAAACAGGAAGCATGTGCATACTCTCGAACCATACTGTTTTACTGGTGTATAAAAATTATAATCTAAAATTATATATAAACTTTTACTGCATATATGCATATACATGTATATATATAATACATAAAATCAAGAATTATAAAAAATAAATGGTTAATTCTGTATACAAGTTTTCTACCTCACACCACATTTTTATCCCCAGAAATTAAAAATTTACAAATATTCGGAATTTTTATATCCATACACGTCTACAATGTTCATTGTCTATTCAGATTATTTGCAAAAGTATATATGATTTTCCCTGTTCCTAGAACATCATCTTTCAAAGTAAACCAGTTTTTGTTTCATTGAAGATATTTAACTATGTGGATTTTACCATTACCATAGTCACATATCCATAGTTTCCCGTCTGTATCAATAGAAATTCCATATGGTTCTTCCAGGCCATTTTCACTGGTAAGCAAATATTGCAGGAAGGTTCCTGCTTCGTCTAGTAAATGAATATTTTTATTCCTGCTGTCCGATATAATGATGTTTGAATATTTGTCGGTTTGAATGCACATTGGCCGAAATTTGTTGCTGGACATATTTCCGCGATAAGTGAACTTATACAGCCCATTGGCGTCAAAAACAACTACGCTTCTTCCGTCACGTGGGCTAGGTGAGTTCCGAAAAATGGCCTGTATTACACAAAAGTCGCTATTGGTACTCTTCCTTACCTGGACGAATTCATCACCAAAACCAGCATTATTTATCGTCTTTATAGTTTTCCCGTAAGGTGACAGCAATTCGATTTTACTTTCTTTCTTTTCCACATCCTTAAGGCATACTAATATCTCCCCTCTCTCCGTAATGGATAACCCACGAGATATGAATGGCTTGGTGGATACTAGTTGAACAATATCCCGATCTTTCACGCGGTTTATTTCCATTCTTTCACATGTAAATATTATCTCTTCAGCGGCAGTTATTACAAAGCTTTCGATTCTAAATCTTTGAATACAAAGACTTCTGTAGAGATGCACGTTTTCTCAGCTCCGTTTGAACTGACCAGGAAAAAATTTGGTTCACCCACCTCTGCAATCCAGGCTTTGTCACTGCCACAAGTTGAGATTCCACTGGCAAGACCTTTCCTAAAAGGGCTCCAAGTGTTTATCTCAAAAGTGAAAGTGTTTTCAACGCTTACTTTGTGATACTTCTTTGCTAACATCCCAGTCATGCGTTGGATTGCATTTGTATCAATTTTGCCACCAGGAGAAAGCGTTGGTATAAGGATTGTATCTGCCTTGACATAAACCTCGTATTTCTGTTTCATAGCCATCGCTGTTTTAATTAAATCAGTCAAGTCTATGGGAGTCTCTGAATCCATTTTTTCGTCACAGGTATTTTTGAACTTTTGTATTTTTAGTAGTATCCCCGTTATACTTCGGTTCCTTTCTTCAAGTTTTTCTAGGTGGCCTTTTTCAGTATCCCTGATTTGTTTCATTGTTTCTTTCTTGTTTTCCTCCATTGTAGAAACAATAGTTTTCTCCCGTTCTTCAAATGTGGTTATGATGTTTTCTACCTTAGTAGAATAATCCTTCTTATTTCTAAGCACATCATCGTTGTCTTCCTCGATAATCTTGTAAGCTTCGTCGAGCGATTTTATATGACATATCAGGGTCATTCTTTGAATCCTAATTCCATTATCCAGTCGCAATAATATGTGTTTTTTGTGCAACATGACTATACAATCCTCACAAACAAACTGCCGACAAGAACAATAACGTTTAAAAGGTATTTTATGCCGCAGACACTTGAAACTCGTATTTTGTGTTAATAGTATAGGGCGGGCGTCTCTGCCATTTCTGCTTGGCTACAACTCGTAGTGGTCGTTATTTTGAGATGGTCTATTCTGGAGTCGTTGTTGGTATATATACTGTACAGTAGAATTAGTAAATGTTAATGTGGTTATAACAGAGCAGTTAATATATGACGTTCGTTCCGTAAGTGAAAACGACCCGTATAACAATCCAAACTTAATACAGAAAACAAATTTTGATAGTGACAATGCAACAGTAACCCAATGTTGGTACAAAAATATAGCAAAAAGTAAAAATCTCAAACTTTTTACCTTAAGGTAGGTCAATCGTAATTGAGCCCGTCCAAGTAGAAACGTCCCTTATGGTCAAATTTTGACATTTTCATATTTTGTCAGATTTGAATAGAACATTTCATGACCTTTCTAATGATATATGGCATTCCCTACTTTACAAGCGTAAAATATATGTATTTTGGTCAATAAAAAGGAGTGTTTGTTGCCAATTTACATTTTTTGCCGCCATAACGTCATGATAACGTCACGTTTGAACAATGTGCCTAATTTCGGCCTTTTGTGATAAAAAAGTTGCAAACGGTTACTGGGTTATTCATTCCTACGTCTCTTGTAACGTTTCTTATATAATCCATGATTTATGTCAATAAGGGTCTATTGTTCAAGCAAAAACATCAGAATTTTTGTCAAAAAGACTGCAAGGTAACAAACCATTTTGCCTCGAGTTTAGCGACTTTTTCCTGCGCATTCATTCTATGAATGTAAAAAAAAACTTTGAAAGTGAAAACTTAGTATTACGAGATAACAGTACGAAAAAAATAAGATGACGACATTGATAAATTGATTGATTGAATAGGATTTTACGTCTCAGTCAAGAATATTTATACTTAGAAGTCACCAGCTTTATGTGAAATGGCAGAATGTTTTCTTTGCAGTGCGCTCAGGGAAATGTGCAGGGAGGGTCTTCCGTGACATAGGGCATCAGATTTTCTAGTCTCTTCTGAAGAACCTTTTGACTTTTATTTTAAAATGCAGTGTGCTTGACGAAACAGTCACTGCTTATTACCAAGCCTTGTCAGAGCCTGCCGGGGTTCGAATCCATATATATTCGAATTGAATATGTATCAATCAAAAAAAATAGTGAATAATTTGGTTCCAATTGAAGATGGCAAGTTTGAAATTTCTGCATGTTGATCAATTTATCAAAAACTTGACAAACGGTTAATTTTACAGGATTCCAATCCAAGATCATGAATTCATATGCTGTGCTAGACTTGCACAAGTCCCTATATTAAATTATTAATTTCAGTATCTTGCCCCTTTAAAACTATTACAGAGATCAACTGACAAAAGTCAATTTACTATCAAAACCCAGGAATATAGGGACTTGTCAAGTCTGAATGAAGCTCTTGCTAACAATTATATTTGATTGACATTATAGGTCAAAAAATCAAATGATAACACTGTACAGTCAGATTTAATTACAATACAATGTGGTCCAGCACACGCTTGGTGTATATATTACAAACACTCACTAACACAATTTTTATTTTAAAACTACATTCTTTATGGCCTCGTCAACACCAAAAAAGTTTTTTAAGTTTATAACTTGAATTATACTCTAAGAACAAAACAAAAAAGGGATATGCAAAAGGTAGAAAGTATTGTTTCACACTTAAAAATATCTTATCAAACTACTTTTGAGACATTACAAGTGTCACATGGTAAAGAATAAATATACAACTTATAAGAGGCAAATCAATGAAGAAGAAGAAAAGACGTCAAAATGAAAAGTTTTATTTCCAAAGGAGGACGACGACAAAGAGAATGACAAAAGTCAAGAGGATCTATGTAGATATAGAAGAGAATACAGAGTATGTACAAGTAAGTTTTATTAAAATTTATATGTCTGTAAAAAGTTGTAAAGAATTTCACCTTCATGACTAACCAAATGTGGCCCGTATAAGACAAGACCAACGGAAATAAATGTCTCAAATCTAGTAATAAGCATCAATATTTGCATGTACTAGTAGTGAACATATTTCTGTATTTCAAAATCATAATAAATTGCATTGTGTATGCCATTATTATCCCAAATTGAATATTGAAAAACAACTGACTTTCCTTGTGATGCAAATAATAATAGTACAGTAAAACCTCGAATCATCACCATCATTTGTTTAGTCAAATTTTGGCATTATAAAGGGGTTAAGCGATAAATTGGGATAGGCGGATAAAGAAAATGGATTTTTGGACTTCAAACCTTTTCTATTTACAGAAGTTGTAGTTTAAAACAAATCACTTAACCACACCACATTTATTTGACCTCTTTTTGTTGTAGATTGAAGTTTCAAATGGATCGCAGAAAACTGTGTATAATTGAGGCTGTGTCTCTGAACAATCACCAAAAACTGTGGCTTGCACTTCAAGAAATACCCGAACTAAAACACTTTGTAAGAAAGGTTTATTACAAACAATACAACATGAAATAAAAACATTGTCATCAAAAGAAACAAATTCTATTCTCAGAAAAACGGATAAAAATATTATGAAATCAATCACTGTAGATCAGATTCTGTCAGAATGGATGGAAAAGGCACCAACATTTTTAGAGATATTAGAAGCATGTACTATCAACCCTTCACAAAGCCGAAATAAGTACAAAAAGGATGAAACTTTGTTACCAGGTATTATGTCGGCAGGTTGCAAACTTTTATCAATTTACAACCAAGACATGAATCCACTCCAGCATTTAAACAGCGTCATTTTAATAAATGGTGGGTGTAAAAAGTCTGCATTTACAAGGCTTAATGCAACATACGATTGTCTTAGTTATCAGGCATCCCTCAACATATCTGAAAAGTTTGGCGAGGACTGGAACCTTGAACTGAAGTTTTGGGTCAGTAAGTTTCGCAAGATACCTACATTGAGGACAGATTGCAGAGTCAGATTAAGGAAACACAGGAATCAATTGACATACTAAGGCATAGGCGTAGGAGGGTTTTTAATATTGGGGGGCCAACCCGAAGCTATGTCTATGTCGTGCCGCAGGTACGACCTCGTGCCATAGGCACGAGGCGGGAAGAGTATGAGAGGGGTGCTAAACCCCTCGCATAGGTGGGGGTCCGGAAAATTTTCAAAACTAAGTCTTGTCTAGACGCATTTTCAATGTATTGTGCATCGTTTTTGATAGGTTAAAATACTGTGATATCAAGGCAAGGAAATAACTGTATGGCACAAGTTCCATAATCACCCCTTTCAATGGAAATGGATATCAGAGGCTGATCCAGAATTTTAGAAAGGGGGGCGTATAATGTGCTCCCCCGGAAAATTTTGAAAATGTGGAGCAAAAATCCTGCATTCTGGTCCAATCTGAGCTGAACAATATGTATTATTAGAGACATAAAGGGGGTGGGTATGCCCCCCGCTGAACCCGCACTGACTGGATATGGGGGTACCCCGGAAAATTTTGACGCCCTTTTACAAGTATAATGATGAAATTGATAACTGATTGGTTACCAGATGGACATTTCCTGTTAAAGCTCTTGGGGTTTTTTTTTGTTTTCTTTTTTTAGCACTTACACTATAAACATAAACTATGATACAAAATTTCACACAATATATTGCGGGGGCCTCCCCCCCCCCTTCTCTGACATGGGGGGGGGGGGTCGGCCCCGCTGCCCCCCCCCCCCCTGCTCCTACGCCTATGTAAGAGGTAATCCATAGAATAGTTCAATACAGTTGATCTAATCATTGAATTATCTCAACTGGAAACAGATTTAGAACAACACAGAGCAGCTATGCATCCTGGATTTTATTTTGTAGGAGACAATGTTGATATGCGAACTAAAGTTCGACACTATAAAAAATACATCTTTAGTTTGTAAATATGCCTCTATGGCCTTTTTCTTGTTTTCTCTAATCTCTTTATAAGATAATTGTTTTAAACCATTTCTAAAATCAATGCTGTATGTACTATGATGTTAAATAAAACAATGAGTTATACTGACCCAGTGTGTGTGATTTAATTATATTTTGCTAGGGACATTTAAGTTCGGTTTGTAAGCTGTATCTGGAGAAGTAATTAAAGCTGTCAACAGTGTTAAATGAAAATTAATGACCGACCATATACTGGTCGGTTGTAATGCAGACTTGACAAGTCCCTATATTCCTGGGTTTTGATAGTAAATTGACTTTTGTCAGTTGATCTCTGTAATAGTTTTAAAGGGGCAAGATACTGAAATTAATAATTTAATATAGGGACTTGTGCAAGTCTAATGCTGTGCCTGTATTGGGCTGAATTCATACCTTATATTTTATCATTTTAAAAACGTAGGTTTGATGGGATTTTATCCTAAATGGGCCGATTTGGTTTGTTTAACACACATTTCCTAAATATTCTTATAGTTATAATTTAAAAAAGTAATAGTATTACTAGTATATTTGAAGCTTTAGATTTTTGGTCCGACAAAAGTATATTTTATTTGCATTTCTTTGTGCAACTTCATCTTCATTCTATTATATGTTAAAATGAGGGGTATTTCCCGCTGTTGCTATTTGTTTTCAAATCAAGCTTCGATTGTCATTAAAACTTGCCATGCATGTATTACACATAATTGATGGTCTATTATTAACTAAACTATTTAAAGAAAGACACACACGCCAACACTATACCATCCATAACAAATAATTACAACAAAAACAAGAAATATATATATATGCATGTAGCCTATGGTATTGGATAGGCGGCTATTTATTAATATACACATAAATATATATTACATGTACCCATTAATAATGCCAAGGATTAAAAACCGAAGATAAAACTAAATAATTTAAAAACTCTGGAAAACCGTTGGGCTCTATGTTCCCAAAATAAATAACAATAATAATAAAAAAAATGGTCTGACCAGTGTGAAGACCAAGGCTAGAATGACACGTACTTTAACAAACTTACTACACCTCACTTAAAAATTCGTGCATCACGCCTGACATACATACACGAAGAATGCCACGCCCCCTAATTTAAATATTAAAGAACCAAACAGACAACAATTTTTTCTATACTACGTAACGAAGAAAATTGTGAATTATACTATAAGCTTAGTTAATCTGTAGGACAGGGGTTCAAATCTGAATAGCTACATGCATAACATGTATTTATTTAATTTGTAATATCCTTTAAATTTGTCTTTTCTACAAATCTGTATTTTTATGTTCTTTTCTTCGAAAACACACTCATTCCTTTAGGTCAAGCCACTGGCAATATTATTTTGATTACACATATCACCCCCGTGAATTCTAAGTGGACCGTGATGTTAATACTTTATCACTTATCGTATAAAGATGAAAAATGAAAACTATGGTTTTTAAAATTTACAAATCGACACATTACTTCTATACATGTATATGAGGTAATGGTATGTGGGCAGTACCGTAACTACCTATGAGGCAACAGAGGCAATTGCCTCGGTAAAAATTTAACCAAATACTGTTTCGCACAGAAGTGTGATATTGAGAGAGAGAGAGAGAGAGAGAGAGAAAGAGAGAGAGAGAGAGAGAGAGAGAGAGAGAGAGAGAGAGTTTAAACGAGCAGTTCCTTCAACTAGTTACAGTTTACAGAAAACTAATTTATTAATTTAATCAAATGGTTGTCACATTAAACGTTCGCATTATATTTAATTTGTCATTTTGGTAACTATAGTTGTATTGCGGTACTATGTGATTACGACATTTAGCGTCTTGTCATGTGTAAATCTATCAAGTGATCTTGCTAATGAAAATCCAGGAATATTCTGAAAAATCCAGGTAAAATTATAGACCTGTTTTTGTCTGATACCCGCCCACATACAATTTAAACTTTTAAACTATCCTTTAACCGGGATTAAGAGTTTTAGTGGTGTGGTTAAACTAGTTTTCATGGCACAAAACCATCTCGCTTATTTTACAACAGCTGGTCTAGATTTGAGCTTTACATGTTAGAGATAAAAAAAAAACATAGAGACTGTTGGTACTGTATGTCATTATATATTGAGCTTCAATTCTTGCCTCAGTTTATTTCAGGGCCTAGTTACGGTACTGTGTGGGTGCCCTTTTGTCTTTGGTGTGTACATAATTATGCATTTTACAACCGTGTTCTATGCAAAGCTGTTTAATTGTGTGCTTCACGCTGAAATAGCAATCGGACAATTTTGAGTATACATACATGTAAAAAGCTACACTTATCGGTCTGATTTAAAAAAAATTGTCAAAATTTAGATAATAAGTAGATAATTTAAAAAGCTTGAAAACTTGTTTAGTAAACATGTTCTCTTGTCATCAAAAAGAAATTGTTTGATGGGTTGAGTTTTATGTATTTGTTCACGGAAAAATCAATAGCTGATCAATGCATTTTGACATATCTATTTTGTAGAATTTCGTTAAAATGATGTGAACATTACAGTTTACAACGGAAAATGATAAAAATAAAACGTTTTTTTTCATTTTCGTTACAAGCTGACAATCGATTCTGGTAATGCCGACTTTAATGCTAACTTCGGTCAGCTCGGTTAAACGGTTATAAATATGTACTGAATGCAGTGATAAAGAACGTAGGATGTCGGCATTGAACATTTTTAAAATTAAAAGAATGGACATGCATGGAATGCAAATTAATTATGTACTAAAGATGTATTCCTTAATTTTAATTTTGCCATGTACCAACTGATCACTAGATTCATGATACAAATGCATTTTTCTAGCAAAGCATATCCCCAAATCCAAAGGACACAATATGGTACTAGCCAATAGATTCATAATTATTATTTCATAAAAAAATTCAAAAGTAGCACGGGAGTGGTGTACATGTGTATGTGTCAAAAGAAATTTTAGCTAGCTCCAATTTTTCTGTATTTACCAAACAACATTAATATTTATCACAGTACTTAGCAATTGTAGGAAATAAATGTGCATTCAAATCGTATAAAAATTGATGTCGTCACGCATTACAAAAATATAAAAAAAAATTGAAAATTACCAAAATGTTTACTTCACATTTCAAATTCTTGAAAATTTGAGCTAAAAATAATACGAGTAATAAAATAATAGCCAGTCTAGAATTAAAAAAGAAAATCGAAAAGGCCGTCAAATTTAAATTATCCGACAAAAACAAGAAGACAAAAGAAATTGGATAAATAAATAAATTTATCATAATGTAAAAAAAAAAAATATGAACCCGTGGTGATTTGAACTGGCAACAGACATTTTTTTCAAAAACGTAAATCTAGAACGCTATCCATTGCGCCACCAACGCCAACGTCAAATGGCATTGTTATTCTCAAATACATGAAAATGCTACATTGTACGGTAGCTTGTGACGTCATGTTGTTTACATTTGCCCCTCAAAACACAATATTCAGACAACGAATCATGTTTATAATAGCAGAGGAACCCATTCCATTCTTAAATCAAAGGTAATCTGCTTAGAGACATATCAATCGCAAATAACAACACTCGAAAGAACGTGTATAGTTTAATAATTCTTCACCTGCGACAATTGTGCTTTGCCTTTGGTTTGCTGTCGAATTTGACACGTTTTAATTTTATTCCATTTTATATTACCCCATTATTAAAATATTATTATCATTATGTGATTTACAATTAGGTGTTCTCTGCTAATTTGGATCAAAATAAACCTTTCCGAGTTAGCCTACTGAAGTTATTTTTTTCATTAGTCGAGTCATTTTGCGCAGCGAAACACTTTTGTCTCCCGAACTTTCGACGTCATTTTCTCCGCTTACGTCACAATGCACATAAGGGACGTTTCTACTTGGACGGGCTCAATTGTTAACAGCGAGATTAATGAGTGGCTAAGCTGTTTTAATGAGTTTTACCATCTGTTTATTTAAGAAATAGTCAACATCTACCCGTGGTATATCGTCGAATAATACACGGACCGGAGTTCACATGCGGAAGAATATATCACGAGGTGACTTTGCCACGGGACTATACCTAGGTTAAAATCCCTCGACATCCAAGTATAGTCAGTCCCGGCTCGGGAGAGGTCCATGATAGATTTACCAGAGAGATCAGTGAATGAAGAGCTCCTGATTTTTGGACTAATTGGACATGATGGCACTGGACACTATCCAGTGGTCTGGTTGAAGTATCCCCTATAAGACCCTTGCCATTCCATTTACATAATATGTATAACTAAAATGATACATAAACATGAACGTTTGTTGAATATATGCCTTATTTTTCTGATTATTTTGGACATTAACATTACAATTTCTTCTGTGATATTACAGCGAATGATGCGATAAAGTTCTATGATCGATTTAATTTTTTGTCAAAAGATAAAAGATAGGGGACATACAGTGCAGGTCTGTCGAAAGTTTAACACTAAACCAAAGTATAAGTGCCAAATCTGGGTTCCTCGTTAGCTATATCTCGAGAGTTGCTATCTATCCCTCTTGGCAGCTTTTGTGGCAACTAGCTAACCATATCGCTACCACTCAGCAGCCGAACATTGACTCCATTTTCTTGACACAGTGTTAAACTTTCGACATGTATGTACTGTAGATAACAAGTTATAAGTATATGTTTTATCTTTAATAAGTCCATAGTTCAAATTCCATTTTAGCTAACCTGAGCCGTAAACTAGGCTTAGGGATCTAACCGTTTTCCCCGAATCCCATTAAAGGCAAATTCTCTGACGTCACAGTTCGCTTGCCGAAAAGTCGGTCGGTGTTTTCTTGATCACAGTCATGGAGATGGATGTCATTCCAGACAACAGGAGGCTCGATAGTCTGCTCGTATGTTTGCTTTTTTGCGTTCTTATACAAAGGAGCCTATAGGAACCAAAAGTTTGATGGTATTCCTTTGGTTGTGGGGCTACGGTAAATCATTTGGTAGAGTGTTCCTCTATGGGAGGCTGGTGTTCGATCTCAAGAATAAAGATGGCCCGACACTGATTGCCAGTCAAAACCAAACATACCAATCCATAACTAAATCACAATTCCAAAGCAAAGTAAAAACTTTGAAACTGGTATATTAAGTTAAACACGTAAACCTCTGCCAGAGAAGTGAGACCGGGTTCTCTGAAAGGATATGCACCCGCAACATGTATAATCAAAATTGCGATTAAAAGAACATGGAATTATGTTACATCAAATATATCCAGGATAATTTTGGAAACAGAGACATCATACTTATCAACTATATTGTAATGACGCCCGTAATTGTTAGGGCCTTGATAAGCCAAGACTTGCAATATCCCTGTGTCACCATTTTATTTGTTAGCAGTTTGTGTCATTGTATAAAGTTCCCATAGTAGGAAAAAACTATACCATGGGTATTAATATTGTAAAAGAAATACACCAATGAACTGGGTGGTCTAGCATGTTTATGTTACATGATAGCATGTGATATGGTTTATCGTTCAGTTTGGAAATCCGATTTACTCACAGTGACCACCTAAAATCAAGTGGTCTGAGAATTTAACATGGTGAGTTCTTGTCATGGGCAATCTTGTAACATTTCATTAAAACCAACTGTTCATTGGAACTAAAGGTATAATTGCTTGAAAATCAATTTACATACTAACAACCAGTTTTATGTACACGTACTTTACCATCCTTTACTGACATGTTTCTGTCTCGTTTCCATTTCACTATATGAAGATGATGAAAACCTTTAAAAGATGTAAATGGATACTTTTCCGCTTTTTAAAATACCGCTCAATATGGGGGGACGAGAGTTTACTGTATATTAAAACCATAAGAATTTGTAAACTATTTAGTATATCGATTGAAATGGATTTTTATCTAGTCTCAGTTCTTCAACTGATAAAATATGTCAAATCTCACCAGTGGCAGGTTAAGTTATTGGGTTGTTGAGTTGCATATCTATGAAATCTATTAAATGTGCTTATGACATTACACCTCAGTTCTTAGTTCTTATTACGGATATGTGTATACATTTGTATTTGTAATATGACATAATTTTGACATTTTAAAAATCAATAGCACTTGAGACTAAAGGTTTAATTTTTACCTTTACTAAGTATAAAATTTAAAAAACATCAAAATACATTTACATGTACATGTATCATTAAAATGAAATAAAAAAACTATTTACAGAGAAAAGATATTGATCCAAAACGTATTTATGATCCTTTTCTTGTATTTTTTCATTTATTCTTTTAATTGATAGATATTATGAAATTTATTCCCTGTAAGGCATTTATTGAAGTTACTTTGAGTGAGTACTTAGATAGTACCATCAGAGCGCATAGTTTTCCACACACCGTGCGTAACGTCAGCGTCTATTTGTATCACTAATTTGGCCTTAAAATCCTTCATTTTCTATACCACATGTTTATGCATATACTTAGTTTAAGTACACCATATGTCACAAAACTATCAGCATTATGGACCATTTAATAATAATATAAAATTATGCATTGTTAATTATAATTTAGTGAA
This sequence comes from Anadara kagoshimensis, assembly GCA_021292105.1. NCBI lineage: Eukaryota > Metazoa > Mollusca > Bivalvia > Arcoida > Arcidae > Anadara > Anadara kagoshimensis. The sequence goes on from CM037864.1 coordinate 41,413,021, forward strand.
AGTAACCCACCTACAAACTTCAAATTTCATGAAACAGTTTGCCAAGGAACGACATTTCCAGAAAAAAATGTAGGCCCAGTTATCTTAATTATAACATTCCATGTAATATCACCCACTTATCCACATGCATCCACCTAGATATTCCCAATCCACCAAATACTACACCTGAAAAGTACAATTTCATCAAATATTTTCCACCCAGAAATCCCTTTTCCATCCAATAAAATCAACAATGGCTATATCATGGAATGAAACAAAATCTTGTAAAAAGTGCCAACCCAAAATCGTTGAAGTAGTATCCACTCAGAAAGTATTAATCAATTGAAATGGTATCCACTTAGAAATTAAGTCTAGGAATTCGTATCCATCTAAAATTAATAAATCTTAATTTCATAAAACAATATCCATAAAAAATATTGGTGACCGTTTTGTAGAAAATGATTCATCCAGAAAATTTTGTTCCTTGAATTGATTTTCATCAAGAAAGCTCCATTCCATGGCATGGTGTCCACAAAAAATACCATTCCAAAAATTGGAATCTATCAATAAATAACCAATACACGACAATGCATAAAAATGCATTGTTGTATCTATCAAGATATAGCAATTCCTTAGATTAAATTTGACACAATAATTGCCATTCAATGTAATAGTATTCACAAAAAATTACCGTTCCAAAAATTAGCATGAAAACGCATTGTGGTATCCATCAAGATATTGTAACTTCTTGGAATGGTTTCCACAAAAATATAACCATTCAATGGAATGGTATTCGCATATCAATACATCATGAAATTACCATTCCATGAAAAACTAGTTTATTCCTCTACAAGACATCGCAAGAAATGTCATATACTTAGCCACCAGGAAATGTATTTCGGATTCCACAAAATACCGTATAACAAGAAATATTCTCGATGTAATAATATTTGCGGTTTTCACGGTCAGTTTTATACATGTGGGCTCCATAAACGACGAAAATGTCAATCGGTGGTAATTTTAACTCCGTCGTCTTTTATTGCAATTAATTCACTGGTTGACATAAAATACCAACATAAAATAAATGAGAATTTATTAGTCTTGTTACTATATCCATTATTTGACATTCAAGGACAAGTGAACAGCTATGGCCATCGTGACTTTCAGAGAGTTTACATGAAACAGGAAGCATGTGCATACTCTCGAACCATACTGTTTTACTTGTGTATAAAATTATAATCTAAAATTATATATAAACTTTTACTGCATATATGCATATACATGTATATATATAATACATAAAATCAAGAATTATAAAAAATAAATGGTTAATTCTGTATACAAGTTTCTACCTCACACCACATTTTTATCACAAGAAATTAAAAATTTACAAATATTCGGAATTTTTATATCCATACACGCCTACAATGTTCATTGTCTATTCAAATTATTTGCAAAACTATATATATTTTTCCCTGTTCCTAGAACATCATCTTTTAAAGTAAACCAGTCTTTGTTTCATTGAAGATATTTAACTATGTGATTTTACCATTACCATAGTCACATATCCATAGTTTCCCGTCTGTATCAATAGAAATTCCATATGGTTCTTCCAGGCCATTTTCACTGGTAAGCAAATATTGCAGGAAGGTTCCTGCTTCGTCTAGTAAATGAATATTTTTATTCCTGCTGTCCGATATAATGATGTTTGAATATTTGTCGGTTTCAATGCACATTGGCCGAAATTTGTTGCTGGACATATTTCCGCGATAAGTGAACTTATACAGCCCATTGGCGTCAAAAACAACTACGCTTCTTCCGTCACGTGGGCTAGGTGAGTTCCGATAAATGGCCTGTATTACACAAAAGTCGCCATTGGTACTCTTCCTTACCTGGACGAATTCATCACCAAAACCAGCATTATTTATCGTCTTTATAGATTTCCCGTAAGGTGACAGCAATTCGATTTTACTTTCTTTCTTTTCCACATCCTTAAGGCATACTAATATCTCCCCTCTCTCCGTAATGGATAACCCACGTGATATGAATGGCTTGGTGGATACTAGTTGAACAATATCCCGATCTTTTACGCGGTTTATTTCCATTCTTTCACATGTAAATATTATCTCTTCAGCTGCAGTTATTACAAAGCTTTCGATTCTATAATCTTTGAATACAAAGACTTCTGTAGAGATGCACGTTTTCTCAGCTCCGTTTGAACTGACCAGATAAAAATTCGGTTCACCCACTTCTGCAATCCAGGCTTTGTCACTGCCACAAGTTGAGATTCCACTGGCATGGCCTCTCCTAAAAGGGCTCAAAGTGTTTATCTCAAAAGTGAAAGTGTTTTCAACGCTAACTTTGTGATACTTCTTTGCTACTATCCCAGTCATGCGTTGAATTACATTTGTATCAATTTTACCACCAGGAGAAAGCGTTGGTATAGGATTGTATCTGCCTTGACATAAACCTCGTATTTCTGTTTCATAGCCATCGCTGTTTTAATTAAATCAGTCAAGTCTATGGGAGTCTCTGAATCCATATTTTCGTCACAGGTATTTTTTAACTTTTGTATTTTTAGTAGTATCCCCGTTATACTTCGGTTCCTTTCTTCAAGTTTTTCTATGTGACCTTTTTCAGTATCCCTGATTTGTTTCATTGTTTCTTTCTTGTTTTCCTCCATTGTAGAAACAATAGTTTTCTCCCGTTCTTCAAATGTGGTTATGATGTTTTCTACCTTAGTAGAATAATCCTCCTTATTTCTAAGCACACGATCCCTGTCTTCCTCAATAATCTTGTAAGCTTCGTCGAGCGATTTTATATGACTTTTCAGGGTCTTTCTCTTAGTCATTATTTACATCATTGAGTCGCATTAAGTTGTGATTTCGGTGCACCCCGACTACACATTCCTCACAAACAGGCTGCACACAATGATTGCAGTAGCATTTAAAAGACATTTTATGCAACAGACACATGAAACTCGTATCTTGTGGTGATAGTATAGTGGCAGGTGTATGTGCCATTTTCGCTTGGCTACAACTCGTAGTGATCGTAATTTTGGGAAGGTCTATTCTTGAGTCGTTGTTGGTATATATACTGTACAGTACAATTAGTAAATGTTAATGTGGTTCTTCTGAAAGAGATGTAACAGATCAGTTAATATATGACGTTCGTTCCGTAAGTGAAAACGACCCGTATAACAATCCAAACTTAATACAGAAAACAAATTTTGATAGTGACAATGCAACAGTAACCCAATGTTGGTACAAAATATAGCAAAAAGTAAAAATCTCAAACTTTTTACCTAAAGGTCTGTTTAGCATATGAAAGGTCAATCGTAATTGTTAACAGCGAGATTAATGAGTGGCTAAGCTGTTTTTAATGAATTTTACCATCTGTTTATTTAAGAAATATTCAACATCTACCCGAGGTATATCGTCGAATAATACACGGGCCGGAGTTCACATGCGGAAGAATATATCACGAGGTGACTTTGCCACGGGACTATACCTAGGTTAAAATCCCTCGACATTCAAGTATAGTCTGTTCCGGCAAGGGAGAGGTCCATGATAGATTTACCAGAGAGATCAGTGAATGAAGAGCTCCTGATTTTTGGACTAATTGGACATGATGGCACTGGACACTATCCAGTGGTCTGGTTGAAGTATCCTCTATAAGACCCTTGCCATTCTACTTACATAATATGTATAACTAAAATGATACATAAACATGAACATTTGTTGAATATTCGCCTTATTTTTCTGATTATTTTAGGCATTAACTTACCTCAAATTATTTACAATTTCTTCTGTGATATTACAGCGAGTGTTGTGAATCATGCGATAAAGTTCTATGATCGATTTAATTTTTTGTTAAAAGATAAAAGATAGGGGACATAGTCCGACATACAGTGCAGGTCTGTCGAAAGTTTAACACTAAACCAAAGTATAAGTGCCAAATCTGGGTTCCTCGTTAGCTATATCTCGAGAGTTGCTATCTATCCCTCTTGGCAGCTTTTGTGGCAACTAGCTACCCATATCGCTACCACTCAGCAGCCGAACATTGACTCCATTTTGTTGACACAGTGTTAAACTTTCGACATGAATGTACTGTAGATAACAAGTTATGAGAATATGTTTTATCTTTAAGAAGTCCATAGTTCAAATTCCATTTTAGCTAACCTGAGCCGTAAACTAGACTTACAGATCTAACCGTTTTCCCGAATCCCATTCAAGGCAAATTCTCTGATGTCACAGTTCGCTTGCCGAAAAGTCGGTCGGTGTTTTTTTTATCACAGTCATGGAGATGGATGCCATATCCAGACAACAGTAGGCTTGATCGTCTGCTTCTATATATCGTATGTTTGCTTTTTTTGTGTTCCCATACAAAGAAGCCTGTAGGAACCAAAAGTTTGATGGTATTCCTGGTAAGCTTTGGTTGTGGGGCTACGGTAAATCATTTGGCAGAGTGTTCCTCTATGGGAGGCTGGTGTTCGATTCCTGGTTGGATCAGATCTGGTCACTGATGGCCAGTCAAAACCAAACATACCAATCCATATCCAAATCACAATTCGAAAGCATAGTAAACCCTTTGAACCTGGTAAATTAAGTTAAACACATGAACCTCCGCCAGAGAAGTGAGACCGGGTTCTCGGCTGAAAGTCAATCTGTAAGCAATAGCAGACAGTTCATACAGGAATATTTGAACAACAATAGTACATCTGTAATCATCAGTGACCTTGACTTTTGACCTTGTGACTAAAACATAAATTTCAAGCGAGATCTTGTCATAAGCAATGTCTGTTCCAAGTTAATCCTCAAATGGACACAAACTTACTGGATGGGAACCATAATAACAACAAGTATAGAGACACACGACCCTGAAAGTAGAGACAATAATGTTTTATTTTTGCTGCTACATGAGTGTCAATGATGTGATACCAAACAACCAGCCAATACAGGAAAAGCGAAACTAAAATCCATACCTGTGCAATGCACTTGTGACAGTGTTTGTTAATAGTTATTTAAAATGTATACACTTTTTATAATATCCATTTTCTGTCGTTTAGTGACATATTTCACAGTAAATGTAATTTGTACTGTAAAATCATTAATTTCCATGGACTATATTGTTTTCGTGGACATCTTTCCCCTTGAATTTACGTGCCAACGAAATACTGGATATTACAAATCTCCCTTAGAGGGCAATCAAAAACCACAAATTTACCACCCAGCTCCATGGAATTTTGTCTTCCATCCACAAAAATTTAACACCACGAAAATAAATTATTTTACCGTAAAATTTTCAGCTGTAATAATACATTATACCATTTTACTGACTACTATGGTAGCTCAGTTTGTAGGCTGCTTACTACGTGTGTGGGAGGTCATGGGTTCTACCCCTAGTCGCATCTGACCAAGACATGAAAATAGGTAGTGACTGGCATGCAGCATTTTAAATGAAAGTCATTGGGGTCCTACTCTGTATTACAAAAGGCATGGTTAAAGAACCCTTCATGCACATTTATCAGAGTGCACTGCAAAGGTAAAAATTTCTGCCACTTCACCTATAGCTAGTGAAGTCTTGATACAAGTGAATTATTCTTTACTGGGGCCTAAAACCCGATTCAATCAATCAATCTATTTTATTGGAGTGGAAGGGTTCTACATTGACCTTCCCTGTTTTGCATGTTCCTATTATAATCTTCATTCAATGAAAACCTAAAAAAATCTTGTAGTTTGGTCTTCTACTAGCAAGTTTTGAAACATACTGGTCCCAGACAAAAATCTAGTGGTCCAGGACCAGTGAATACTCCAATACAGCGACAGGAAATAATGGTTAGAAAATCTTCTTGATAAAGTGGCCAATTTTTCATGAAAACAATTTATGGAGTATTTAGTACACAAAGAATAAGATTATGGTAACTAGAGGCCTTTTGTAACTGGAAGAGCATTTCAAAACACCATATTCCACAAACCAGAACTCTTCTTAAAGTTCATGCAAACTTTTAAATTTGGAAGCTACCTAGAATGTATTTTGTTAAATTACTAATTCAGCATAAAATCTTAAGATTAAGTTGTGCAAATTCTTAACTGTAAACCATACAAGTTACACCAACCTGGTGTTCAAATTTTAGCATAAAGTTCATGGATATAAAAAATCCTTAACCAAGTTTCCTTCACCAAAACTACTGTTAATAAATTGAATTCTGAAAATGACAATGATGGCAATTGGTATATCGAACAAATATTTAATAATCAAACAAAAATCTTATAAGGTTTCCAGTAAGAGTTTATAACTTTTGTACAGTATGTAATATAAAAAGAAAAATCAATCTACCGGTACTAGTAAAGTTAACAAGGTTGGGGTAGGTGATTTGCACTGGACCCCAAATATTGTACTTATGAGGTTGAACTTGAGTTGAGTAATGGTGTTTAACGTCCCAGTCAAAAATATTTCATTCATATCGAGACGTCGCCAGCTATAGGCGAAGGTGCAGAAGTTTTGCCTGTGCATTGCGCTGATAACATTATACAGCAGAGTTCTTTATCGTGACACAGCACCTCGTGTATTTTAAATTCCCATCTGAAAGAACTGTGACTTTTATTTCGTAATGCCGAGTGCTTGGCGAAAGAACAGTCACTACCCACTTTCAAGTCTTGGGTCAGACCCAGCCAGGGATAAAACCCACAACCTCCCACTTACGGAGCAAGCTTTCTACCAACTGAGCTACCGCAGTGGTTGGTTGACCAGGATGCTGGGGTGATTGAAAATCTCTCTGGACATTGACAGACAAGCTAGCAAGGTTATAAGTCTACTGTCACAACTACCAATATGAGTTAACAAGGCTTGGTACAGGACATGGGTACAAATGTAGGCACAGGTACATGTAACCTGCAAATCAAGATAAGTATATCATTCATCAAGTTCACCCTCAGGGCATAGTGTCTTTTTGTATAACCTTCTTCTGACTGATTGGTTGAATGAGGTTTTATGTCCCAGTCAAGAATATTTCAATTATATCAAGATGTCGCTAACTAAAAGTGAAATGGCAGATTTTTTTTACCTTTGCACTGTGCTCAGGGCAATGTGCAGGGGAGAGGGTCCTTTAATGTGCCACGCCTGCCATTACATGGGTCATCGGTTCCAACGAACCTGTGACTTTTATTTCTTAATGCTGAGTGCTTGGCAAAAGAACAGACACTAATTATTTTCAACTTTTGGTCAGGCCTGGCCAGGGTTCGAACCCACAACCTCTCATACTCAGCAAGCACTCTACCAACTGAAATATGGTAGTGGTTAACCTTCTTCTAAACTTTTATGTGTGACTTACTTGACTTATGCCTGTAACTCTTGTTCAGAGTATAGGCCACTGACAATATTCTTTGTCTGTGTTTCTGTAATCCAATTTATCCACTGAGCGGGGGATTAGCCTACCCAGCTTCACCATGTCCCTAGTGTTTTGACTCCACCTACTTCATATCATTGATACAGGGTTGGATTTTGAAGTTTGCAGAGTTAGGTTTTAAATCAGAGTCTCTTTCTCCTAGACTGGTTGCCTACCGTGGCTGATGAGTCCTGTCTACCCATGTGAATGTTGTGTTCAACTAACGACTCTCACTGCCGGGTTTAAGATCAGAGTTTTCCTTCTCCTAGATGGACTGCCTTACCGGGCTAATGAGCTCCATCTACCCAAAGCACTGGTTTTAAGGCGCCAGAACTAGCCTTTGCCCCTTCTCCTGTCAGTTTAAACAGTTCCAACCGCGAGAAGGTAGGAGTTGGGCTTGGTTGTCAGAGGCTATATTTTTCGCATGCCGTAGGGAGTATTTAGTCGACAGAGGGTGCTTATTCCCCTGCCACTCCCAGGCTTAACAACCTTCTGGAACCAACTTTTATGTGTACTGAAAATAAAACAACAACACAATAATCTGTAAACATGAGAAACTATTTAATGATGATCATGATGTAAATTGACAGCAAAAAAATAAAGATTTATAAATCTTCAACAACAAATCGCAACACTTTTATTGCCAAACAGCTTAAATCATTTTAAGTCTATCCCCAAGTCTGTTTGCAGATTTTAATATTTCACTTTAGTGAAAAACGTGTTTCCAGATTCATGGTTCAAAGTTCAACAATTGTATGTAAGTTTGTGTTTTCTGTAAAAAAAAAAAAAAATGATGTCATTTCATAAAACACATCCAAAGTTTTTTTTTTTTTTTTTTTTTTTTTTTTTTTTAAACTATCAGTTGGACCACTTATGATGACACTAGAATCTAACTGGTTTCCATGGTTTCTGAACCTGAAAGTAAAATAGGAAAAAATTAAATACTGTCTTTGGTAATGTTTAATATTATATTTTGATTATATAAAATGAAAAACAAAGAACAATATGAAATGAACTGTGACTAAAACAAAACATTTATTCATCAAATTTTTAAAAATGTCATTTCCGTAAGTTGATGACACAATTTTTTTTAGCTTTTTTTTGCATTTTTCCTGTTTAATGCAGAAAGATGACTTGCTAAAGTTTTGTCTAACTTATATAACTTTGTCAATTTTATCTCATAAATTATACTGCAAGAATAACTAAAAGGCATACATGTAAGGGTTATACCCAAACAAATTAAATAATTTGTCAATTTCATCTTGATACATTATGCTGCAAGAACAATTAAAAAAGGTTATACCCAAGCAAAAAGATATACGTTTATCTATTATGTTTAACATTGTATATATGTACACAAAACATATGTATCAACACATACTTACAGTCTACACAAATAACAAATTTCTCTGGTCTTAAAAAAGTAGTTTGTTATATCAGAATTTCGTTATAGCCGAGATGCATGGTTAAACCGAGATATAAATAAAATTTATCAAGGAATTATTTAACAGTATAATTTATTAAAGATGTAATAACATTATTACACACGTATATATACAATGCAGTGTAACAACAATTATTCAATCAGCATTAATCTTAGTGTCCCTTAAAAGTGAAAAAATCGGTAATTGATTTCTGTTTTTTTGACCGACATGAAATTTCGTCAACAAATTGTTCAAGCTTATTTACAGAATAAAATAGTTCATCGGACACACTGTCTTGAGCATTTAAAAAGAGTTTAATATCATCAAAATGCGACAAAATATCAGAAGCTTGAGGTATTTGAGGTTCTTCATCGTCGTCATCACATTCAATGTCAGTTGTGTCGGGGCCATTACAAACCTCTTGTATAATGTCCTCATCAGTAAGAGTTTCACTTGTAATGAGATTATCGTCTACCTTGACAAAATCATTTACAGAAATACCGTCTGATATATCTGAAGTTGTTTTTAATTCATCCCATAAATGTACAAGTTCCGAAAGAGGTGTTTTGTCAATTCGATTAACAAGATCGGATAGTGGTAGCATATCGTCCTCGTCAGTATCACTACCAGCCTCGTTCCCATTCTGTAAAACATTGGGTGTACTAGATTCATCTTTACTTGATGTGTCAATGAACCCGGCCTTCCGAAAACAATTTGAAATCGTTTCAGGTTTTATTTCTTTTCATGCAATGCTGATAAAATTAATTGTCTTTTCGGTGTGGATGCCATTTTGAGAATAAAAATATCAAACACAAAGAAAACAAGCACTACTTATTTAGGTCTCTTTATTAATCCCCTACTAATCAACGCTTCAATGACTGACTAATAACTCACTCACGGTATGGGAATCGAGTACGCCAAATGTTTAACACATAACTCAGTGAACCGAATCAAGGTAAACAACTTGGTTATAAACGATGTAAATTGTGATGGGGACTAAATTTTGGATTAGTTATTGACAATTTTTCGTTTTTTCCGACTTCGTTATACCAGTTTATTTTATTTGTTATTTAATAGGCAAAAAATCGGGACTTTTGAGATCAGTTCGTTATACCCAAAAATTTGTTGTAAGCAACTTTGTTATTCTCGAGGTAGACTGTATATGGTCTTTTATTCACAAGAAAGCAAAATTGTCTAACCTGCAACCTCATTAAACATAAATTCCTGCTGATATTCTTTAAGAAATTGTGTTGACCGAGATTCATCCAAAAACAGGGAATAAACTCTTTTAATATCATCTACATCAACTTCTGTTCCCTGAAAACAAAAATAAAATCAACATTGATATACTAACAAGTTATAACTGAATGGGTTGCCATTTCAAAAGTACCCCACCAAACAAATCCTAACTTGGAAATCCATGTTTTTCCAACCATGTGCATTATCAAAACATGAATAGCCAATCTAGTCCATCCAAAGATTGATTGTTCATGTAATTTATACTAGTCATTTGTATTCATACTTCCATTGATAACGAAAAACTGACACGATTTTAATCGCAATTATGGTGAACTGCAATTCAGATCCCTCGATTTGATTCTTAATTCATTGTTACTGGATTTCGATTTTCAAAAATCCCTGTATTACTGAAGTGCTTAAAACAGCCTCACTGATTGGCCAATTCTGACAGTGTTACATAGTCTTTATTTATCTATATAACCAATCAGAATGCATATTATTCCACATCAAGCTATTAGACATGTTGTTTATAAATAAGATACTTAAAGATATTTAAATGTTAAACCAGAATTTTTCTTTTAAAAAGGTAAAATCGAATCGAAAATAATTGAATCGCAGGTCCAGAATGGAGAATCGAATCATGAGATGGCCAAATTGTTGCACCCCTACTCATCAAATTCAATAAAATAACTATAATAACAGTATCATGTATCTGACATACACTAGTTTGTTCCACAAATCAGATAATTTCATCGTCAAAGTATATCTTACATTCAAGAGTGGCAGTGTCCCTGGATAATAAAGTATGAAATAAATGAATTAAAGCATATTTATTTACCTTTCTCTTCCGACAAACAAGACTTGCTGTTGTGATAAGTTGTATGGCGTATCGTAATGATGTCTCCATACCGATTTTTGTTAAAACTATTAAAGCATCATCACTCATTTCTACATCTTCCTCTTCACATCTGTAAACAAAAACAAATCAATCAATGTAAAACTTACCTTCTAAATACCAGGAAAAACTTTTAAATGTCAACTGTTGTAATTTCTAATCAATGAGATATTTAATGCAGAAGTAACTTCAAATTAGTGATGTGCCAATATAATTATCGATTAATTTTTACCAGATTTTAAGCGTGTGATTAAATTATTGAATAATTGATGATTAGTTCCCTTCTTGTTGAGAAGATACTGGCCAGAAAACAACAAAGAGTAAAAAAAAATTGCTTCTGCTCTTTTCGGTGGGAGGTTATTCCCATTCCCTGGATTAGATGCACTGGGGTATGCTATATTTTCATAATAGTTCAAAGTATGTATAATGGTATGCAATTCAAATTAGACATATTTAATAATTGAAATGCTATATATTATACTTATTGTTCATTTTCTATGTAAATCTATTATTTCTGATTCTGGTTAGGAAAACCCAGCAGATTCCCATCACTATTTAAAATGTTTTTGTTGCTATTATCAATCAGAACTTCTAAAGAATTAATAAATGGTGTTATTTATGTCCCAGTCAAGATTAATTTACTTATATTGTCACAAGATGTAGATAGATGATGGTTGTCAGAGTTTAACGTCTACATGTGACCTGTATGCCAACCTGCAGTCCGAAAGATGTAGATGATGTAGTGCAGAATTTTATACTTTTTGGAAAAATATATGCAAATGGAAAGTGGAAATGGTTGATTGTCTCATCTGTAGGACACCATGGAAGAGATTTCACTACTTATTTTCGTGGTCTGATTTGCAAGAAATATGAGCAATCTTCAATCTGCCACCATCAGTTATACATGTTTTGTATACCATGTACATATACAATAATTTTCATCATACTGATTATTAATACCTCACCATGGTCATACTTTGTTTAAGACAAACATACTAGAAAATCAAAACAAACTCTTAGTGATCACATGAAAAAGACACCTGTATAGTACATCAGTACAGGTGTGTAATGGATCAAGCATATATGTCAAGTATATGAACATACCTGATTTTAAGAATCTGTTTAATTTCTTTTTCTTCATATGGAGTTGTTGATATAATCAACAGTCTGTCTAACAGATCTATAGGTATACCATGTGGACTCTGATACTGTGTACCTCGTATCCTGTAATAAAAAACAACATCATCATCATTAGCAAAATGGCATATAAAAACAAATTAAATATAAAGTTTAAAAAAAACCAAGAAATCTCCGAGCTACTGCTCACTTAGTATTTCTTTGGTTTTAACTGGAACCATTGACCGTAAATGTAGAAAAATAAACTTGGTAAACAGGAAGTAGATGTCTTGCAGACTTGAAATCGATACTTGTGGCATGGAACCTCATACTGAACCCACATACAAAATTTCAAGTTACTGTGTTTAGTAGTTGCTGAGAAAACCATACAGAGATAAACCTGTATACTCCCCTCTTCTTTGAAGTGGGGGTATACCTTCAGTTTTTTTAGAGACAAGAACCTTATGGGTTGACATAGCCGAGTGGTACTGTCACTGGCTTCGGAAATCAAGAGTTGTAGGTTCAAATCTCACTCGGGAATTAGAAATTTTCTGAGATGATTTTTATCTCCTGACCATACTACAGCCGTAAAAAGCTCATTACCAGAATAGTCTCTCAGTTGAGACTCGAAGCCGAGATCTTGTGTCTCAGTGTACTTTAAAGACATCTCTGTAGAGTTAGAAAAAGAGAAGGCCACCTTTGGCTGCTACAGAGGATGCTTACAACTAGAAGCAAATGAAACACACTGAGCAAGAAGATAAGATAAGAACCTCTGCTCCCAACATTGCAGAGTTGTCAGTTTTAAGAATTGATCTTGTGACCTTGACCTATACATCTAAATTAAGAATGTGACAAATCATCTGAGATTGGTTTACATTTGTGTCAAATTTGATCAAAATCCATCCATAGACATAAAAGATAGGGAGTGGACATGATCTTGGGATGGATGGTCAAACAGACAGGGCGATTCCAATGTACTCCATAAAACTTTGTTTGCAAGGGATATAATAATGCTTAGTAGTAATATTCATACTGAGTGAAAATTAAGACTTGTGTTACCTTGTGATGCCTCTGTTTGTTGCCATGATTAAGATGGGTGCCATATCTGATTCTAATGCTCTGTTCAGGAAGGAAAAACATTCAATATCTAACATATGTACTTCGTCAATAAATAACACCTGAAATAAATCAAATTAAAAATAAACAATGTATGTCCTTTTTATGTTGAATGTGTAATACAGTAAAATATGAATGTAACGAACACGCTTACAACAAATACATAAGTCAAAAGTATGAAGTCATATATTAGGCCTGACCACTCCTCTTTATATGTCTATTTATGACAATAATGACATCCCTTTATAACAAAGTGAAAAATAGAGTCCCCGGGGCCTCATTATAAATGCATTTTACTGTATACATCTTTATAATACAACATATAAATGTTTTTATTTATGGCTGATTAAATTCTGATTTGATATGTGGTATTCATTCTAGATGGGGGCCATTGATTGAGTTTGATAAAAGCTTCCTGCAATGTTAAAGAAGAAAAGAACATAAAGGAGAACAAAAATCAAAAGTTAATGGTTTCATCACCCCCTTGCTCTTTACTGGAAGAACACTATAAATTCACAGAGGTCAAATAACAAATTTACAGGTCCTATGTAATTCATACACTGACATTCATAATTACGTTACGGATTCTGAAATCCCTCTCAGACCATGTGGAGAAGGCCTTTACTAGTTCACCTGGTGTCACTATAATGTGACTGGGAGAGTGGTACGCTTGTCTGTGGCATACTAACTCAGTGAGCTAGCACCTTAAAGTCTTCCTGAGTGTGTGCTGCTACAAGGCAGACTATACTATACAACATACTTGCAGTTGTTGTCGCGATAAGCTGAAAAATTGCTGATGCGGCGTTAAGCAACATTCAACAACAATAATAACGAATTCTGAAATGATAGACTTACTCCTGGGACTATTTCTGCTTTTCCTTCTTCTCTCCATTCAGCAACTTTAGAATTAATTTGTTCTCTTACTTCACCTTTGATTTCACCTGTATCACCTGAGATTACAAAATCAAACACATCCATTTACGTAATGTTGAGTTGATAGGATGATATAAATATTTTACTAAATTCAAAATTCCAAAAGGAATGTATAATTTTTTTCCCTTTATACCAAAATCTGTTTAATGATTTCTATTCTGTGAGCATTATTTAGAATTTATTACATTATGAATTTTAATTTGGAACACTTCAATTCTGAGATTCATTTTAAGCATTTAGGTAACAGTCACATACATTAAGTCATGACACACACTACAACATGCCCATATGAAACCTGCATAATCCATAAGCCACCATGCCATTTTGGTTAAAGATAAAAATGTCTAGTGGAAACAAACATTTAGATTTTTCATAAGTAATCCATCAACATCCAGATTCCTGTAAAATAACAATGGCTGCCAGAAGTGTAGCTCATCTGCTTATTAAATAACAAAACACTTGACCAATTTCTTGTTATAGTAGTCCATAAAAAATAACACTTGTTCAGTGGATGCCAAACATACTTGTCAAAGATAAATGTTTCTGTGTTTTGTGCAGGAGAACTTAAATATGGAACATCTGGTAGACAAAATCACTACTGACGACTAATTTTCCAGATATGTTTTCAAAAAGTAACATATTTTAGAAAAGTTTGGAAATTTGGCTAGTTGTGGAAACCTAGATCTGTAATATACCTGAAAAGAGGGCCAGGAAGCCTTGTGTTCGACTGTTTATGACATCAATTTCATGTAATGTGACTGTATGTACAACTTCTTTTCTTTTTTGTAGTTCTCCCTCTGGACATTGAACAAATCGTGTCTGTAAATTAGAAAATGTGAATTATAATTTATTTATTCTTAAGTGTAATACAATATGAATAGAAATACATCTTATGGATGTTAGTTATAAATACATACATATAACACAAATATCATCTCAACAAAACAAATGCCGAGACAAAAAATCTGAAATTGATAAGGAAATTACTCTCATTGCAGTTGGTCAAATAGCACATTTAATGTGTAAACCATGTCTGTCAATATGTTTCCACCATAAATATATAACCAAGAAACTTGAAGGCAAACTTACATGCTAGGATGATATTGAACACTTTTAAACACAATCTAATATAAAACTGTAACATAAAATTGTTAATAGTCACTCCTATTACAACCTTTCTAGTTACACCCTCTAAATATGATGACTGAAAGTGGTGTCATCAATTGCTTAAATAACTTGATTTCTTTCTATGCATTTTATCTTGACTACCAGTTCTTTCAGTACTTAGATACTTTACTGTATTGTACCTGTGCACCCATTGCATCATAATCCCTGGCCCGTGTAAATGATCTTCCAAGCTTTGTAATCTTCCCTGTAGCTTTGTCTATGGTGATTATATCTCTAAAATATAGAAATACAATAAAAAGATAATTATATGCATATCTTATCTATAACAGGTATAAACTGGAACTGACAGAAAAACAGTAACTTTTCAAGATTTTTAAATCATTTTCAGAACTACATTTAGTATTATGTGTGGCTTTAATATATACACATATGCAATGTACCAACATTTCTATTTCAGCACATTGAATATCCATATACCATACACAATCTTGAACTGAAAAGTTTAATACCAGTGAAAAGTGTCCATGATACCAAAACCAATAAAGTTTATAACAGTCAATATATAAATCCTACACAATCTTGAACTACAACTTTTATACCATTGAAAGCAAAGCAATGAAAGTTTATACCAACAAATAATTCCACTTTTATAGTAATAAAGTAATAAAACTTGTCATATGTTGTAAACTAGGTTACCTACCCTGCTTGAACTTTTTCTTTTGTAAGAGATTCAATCATTTTCTGTCCCAGATCATATATGGTTTCCATTTCTGTAGTTTTTAATGTTAACTTTCCTACTTTTGCACCCTGAAATAAAAGAAAGTGGCAACTGTTGTGAGATCAGCAAAGTTTGCACATCCAGTTGTGGGAAAAGCATGAACACTGGATATTGATGTTCACACTAAGCCTTAGTAAGGGGTATGACAAATGTTCTTCTGTACCAGTATTGTGTACAGGAAGGCTAAAATTTTGGCATTAAGAGAAGAGAAGTTTTCTTTTATATGAGCGTTTAATTTATTTAAACTGACAACATTTCACATTTTGAATCCACACTGATAGATCTATTGAATGGGGGTTTTGTGTCCAAGTTAAGATTTTTTCACTTTTACATGAATCAAGATATCACCCACCATCTATTTGTGAAGTTTCCATGCAATTTACCTACTAAGGTATTTTAAAACACAAATCATGACAAATGCTATAGATTTTAAGATCTCGCACAAAAGCTTAAGACTAAATATCAATTTTTTATGTCTTTGTTAGACCAATCTATGTACATAAAATACACTTACCGTTCCTGTTGCTGGTCTGTCTATTTGAATTTCAACAACTTCACCTTCAATGATTTCTGTTTCTTCTCTGAAATATAACATAAATCACAACATTAAAAATATAAACTATTTTTATTATTTATATCATAGGATCATTTATTATGTCTGAGACAGTCTAACACAGTAAAATGTTTACAAACTTGCACCAAGATTGTAAATACTTCACTGGATTCTTATAGTTAAGTATAGAATATAGAGGCAGTGTTCAATCTAGTCCCTTGTGCCATTGGTCCCAAAATAATAACTTTGTCCCACAAAAATGCTCTCTGTGAGCCAACTCTGGTCCATCTTTTTAGTCTTAATTTGGATTTTAATAAATGCTGTTTTACCTCTTTCTTGTTTATATTTTTTTATACTGAGTATGTTATTATGTGAACCCAATTTTTAAAAATATGACCAGATTTTTCAAGGCCTGGGCCAGGATGACCCCACCAAGAACATAAATGAATTGAACACTGAATAGAGGTTTATTTTAAACAGATATACTATAATTATTGACCCTCAATAAATACCAGCTGCTTCAATACAAAATTCTCTAAGAACTGTTATTTGCTTGGTTCTAAATCCTATTCTTATATCCAAATTCATCATGCTAACATACTTATTTTATGCAAATTTCTTTCAAAAATTCATTATCAGAAATTTGGTTGACAGTTTTTTTTGTATTGTAAAACTCTGAAGTGCATTACTATTACTTTACAAGGAATATACAAATGATCTTCAAGGTTTTGGCTTATAGATTAGAACAGAACAGAATGTAGTAAAAGAGTTTTACTCCTCAGTCAAGATTCTGTCACTAATATTGAGGTCAGTTCTGGGAGGATGGAGTAAACTGGAGTGTCCAGAGAAAACCATCAACCTTTAGCAAGCGAACTGACAAATTTTATTACACTTAGGATCTGTCCGGAGTAGTAATCAAACGCAGGCAGTGTTTTAGAGATATTAAACTTACTTGATCCTGACACCTATAGATTTGCGAAATGCCTGTGTTAAAGCTTCTGTTTTGCTCATTTCCAAAGAGAATATTTCACTACCAGCTATGCTTGTAAATGGTGTGTCTGTTCCTAGTGCCTGAGCCATACCTAAAACATACAAGTTAAAGTCCTTACACATATAATATTTTAAATACATGAAAATATTTAATTTCTTTATTGATTGTTCTGCTTTTAAAGATCAGTCACAGAACAAATACTCAGATAATAATGTTTACTCAAATGTTAATTGCATTATGATAAGTATGACACTATGAGATGGCAAAGATAATGAGGAACAATATAACATTTTACTGCATCAAAAATGAGGTGGCAAAATTAATAAGGGGCATTATGAATGCCCCTTTATTGTACCAACAAAATATGCAAGTCTTGTTTGAAATAATAGAATCTATCACAACTTGTGGTGCCAGATAAGGAAATTTCAACCTGAGTTCTAATATATTTGGTCCAGAACGAGGCTTGCCAAGTAGTATTAACAAAAGGAAACATCATTTACATGTGATTAGAAATATTGGTAAGTAATGTAAAACTTGGCTTTACAGATCATAAATGGTGTTCCTAAGAAGGTAGATTTAATAAATTGTTTAGTTAGCATTTAAGAATATACGGCTGTGACAGAATTAAATGGTAATCAATCTGGACAAGAGACTTTCATGTCAGTGACTATACATACCCATTGCTATTGCTGTTTTCCCTGTTCCTGGATGTCCGGCTATCAGTACAGCTCTACCTGCTATTTTACCTTCCTGAAAATAAATAAATACTGTACACCATAATATACAATGTATGTATACATCTTCCCCATTTTACATTGAGACTGACAATCTTTTGAAATGGACGATTTATTTTTGCTGATGGATAAAAGTTGGTCTATTTATATTTACCAGCCTTCAAAATATTAATTTTATTACTACATGTAGTATTAAGGAGTGAAGGGATAGAGATTTTAATCCCAGGCCATATTATTACTTTATATTGAGGTGTTGCCAGCTATGCATTATATTGCAGAAGTTACAGTATATTCTGGATACATTGAACTCCCATATAATGAATTCCTGCATATACTGAAATGACAAAACAATCCCCTGTAAAACACCTTCTTTCTATGACTAAAAAATACCTGCTGATATTGAACCTGCTTATATTGAATTCCTGGATATATTGAAGACTTATTGGGGTAATACTGTATATCCCTTTGTAATGCGATATGACAATAAGCAGTTGGTGTTACTAAATTATACAATACCTATTGTTACACAGGGCACTTGTTCTAAAGGTCTCATCAAAACAGACTTGTCTTATTAGATATAGATTAATATAGGGGATTTAAAATCACAATGTTCACACAATAGATAATTAAAATTTAATGATTAATGAAGAAAGCTATACCTTAATCATTTCCAGAATGACCCCAGCAGCTCTCCGAGACTCCACCTGACCAACCATACCCTGTGATACATTACGTGCTTCCAATGCATCGTCTAATCCAAGACCTCTAATATGTGAATGTGCACCTATAAATAATCATACAGTTTGGTTATATATTGTGATTACCTTTATATGAGAAAACAGAGACTATGGGCAAGACACAAGCTTAACGGGTCAAGGTGGTTGTACATGTACCTTGTTATTTAATAATAATAGTAAAATATGTTTTGCAGAAACTACTTTTTCTCTACCAAGAAGACACAATCTATCATTGCAATTGAAAGACACCACCATATCACTGATCAATTCTTCTCTAATATTGCTTCATCACTATGTAGTAATTACTCATCACTATGTAGTAGCATTAGTTTCAGCAGCACAAATGGAAGAAAAATATAGAAAAGAACCACTAAGCTTATTTAAATTTGAATTGACCACACATGAACTTATCTTAGACATTGAGTCTCTTTTAAAATTAAAATTGTTCTATGATTAAATCTTTAATAACTATTTGAATGTGTTATAAAGCTGAATTGAATACATGTACTTAGTTCAAATCTATATTAGAAGTAGATAATAAATCTTACCAATTCTTTCTATTCTTGTAACCTCTCTGATCTCCTGAACCTTTTCTGCTGTTGGCTGAAAAAATAATATAAGTTCATGTTTCAGGAACTATCAGAAATTTTTTTTCAAGAAATAACGAACATCAATTTGTGGTATATTTTCGAATAAAGTTTAAATGTGGAAGAATACATCACAAGGTTGCAGTAGCCACTGATACTTTGGTCAAAGTGAATGATGGCAACTGTTTTATTTGACTGCATTGGAATAAACTCTGCAAACTCTTTTTTTCTGAATAACATCTTACTTTTTTACAAATTGGTTCATTGATACAATTCACCTGGTGAGATTCCCTCCACTGAATTAGATTTTTTGAATGAAAATTAATTTACCTGGCGAGATTCCCTCCATTGAATTAAACAATTTTTTGAATGAAAATTATGTCACAGCCATTGTTTGTAATGCATAGCACGTCATAAGATGAGTAAGGGAATTTGTCAGTATAATGTACATATGGAACACACTTGAGTATATTGTTTTATCATGGTTGGATTTCTTCATGTTACATGTGAAGAAAAACACAGGTTATGTTAGAATACTTAATAATTGGTTAACAACTGACATGATTGAATCAGTTAATCTGTAGACACTGTATACTTACTGTTAGTTATCACATAGATCATGGTCTCAGTTATCTCTACATTTTTAAAATTTGAACACTTAAAATAAACAACATTGGGGGCAAATTGACCTCAGGCTGACAGAAATATTAGTAAATCAACCCTGGTTGAACAGAATGGAGCTTGCCATCATACCACATAATCAATACCTCTTATGTTTGTGTGGAATGTTTTGGAAATAGTTTACGGCAAAAGTTCCCGTAGTAACATCATTTTTACAGTAAACAGTGAACTGAAGCAATACCATTTCCAAAGGAAATAATTGTTCCGCAGAAACGTTATGGGGTATCACATAGTACACTGGCAAAATCCATTAGGACAACACCATTTGTGGTAAACAAGGTTTAAGTAAAAAATGATGGATACATAATTATTACAATAGATTTACTGCTGTCTTGCAGTATAATGTTATGTGTTATAACCACAATATAACTTGATTTTTTAGTTTTATTCTCAAAAGGCTGGATTATATGTTATGACATTGCTTTTGATGCCATAGAATTGAAGTGACTATGTAAAAAAAACTTTTATACACAGGACATGTGTCAATGTGTTTACAGTTTGGCAGAAATAATAAACCAGCTATGGGTAATAGTGAACAAAAAGTGAAGGATCATTAACTTCATGTATTTGTGTTTTAAAATTCAATTTAGGCTAATCTTGTGAGGAATTCTGATAATAAATAACTTCCACTTTTCTTATAACAATGACAAGTAAACAATTAACACGTATACGATTGGTATGTGCATGTGCTTGTTTGTTGTCATGCAGTGTTTACAAACCGAAACCACGTGTTTGATTATTGTTAAATTACACTAAATTTACGGGTAGATCTTTCAAAAGTTTCATTTGGAATTAAGGAGTAAATGTATCTAAAGTTGACTTCATAAAATATAGTTATCAAAGTGTCAAATAATTCTGAAAATTAGTTAATCAAATCCCCAGTTAGCTTTTGCGTCTACTTACCGCCGCCATTGTACCGGTGTCTGTAAACAGCGCCCCCTGTTACCAAGGGAGTTAATTAGAAAGCTCTAGAAAATAACCTGTCTGTTCTTGAACTAATCCCGATTTTATAGATTTCTCACATTTTCATTGTTTCACAATCTTGTTAACCTTTCAAAAATAAATAAATAAAATAATAAAATCAATAAAATAAATCAGAGACATATAAAATAATAAAATAAATAAATAAAATAAATAAAATAAAATAAAATAAATAAAATAAAAAAAATAAAATAAAATAAACTAAACTAAACTAAACTAAACTAAACTAAACTAAACTAAACTAAACTAAAATAAAATAAAATAAAATAAAAATTATAAACTGTGAAGAAACATGCAGACTAATATACTGAGAATTAATTATCGTTAAATGAATATTATCAGATTATGATCTGATTATGGTGAACACTGTACCAAATAAGATGATGATGATGATGATAATGCTTATAATGATGGTAATGATTTAAAAAATAAATATAACTAATAAAGAGACTAAGTGAGTTGTAGTGCAGTATTATTTAAATCTATAGTATATATAATATATCTAATGAAAGTTTCACTAACTATTTTTTTAAACTTGCGACAGACTTTGAATAAAACCAAAAGACCATTAATCCGTGATGATTTACTTTAAAATATTACTTACACTGTCATCCATAAAAAACTACAAACCACAGGGATGAAGCTTAACTATTTTTGAGTTAGGGGCCACGAACTCACTTCAGAAAAGAGAGCTGAGTTGAATTATAGTGTTTAACGTCCCAGTCAAGAATATTTCACTTATATCGAGACGTCGCCAGCTATAGGCGAAGGTGCAGAAATTTTGCCTTTGCGTTGCACTGATGGCATTATACAGCAGGGTTCTTTAGCGTGCCAAGCCCACCATGACACGGGACCTCGTTTATTTTAAGTTTCCATCCGAAAGAACCGTGACTTTTATTTCGTAATGCCGAGTGCTTGGCGACTGAGAACAGTCACTACCCACTTTCAAGTCTTGAGTCAAAACCGGTTGGGGTTCGAACCAACGACCTCCCACTTACGGAGCGAGCACTCTACCAACTGAGCTACCGCAGTGGTACTTCAGAAAAGAGTTTTAACAGTAATTCATATCTAAAATATGTAAACATTCAGGAGCCCAGACTCATATTTAGGAGCCATGGGCTACTGGGCCCCTGCTAATCTTCATCCCTGAAATGACGTTATCATTATATTTGCCATAGGTTTGTATTAATACGCACATTTCATTCATAATATACAGGAGTTGTGGCTGCATTTGAAAAAGATATCTAAACTTAACGACCTCGTGAAACATTTGTCTTGGAATTTTCTGAAATTCGGGAAATATATAAAAATGTGGCATCATAATGATATATGTTATTAACACACCCTCTCCTTTAAATTTGCTGATGTCTATAGTTAATAAAAAATTTAATGTATGACACGTTAATAAATTACAATTAGTCAAGTACTGCCATTGTCATGATTTTAATATATTTGACAAATTTATTATTTTTATGTCAGACACTGTGATGAATGCATTTTGAATGACTCAATTTACTTATAAATTCAAATTTAGCAACTACACACTTTTGCGAACCAACACTTTTTATATAAAAACTTTATCGGATCTGGAAATAGAGGATTAACTTGCGTCTTAAAACATGGACAATTCAGTTCATTGGTTAACTTAATTACCCGTGATCAAAAAGATTGATTGTATGATTGTATTGATTGATGGGGGTCTTTATTCTTACCATTTCTTACCATACTAGACACTGTTGTAAGCTTTAAGCTTCTATTGGCGCTTCTACACCGTTGTCTTATGTTTCTAGGACTTTTGTTTTTTCCGGTTGCGCGTTTCTTTGTCGATTGAAAACAGATAGGGTCAAACTTAGCTGTGCGCCGCTTCCAGGGTTTATTGGGGCTATTTTGGAATGTATTCAATGAGGTCGCGTTAACTGTCTCTACTGATAAACTGTTCAAGTCGTCTATTACACGAATGCTGAAGCAGTTTTGCGATTTTGCAAGTCTGACTCTTCTTTTGAATAACTTTTTGTTTTGACTTTTGGTAGTCGAGTTTGATGTTCCGGGGTGATTGACGTTGTGTATGTTGTTAACAATTTCATACATTCGAATCTCATCTTTCCTTTTAGTCTTCTGTATTCCATTCCAAGGAAGGATATCCTTGTACCTTAAGTCTTGAACTATATGGTAAATTAGATAGTTTTGACCATTTTAGTTGCTCTCCTCTGTATATGTACCTATGTCAGGGCTACTTGATCGTTTTTGTACAGCCATACTCCAGATGCGGACGTAAAGTCAAGAATATTACATTCACATCGAGATGTATTCAGCGGTGAAGTGGTAGACAATGCGCTAAGGGCAATGTGAAGGACCTCGTAACTTTTATTTCTTAATGCCGAGCGCTTTGTCGTTCAAATGTCCATTACTTTGTCGTTCAAATGCAGAAAATTTAATTAAAAACGAAGATCTTGTGCACGCAGATATATAAATGTTGAGCTGTAATTAGAGTTCATGGATGAAAAAGTCCAAAGTTCTCGACATTTAAAAAAAAAACAATTAAAATGGCATATATCATTATAAAAATATTGATGACGAATTAATCAAATGCAATAAATCACAAAATGTCAAAATTTTGACATTAGAGACGGGTTCGAATGTCACTATAAGTTGTTTATTTCACAATATCGCTGATCATGAAAACTTATTCTTGGAAACTTTGGAAGTACCCGCAAACATGATAAAACAAGCTTCGGGGGTTTTAAATATTTGTGAAATGCTTTAGCTTAAGGACAGATAGGACTAACTAATATAATAAAATTGCTTATTTTATTCATTTATATGTAAAATGCTATAAGAAAAAAGGGGCTTCGCCTCTTGTATTTTTGTTATTTAGACATTGAATCTCGACTGTTATCTATTGACGTAATTCATTGATATATAAGAGTCTAAAAACACCAAAAAACTGTCGGAAATAGCAAATCCTGTAGATGAGGCGAATTTAATTTATTTTCCCTACCCCAAAATTATGAAAAACACCCTTTTTAGGTCATGTATGTTGGTGAAGGTTTTAAGCAAGTGTCCATGCATGCAACAATTATGTTTTAATGATTCAAAGTCATAGCAAAATGATTTTTTCAATTTAAGAAAAGAAATTAGGAAATATACATATCTTAACTTAAAATAAAAAACAAACATACCAATCCTTGTCGAGATCACAATCCCCACAAAAGTAAAATCTTCGAAACTGGCAAATTTGGCGGGGTGCTCCTTAAGTACCTCCTGTTTAGTAATTACACCTGCCACTTGTGAAAAATTAAGAATACACGTATTTTTTCGAACAACCTAATACTATGAAATAACAATTGCAAATAAGGTCATCTCTAGTGAAACATAATGTTATAAAACTTACTGTAAGGCATTTTTGGTTACGGTTTATATGAAGCTATTGGATTTTATAAGACATGTCTCTATTCGATAAAGTTCAATCAGATACATGAGCTTTCTAAACCATATTATTCATTATTACTAAAACCCGTCTGTGGAATCATGTTATTTGGAAGTGACCTAATGTACAATGTCAGTCTCCATTAAATCTTATTTTAAAAAGTCTGCACACTCCGTAACATTTTAAATTTCACTTCAAACTGACAAAATTTCTATGTCCAATAACTCCATCTTTGTATCTTTTAAGTATTCAGGGATATTGCAAGCCTAGGCTTATCAAGGCCCTCAAAAAGTTTTATGGCCGTCATCACAGTATTGTTGATAAGTTTGATGTTTCTGTGTCCAGGATTGCCCTAGATATATTTGACGTCTCATAGTTCCATGTTCCTTTCACACAATTTTGATTTAACACGTGGCGGGTGTAGCTAGCTAAACAAGAGGTGCTTACCCTTCCGGAGCACCCGGCCTCACTTCCCTGGTGGAAGTTCACGTGTCTAACCTAACTTGTCAGTTCCAAAGTTTTTACTTTGCTTCTGGATTGTGATTCGGACATGGATTAGTATGTTTGTTTTTGATTAAAGGAATTATTGATAGCTATCACATCACAAACTGCCTGGTCATATTATAATGATAAAAGAAAGTGGTACTAGACACCTTTCAACCTTAATCCTGTTACCAGGTGCCCAACGCCACGTTCTTTTAAGAATACAAGATTTTGAATAGAGACTGAAATTGTGCATTAGGTCAATTCTTAATAGAATGATGGCACCAAAAAAGTTGCAAAGTTATGTAAAATGTGGCCGCAATCTTTGATAAACGGGGTTTAGTAATAACAAATATGGTTTAGTAAACTTCTTTTGCCATATAACCACGAATAATAGGTAAACACTACTACATAATATAGCCGAGGTCAAAGAAAACCAGAAAAAAGGAGAATCACGG
Source organism: Anadara kagoshimensis (assembly GCA_021292105.1). Classification (NCBI taxonomy): domain Eukaryota; kingdom Metazoa; phylum Mollusca; class Bivalvia; order Arcoida; family Arcidae; genus Anadara; species Anadara kagoshimensis. The sequence continues at coordinate 41,438,648 of CM037864.1, forward strand.
ATATTAGAAATGCTTTTAGATTGAGATGTTTTAACAAAGAATATAAACCCCGTAGATACTTATGTTTTAGCTAAAATAAGCAAGATATGGACAGCAAAGGTAGGATTGATAAAGTGAATTGCTAACATTACCGGAGTTGCAAAGATCGATGGAACAATGGGTATGGTGATATGAGTAAAATGTTCAACTGACAAATGGAAAAAGATCAATTTTATATATAAAAAAATATATTTTTGAATTGAGGCAATAGAGAACTGATTAAATACGCTGTGTAAATCATAAAACATAAACACAAACATAATTATTATATCACAATGACAAAAACGAAGTTAAAAAACTTGCAAAGTTAAACACGTAAACATTGGCAGGGGAAAAATCCGGGTGCTCGGGAAGGGTAATCGCCTCCTGCCACCACATGTGAAATCAAAATTGAGAGTGAAAGTAGTAACAAGAAAAGTCATTTCAATTCAGAACGTTTGGAAGGAAATTGAACAAAACAAAAACAGATCTCAAACCAAATGTATTGTTAGAGATTGACATAAACCAAAGAAGAGCTGATTATAGTAACCACTCTCTGATACATCATGTACTGTTCGACAAACAGACCTGTGTCACCTTAATATGTCTTTAGTCAGTATATAATTAAGAGGAAGGATGTAGATTTGTATGCATGTCCAAGTAAATGGTTTGAGATTTTGAAGATAATTCTGAGGATTTGTCCAATGACTGACTGACACTGCCTTGCAAATGACAAAGTGTTGATTGCGTTACATGTTTAGAGTGCGTAACACTTACACAATAATTTTTGCGCATTGTCTTATTTGCAAATATTTTGGATTTCTATCAGTTGACTTTTAGTCTTTTGCCAGAGGGTCCAGTCGTTGTTTTAATGGTTACAATGTGTTTTTTTCAGATGTGGTTCAACATAAAATTCAGTGTCTTTCACCCTCACTTTCCATACTCGACCCTGTACCCAATATTTGTAGTTGTGATCTTGTATGTTTCTTAACTTAAAATCGGCATTCATATTGTTACTTTTCAAGTATAGTAATTTACCGAAATGCTACTGCTCTTGTCATTCTATGAATACAGAGTAGAATTTAAACGCATGGTTCATGACATTACTTTTTTACCAATCTGAAAACATATCCGTTCACTTACATTTTTACTATTATTTGCATACATGCCTCAAATATACCCTTTTGTGAATTCATATGACCATTTTGTTATATTCCTTTTTCCAATGCAAAAAGTAAGCCATGACTTCTTAACCTGGAGAGGGTTCCAATGTTTTTACATTTTGGGGATTGGGAAATCAATTGATTCATGATAGCTACCAAAATTGACATTTCCGACATATTTTCATGTTTTAGCGATTTTAGTGTAAGTGCATTGAATCAATATCTAATATTTGAAAGTCAATGCCTATATAACAAAAATACAAACAGAAAAGATTCTGTTTTGCCATAGCACATTGAACTAAAAATAAAATAAGTAGGCATTTATCTATGAATAATTAGACTTATCTGTCCTTAAGCTAAAGCATTTCACAAATATTTAAATTCATCGAAGCTTGTTTTATCATCAGTGTGGGTACTTGTGCTCGAAATCTTCATTAGAAACGCAAATCGGCATATATTGCATAAAAATGGATTTTCACATGTTTTTCAATTTTGGGGTAGGGGAAATAAATTTATCCGTTTCATCTATAAACTTCGGTATTTCCGATAGTTTTTTATGTTGTCAGACTCAAATGTGCCATGGCAATACAGAAACATATAAATCTCGAGATTCAATGCATATATAACAAAATTACAAGAAAAAGAGTACAAAAGATTTAATGAAAACTCATTTTCCAAACTATTGTTATATGAAAAGTGCAAATTTTCATATAAAATCACCAAACACTCTACATATAATTGTTTTATAAATATGTTGGGAACAGACGGGAGATGTAACAAACAATAATGTTTTGTTTTAAACACTTATTGGCAAGCATGGGCCAAAATAATGAATTTTTGACATTTTCGTATTTTTTGGGTAGGGGAAACATAATAATTTGCTACGGTATTAAGGTTCCATATTTCCGAAGTTTTGTAACATTTTTATCTACAGCACTACCAAAGCTTTATAAAAATATATAGTTTGTCATATTTAATGCATAAACAACAGATTTACAAGAATCGAAAGACGGTAGATATGATAAAAACGCAGTTTACAGCATCGATTTTATCGCTTATTTCAAAATTTTGACACAAAATCGGAAAACTGTCAGGATGTTTTGCATTTTAATCTACCATGTGTCCACAATGAAAGATAGAATGAACATTTTTGTGTTGTTTTTGCCACAAAATGTTTCAAAATCTGGAATTTTTATTTTTTACCAAAATTTAACATTTGCAGAGGCTTTTCTTCAAAAACTGTTTCTGATTAAAAAATCGGAAACTATTTGACGCGTAAGAAATTGGTTTTCAGTAACTAGGGACATTTTCTTACAAGAATCAACCCTCAAACCTTTTGGCCTCGTTCACCCGGATTTTAGCCATGATCTCTTGGACTAGTACTGACAGACGTAATAAATTGTGGTATAAGTATTTTGTAGACTTTAACCCACCCTATAATCCAGGTAAGAAATTTAATGAAAATATTTAAGTGAGAAAGATATGGAAAAATTTGGAGGATCAGAAACAAAACTTAAAATTGTAGTAAAATTAGCAAAATTGCAATAATTAGGACATCATAGCGGAACATTTTGACCAACGCGGGGAAGTAGTTAGCTTTTCCTATAATTCCTATGAACCTTTATCAGCTTGCTTTTAAAGTGTTATCTATTATTATATGTGATGAAAGTGGCACGAAGACGTTTCCAAATAATAGTAAAGAGACAAAAATTTAAATCAAGAACTTTACTATATTGGTTCATCTAGTTTGTCGGCTTCGTCTTAGGTTATTGACCGTGATGACCGTGTTGTATAAAATCGTCATTGGAAGGTTTCATAAAAAATAAGGGTTTAAAGTTTCAAAATCTTACCAGATAGCCATTAGACTTTTTTGCTCCATTTGTTTGTCGTTTATTTTTTGTTTGCATTGTTTTTTCGAAATTGTACATTTTCAAGCTTAACTACAAATTTATTTTTTCCACTAATTCTGGTATGGTTTTTCGTCTAGACTGTCCCTGGAAGCTCTCACATCAGAAAGATCAAAGAGCAGGAATGTAGCTGCATTCGATGCTATGTAAGTATTTCACAAAAATTCGCCGACTTTCCACAGTATGTGTAATTTTAAAAATATTCAATGCTTGGCTTGCAATAAGACAGTCATGCTAGCGAAGACTGGCAACTAATGCTGGCATAGTCTACACTAGTTAACACTGAACAGTTACCATAATTTGAGAATCACACAATCAGAAAACGCCATCATTAGATAACATGACGTCATCCTAATATTTGCCATGACAGTACCATTATTATTGATGCATAAAGTTTTGCGGTGATAGGTGACATCCGGCTATTTTGGCAAACTGCCAATCTTACAAGTATTTGAAGAACTATAGCAAAGGATATAGTGTAGATACGAATGCTTGTAGCAAAGGAAATAGTGTAGATACGAATGCTTATAGCAAAGGAAATAGTGTAGATACGAATGCTTGTAGCAAAGGAAATAGTGTAGATACGAATGCTTGTAGCAAAGAAAATAGTGTAGATACGAATGCTTGTAGCAAAGGAAATAGTGTAGATACGAATGATTGTAGCAAAGGAAATAGTGTAGATACGAATGCTTATAGCAAAGGAAATAGTGTAGATACGAATGCTTATAGCAAAGGAAATAGTGTAGATACGAATGCTTATAGCAAAGGAAATAGTGTAGATACGAATGCTTATAGCAAAGGAAATAGTGTAGATACGAATGCTTATAGCAAAGGAAATAGTGTAGATACGAATGCTTGTAGCAAAGGAAATAGTGTAGATACGAATGCTTATAGCAAAGGAAATAGTATAGATACGAATGCTTATAGCAAAGGAAATAGTGTAGATACGAATGCTTATAGCAAAGGAAATAGTATAGATACGAATGCTTATAGCAAAGGAAATAGTGTAGATATGAATGCTTATAGCAAAGGAAATAGTATAGATACGAATGCTTGTAGCAAAGGAAATAGTGTAGATACGAATGCTTATAGCAAAGGAAATAGTATAGATACGAATGCTTATAGCAAAGGAAATAGTGTAGATACGAATGCTTGTAGCAAAGGAAATAGTGTAGATACGAATGCTTATAGCAAAGGAAATAGTGTAGATACGAATGCTTATAGCAAAGGAAATAGTGTAGATACTAATGCTTATAGCAAAGGAAATAGTGTAGATACGAATGCTTGTAGCAAAGGAAATAGTGTAGATACGAATGCTTGTAGCAAAGGAAATAGTGTAGATACGAATGCTTGTAGCAAAGAAAATAGTGTAGATACGAATGCTTGTAGCAAAGGAAATAGTGTAGATACGAATGCTTATAGCAAAGGAAATAGTGTAGATACGAATGCTTATAGCAAAGGAAATAGGGTAGATATGAATGCTTATCGCAAAGGAAATAGTGTAGATATGAATGCTTATCGCAAAGGAAATAGTGTAGATATGAATGCTTATCGCAAAGGAAATAATGTAGATATGAATCCTTATCGCAAAGGAAATAATGTAGATATGAATGCTTATAGAAAAGGAAATAGTGTAGATATGAATGCTTATAGCAAAGGAAATAGTGTAGATATGAATGCTTATAGAAAAGGAAATAGTGTAGATATGAATGCTTATAGCAAAGGAAATAGTGTAGATATGAATGCTTATAGAAAAGGAAATAATGTAGATATGAATGCTTATAGCAAAGGAAACAATGTAGATATGAACGCTTATCGCAAAGGAAATAATGTAGATATGAATGCTTATAGCAAAGGAAATAGTGTAGATATGAATGCTTATCGCAAAGGAAATAATGTAGATATGAATGCTTATCGCAAAGGAAATAATGTAGATATGAATGCTTATCGCAAAGGAAATAATGTAGATATGAATGCTTATAGCAAAGGAAATAGTGTAGATACGAATGCTTATAGAAAAGGAAATAGTGTAGATATGAATGCTTATAGAAAAGGAAATAGTGTAGATATGAATGCTTATAGAAAAGGAAATAATGTAGATATGAATGCTTATCGCAAAGGAAATAATGTAGATATGAATGCTTATAGCAAAGGAAATAATGTAGATATGAATGCTTATAGCAAAGGAAATAGTGTAGATATGAATGCTTATAGCAAAGGAAATAGTGTAGATACGAATGCTTATAGCAAAGGAAATAGTGTAGATACGAATGCTTATAGCAAAGGAAATAGTGTAGATACGAATGCTTGTAGCAAAGGAAATAGTGTAGATACGAATGCTTGTAGCAAAGAAAATAGTGTAGATACAAATGCTTATAGCAAAGGAAATAGTGTAGATACGAATGCTTGTAGCAAAGGAAATAGTGTAGATACAAATGCTTATAGCAAAGGAAATAGTGTAGATACGAATGCTTGTAGCAAAGGAAATAGTGTAGATACGAATGCTTGTAGCAAAGGAAATAGTGTAGATACGAATGCTTGTAGCAAAGAAAATAGTGTAGATACGAATGCTTGTAGCAAAGGAAATAGTGTAGATACGAATGCTTGTAGCAAAGGAAATAGTGTAGATACGAATGCTTGTAGCAAAGGAAATAGTGTAGATACGAATGCTTGTAGCAAAGGAAATAGTGTAGATACGAATGCTTATAGCAAAGGGAATAGTGTAGATACGAATGCTTGTAGCAAAGGAAATAGTGTAGATACGAATGCTTGTAGCAAAGGAAATAGTGTAGATACGAATGCTTGTAGCAAAGGAAATAGTGTAGATACGAATGCTTGTAGCAAAGAAAATAGTGTAGATACGAATGCTTTTAGCAAAGGAAATAGTGTAGATACGAATGCTTGTAGCAAAGGAAATAGTGTAGATACGAATGCTTATAGCAAAGGAAATAGTGTAGATACGAATGCTTATAGCAAAGGAAATAGTGTAGATACGAATGCTTATAGCAAAGGAAATAGTATAGATACGAATGCTTATAGCAAAGGAAATAGTGTAGATACGAATGCTTATAGCAAAGGAAATAGTATAGATACGAATGCTTATAGCAAAGGAAATAGTGTAGATACGAATGCTTATAGCAAAGGAAATAGTATAGATACGAATGCTTGTAGCAAAGGAAATAGTGTAGATACGAATGCTTGTAGCAAAGGAAATAGTATAGATACGAATGCTTATAGCAAAGGAAATAGTGTAGATACGAATGCTTGTAGCAAAGGAAATAGTGTAGATACGAATGCTTATAGCAAAGGAAATAGTGTAGATACGAATGCTTATAGCAAAGGAAATAGTGTAGATACGAATGCTTATAGCAAAGGAAATAGTGTAGATACGAATGCTTATAGCAAAGGAAATAGTGTAGATACGAATGCTTGTAGCAAAGGAAATAGTGTAGATACGAATGCTTGTAGCAAAGGAAATAGTGTAGATACGAATGCTTGTAGCAAAGAAAATAGTGTAGATACGAATGCTTGTAGCAAAGGAAATAGTGTAGATACGAATGCTTATAGCAAAGGAAATAGTGTAGATACGAATGCTTATAGCAAAGGAAATAGGGTAGATATGAATGCTTATCGCAAAGGAAATAGTGTAGATATGAATGCTTATCGCAAAGGAAATAGTGTAGATATGAATGCTTATCGCAAAGGAAATAATGTAGATATGAATCCTTATCGCAAAGGAAATAATGTAGATATGAATGCTTATAGAAAAGGAAATAGTGTAGATATGAATGCTTATAGCAAAGGAAATAGTGTAGATATGAATGCTTATAGAAAAGGAAATAGTGTAGATATGAATGCTTATAGCAAAGGAAATAGTGTAGATATGAATGCTTATAGAAAAGGAAATAATGTAGATATGAATGCTTATAGCAAAGGAAACAATGTAGATATGAACGCTTATCGCAAAGGAAATAATGTAGATATGAATGCTTATCGCAAAGGAAATAATGTAGATATGAATGCTTATAGCAAAGGAAATAGTGTAGATATGAATGCTTATCGCAAAGGAAATAATGTAGATATGAATGCTTATCGCAAAGGAAATAATGTAGATATGAATGCTTATCGCAAAGGAAATAATGTAGATATGAATGCTTATAGCAAAGGAAATAGTGTAGATACGAATGCTTATAGAAAAGGAAATAGTGTAGATATGAATGCTTATAGAAAAGGAAATAGTGTAGATATGAATGCTTATAGAAAAGGAAATAATGTAGATATGAATGCTTATCGCAAAGGAAATAATGTAGATATGAATGCTTATAGCAAAGGAAATAATGTAGATATGAATGCTTATAGCAAAGGAAATAGTGTAGATATGAATGCTTATAGCAAAGGAAATAGTGTAGATACGAATGCTTATAGCAAAGGAAATAGTGTAGATACGAATGCTTATAGCAAAGGAAATAGTGTAGATACGAATGCTTGTAGCAAAGGAAATAGTGTAGATACGAATGCTTGTAGCAAAGAAAATAGTGTAGATAAATGCTTATAGCAAAGGAAATAGTGTAGATACGAATGCTTGTAGCAAAGGAAATAGTGTAGATACAAATGCTTATAGCAAAGGAAATAGTGTAGATACGAATGCTTGTAGCAAAGGAAATAGTGTAGATACGAATGCTTGTAGCAAAGGAAATAGTGTAGATACGAATGCTTGTAGCAAAGAAAATAGTGTAGATACGAATGCTTGTAGCAAAGGAAATAGTGTAGATACGAATGCTTGTAGCAAAGGAAATAGTGTAGATACGAATGCTTGTAGCAAAGGAAATAGTGTAGATACGAATGCTTGTAGCAAAGGAAATAGTGTAGATACGAATGCTTATAGCAAAGGGAATAGTGTAGATACGAATGCTTGTAGCAAAGGAAATAGTGTAGATACGAATGCTTGTAGCAAAGGAAATAGTGTAGATACGAATGCTTGTAGCAAAGGAAATAGTGTAGATACGAATGCTTGTAGCAAAGAAAATAGTGTAGATACGAATGCTTTTAGCAAAGGAAATAGTGTAGATACGAATGCTTGTAGCAAAGGAAATAGTGTAGATACGAATGCTTATAGCAAAGGAAATAGTGTAGATACGAATGCTTATAGCAAAGGAAATAGTGTAGATACGAATGCTTATAGCAAAGGAAATAGTATAGATACGAATGCTTATAGCAAAGGAAATAGTGTAGATACGAATGCTTATAGCAAAGGAAATAGTATAGATACGAATGCTTATAGCAAAGGAAATAGTGTAGATACGAATGCTTATAGCAAAGGAAATAGTATAGATACGAATGCTTGTAGCAAAGGAAATAGTGTAGATACGAATGCTTGTAGCAAAGGAAATAGTATAGATACGAATGCTTATAGCAAAGGAAATAGTGTAGATACGAATGCTTGTAGCAAAGGAAATAGTGTAGATACGAATGCTTATAGGAAAGGAAATAGTGTAGATACGAATGCTTATAGCAAAGGAAATAGTGTAGATACGAATGCTTATAGCAAAGGAAATAGTGTAGATACGAATGCTTATAGCAAAGGAAATAGTGTAGATACGAATGCTTGTAGCAAAGGAAATAGTGTAGATACGAATGCTTGTAGCAAAGGAAATAGTGTAGATACGAATGCTTGTAGCAAAGAAAATAGTGTAGATACGAATGCTTGTAGCAAAGGAAATAGTGTAGATACGAATGCTTATAGCAAAGGAAATAGTGTAGATACGAATGCTTATAGCAAAGGAAATAGGGTAGATATGAATGCTTATCGCAAAGGAAATAGTGTAGATATGAATGCTTATCGCAAAGGAAATAGTGTAGATATGAATGCTTATCGCAAAGGAAATAATGTAGATATGAATCCTTATCGCAAAGGAAATAATGTAGATATGAATGCTTATAGAAAAGGAAATAGTGTAGATATGAATGCTTATAGCAAAGGAAATAGTGTAGATATGAATGCTTATAGAAAAGGAAATAGTGTAGATATGAATGCTTATAGCAAAGGAAATAGTGTAGATATGAATGCTTATAGAAAAGGAAATAATGTAGATATGAATGCTTATAGCAAAGGAAACAATGTAGATATGAACGCTTATCGCAAAGGAAATAATGTAGATATGAATGCTTATCGCAAAGGAAATAATGTAGATATGAATGCTTATAGCAAAGGAAATAGTGTAGATATGAATGCTTATCGCAAAGGAAATAATGTAGATATGAATGCTTATCGCAAAGGAAATAATGTAGATATGAATGCTTATCGCAAAGGAAATAATGTAGATATGAATGCTCATAGCAAAGGAAATAGTGTAGATACGAATGCTTATAGAAAAGGAAATAGTGTAGATATGAATGCTTATAGCAAAGGAAATAGTGTAGATATGAATGCTTATAGAAAAGGAAATAATGTAGATATGAATGCTTATCGCAAAGGAAATAATGTAGATATGAATGCTTATAGCAAAGGAAATAATGTAGATATGAATGCTTATAGCAAAGGAAATAGTGTAGATATGAATGCTTATAGCAAAGGAAATAGTGTAGATACGAATGCTTATAGCAAAGGAAATAGTGTAGATACGAATGCTTATAGCAAAGGAAATAGTGTAGATACAAATGCATATAGCAAAGGAAATAGTGTAGATATGAATGCTTATAGCAAAGGAAATAGCGTAGATACGAATGCTTATAGCAAAGGAAATAGTGTAGATATGAATGCATATAGCAAAGGAAATAGTGTAGATACAAATGCTTATAGCAAAGGAAATAGTGTAGATACAAATTCTTATATCGGCAACTGTTCCATTTACTCCCTATTTTAAACATTTTACATAAATTATAAATCCGGTTTCAACACTGGAAGTTTGTGGTTGTAAAAAGGCACGGTTCCTGTGCGTTTTTAAAAATACACCACAACCAACATCACCCCTTCTTACTGCATAAGTGCCATAAAATTTCACGTTTTCTCATTTTAACGATACACATGTAATTACATGCATATGTTTTCAAAATAGTTTTATTGTTTATATACTGTATACATGCATGCTATTTTGCTGTTTTGTAAACGACAGTTTGTTAAAATAAAGGTTTATATGTGCATGTTGTGAACCTTATGTTGCTAAATAAGTAACATAAGTGGGATGGAAATGAAAACACTTAACATCGCTCAATATCATTTTTCATCATATCCATCGCCCATCCAACACCATTTTATAACCAATGATCTCCATGTGATAATTTTTTTTGGTAAATACAAGAACACAATAATTGTTTATTACGTATTTTATTTATTTGCATACACACGTGGCGGTTTGTAACTGTAGCTAGCTGAACAGATGGTGGTTGCCCTTCCCGAGCACCTGACCTCACTTCTTTGGCGGATGTTCACGTGTTTAACTTGATTGGTTAGTTCCAAAGTTTTGACCTTGCTTTGGGATTGCGATTCGGACATTGGTTGGTATATTTGTTTTTGATTATGATGTGTTCTTGGATGCTTTGCTATTCATGTATTGTCAAATCTATACTTCTATATTCCAATTATTATATACAGGATTAAGAACAGTTTATCCCTTCGTTTAGATAACGCAGTTTACCCGACACAAGCAGCTACATGGGAAGTACTAAGACCGATTTTTCCCAATACCATTAATCTTTTCTCCTTAAGATCAGTGTTTGAGGATTATTTCTATAAAAGCCTTCGTCAGTTTTATGCTGACAACATCCAGTACTTGGAGTTAAGGTCGGGTTTGTCGGAGGTACAATTTTCCCGTGTTTAGTTTGGTAATAGGACGCAACAATAATTTCATTGGATTCAAAGCATGTTAACACTGCAATTTAGTACCTGACCGTTTAATAAAAAACAAACATACTTATCCATGTCCGAATTACAATCCAGAAGCAACGTTAAAACTTTGAAACTGACAAGTCAGGTTAGACACGTGAACTTCCACTAGGGAAGTTAATTTACATATCCATTGCATATACGTAATTTATTTGATGATTGTAATACTGTGTACTGTGTGTTTATTGTAATGAAACATGGTCCCCTACCTAAATCACTATTAATCAGTCTATTAATCTAATATTCAAATTAAAGTCCAACTTGACTAACTATACTGTATGTCATTATATTTGTTATTTGTTTACAGATAGTTGATTCAACTGACAGAAGATATGATCACAAGGAAGTCTTACAATTACTGAAAGATGTTGCTGATCGTTTTGCACGAGATCATCCTGGATTCATTGGTACAAAAATAATATTTACCGGCTTTAAGTGAGAGTGAATGAATACTAGTAGTTAATTTTATTGTATCATTCATTGGTCGTTGTAAGGTTAAGTTCTTGTTGGCTTTATTACACACGTGGTGGGCGTTATTAGCTAAACAGAAAGTGCTTTCCCTTCCAGAGTGCCCGGCCTCACTTCTATGGTAGTAAGTTGTCACTTTCTGCTTTGCTTTGGAATTGTGATTTGGACATTAATGAATATGTTGTTGTTTGTTTTACTATATCCAAGTGCATGGCTTAATTAAAAATAAAGTTATTACATTTCGACTCTCTTCTTCAGTAAAACATTGATTTGGTTTTATTTTTACGGCTCGTCCATAGGTGTTATTTCAAGTTCATAGAAGCTGTGTGCATTTGGCTTTCAATCGCCATCTATTTTCTTTTTTATTTCAGCAGTTTCTATCTTCAACTCTCGTACAACTCCCTAATTTTTTATATTAATCATTTAACTACCATTGGTTGCAAATCAAAATCAAACATACTTATATATATCGGAATCACAATCCAAAAGCAAAGTAAAAACTTTGAAACTGACAAGTTAGGTTAAACACGCGAACTTCCAGGGATGTGAGGCCGGGTGCTCCGGAAGTAGCCTGGTGGATGCATACAAATCCTCAATCAGCCACACTACTGCACATAATTTTTTTCATATTATCCAATGCTTGTAGAATTCAAGAATTTTACAATCGGTCATCTCAGTGTAATGTACTTATTATGTATTGCTGTGTTCTCCATTAGGATACTGTAAATTGGCTCTATCAAATATATGTTTTCAACTAAAAAATTCTGTATTTCTTTTTGATTTCAGAACAGCTAATGATAAGAGGATTCTCCAAGATGTACGGAAGTCCGTTGATCTCCTGAGAACATTTCCAGACTTCTTCGCTGGATATGACATGTATTACGACGAAGATAGGTCCGCCCCTATATCAGACGTCCTTGACGCTTTATTATACCCTAAAAGTCTGAATCCTCCTGTTGACCTGCCTTATTTATTTCATGCCGGAGAAACAAGTAAGTTGACCTTCCCTTTTGAATACAAGGAAGTTGACCTGCCTCATTTATTTTACGCCGGAAAAACAAAAAAAGTTGACATGCCTTACTTATTACGCGCCGGAAAACAAAGGGAGTTGACCTGTCTTACTTATTTCACGCCGGAAAAACAAGGGAGTTGACCTGTCTTACTTATTTCACGCCGGAAAAACAAGGGAATTGACCTACCTTTTTTATTTCACGCCGGAAAAACAAGGGAGTTGAACTGCCTTATTTATTTCACGCAAAAGAAACAGGGAAGTTGGCCTGTCTTATTTATTTCACCCGGACAATCACAAATGTTAACCTCCCTTATTGATTCACAATGAAGAAAGAAGGAAGTTGACATGCTTCATTTATTTTACGCCGAAAAACAAGGAAGTTGACTTGCATTATTTATTTTACGCCGGAGAAACAAATAAATATCTTTATACAGATGTTGATTTTCCTTATCAGAAGTTGAGACGGATTAGAAGGGATTTTTAATTAGGCAAAAGAGGTTATAGTAATCAAATTATTACCAATTGAAAATAAACAGGTTTTACTTATGTCAGAGGGATATGGTTTTTGCAATAACATCAATATCACACATGCATGCTGTTAAAATACAAATAATGCCTACACGGCAAGTCGACATAGATTGAGTACACCAAAATAATACAATGGATGTTGTAAATCGCATGCAATTCAACAAATTATTTTTTTACATATAGACTGAAAAATTTGAGTTTTCTCTCGTAGATTGGAAAAAAAGTTTTTCTTATTTTTATTTTTTAGATTGGCAAGACCTAACGGGCGACGACAACATCTTGGATGCTATTGCATTGAATGCAACAAGGATTGCACCTGGTTTTACACTACCGAAGCACCCAATAGCAAAGCAGATGTTGAAGCGGTCAAGGACACCGATCGAAATGAATCAAATTTCTACTCAGGTTATTAAAATACGTTTTTGTAATGACTTACACAATTACTGTATTTCCAAAAATTCAGTGCACATGAAAAATGCAAAAATAAAGTCGTATTTTCCAACAAACTCGCAAAAAAATATATTTCATTCATAAAAAAGTGAACTTAATTCTGTACATAGAGCAATTTTTAAACTTTTTAACAAAACAACAAATATGACTTATGTCAAGATTATCCCTTCTGTACCTTCTTACTTAACTGTAAACATTATGTCATAACTGGAATATTCATGATGATCGCAAAACAAAAAAACCCGAACAACAATGACCTACCTGACCCTAAATGCCCTGGTTTAACTTTGAACGAGGCCCAATTGGTGTATGAACTTGATCAAATTTCCAAAATTTTCGTAAAATTTCTCTATGTACAGGAGAACTGAACAATATTGTTTTTAATCAAAAATATAATTTGGTTAGGTCAGTGCATTTTCAATGTTTTTTGATAGTTTAATGGAAACATTTTGAAATAAATAATAAAAACCATGTGCACTCAATTTATGGAAATACAGTAATTATATATTGGTAATAAAAGATTATAACCATGTATATGTCATTCAACCACCATTTCCAGTATTGCTAATATTCGTTAATAGATTAGTTTTTTTTTTCAATTTTCAATGGATTCACACTTTCTAGGTTTCATTGGTTGTGGATATTGGTGTTGATATTGTGTTTATTGTTTATTGATTTGTTGTTAATTTAATTCAGCTTAAATTATCCTTTGTTATCATTTCTAAATATTTTATAACATTGATACATGACACTGTCTTAAATAGATTACAGAATTACTTTGTGAATTGTTGAACGAATCTTTTTCACACAGTCAGTTCGAGATTTTTGCCATTAATCTTAATCAGACGATAATCTACCTTCACTTGTTCGTTTGGTGTTATGTATTCGTTTGTGATCTCAATTTTTAGTTTGACTATAGAAATAAGAAATAGAAGAAGGTGGAAACTATTAAGGTATTTAATTCTAAGCAAACGAAGAATGAACATATTTTCGGACTTGATCATTGAGAATTTAGTTTATTCAACAGGTCTTTGTTCACCAGCTTAGTATTTCATGCTGGAAAAGTACTAATCTACATCACTTGTCATTAGATTCAGTGCCCGTCCAAAGTGGACTATGAAATCAATGGTTCATTTTATTCGGTATTTTTGTTGCTGTGGTTTTGTTTTGTTGGTTGTATTGATTTCTATTTACACGTTTTTAACTACAAATTGTTTAATTTCATTTTGCATTACTTTGGATGCATTTACGATATTTTCAGTTGTATTGAAAATTTGAAATTGCCTTTCTAATCGGTATATTTTAGGTTCTTACACTAATTAATGATCAACGAGACCATCCAGCTTCATATCTGATTGCTGAAGGATTCCCATTGGTTATTGGATCTGGTGGCCCGTCCTTGTGGGATGCTTTACCTATGTCACATGACTATTACATATCATTCATGGCTCATGCTGGAAGGGATGGTGATATAAGAGTTCTGAAACAGCTATATATAAATTCACTGCAGTAAGTATAATACCGTTGTCAAATTTTCACGAAACACAAATGGGATACTGTTATATATCTCCACAATTATTACTAAACCTGTTATAATTTTGCAGCACTAGACGACTGTTTCGGGATAACATTCATCAGTAGTACTCATACCAAAACTGGAAATCTTAATGTTTTTAAGATGTTGAAATAACAATTTTATATTTCAGTCATAGAACATTTCTAAGAAGCCTTATTCTACTTATTTTACTAAACGATATTTGCCATTCAACAACACGAAACATCATTAACGGGTTTATTCAAACCATATTTTATACACAGTTATTAAGTTATTAAGTTACATGTATTTTTCTTTAAAAACAGTAATGGTATTATGAAAATAAAAATAAAAGCACATGCTACGTTGTCCATGTTTTTAATATATGTTATAGATATTTTATAAACGCAGGTGTTATTGCATGATTTATTGTTTGGTAAAATGTGTGAGCATTCGTGTAAAATGAGTGTGGTGATTGTGTGCCCTCCAGTTGTACTATACATGTAGTTAACTGTTTAAAAAAATCAAGTGTCTATCCAAAGTTTGAGGCAATCGCGTCTACTGCCAATATTCACCAATAACATTACCACTTGCTAAAAAATTCATGAGATGATGAAAATGAGGAATAATTTGAAATTATCATTATGATATTTTAATCCATTTGGCTTGTTGTTTTTTTGTTTGTTTAAGGTTTAGAAATTAAAAGTGTAAACAAGCTTATTTTCTAACTTTCCTTTATTGTTTTTATTTCCATTCTTTGATTATTTTGTTCTTATAACCAGTCTGGGATTAATTGTGAGAGTACTTTCAAAATAACGTTCCGATCACACTATGTAGATTTGATTCAGCAACACTCATTCCAGTAATATTGGACCAATCCAACAGATCAGTTGTTGCCACCAATATTTTCTCTTTTTTATTCCACAATAATAAAGGGAATGACTACATAATCATGACTGTATGATAAATGACATGTCACTGGTCGGGTAACTGCAACAGATCCGTTGTTGTGTGGCTACGGTGTTTTGATGGTTACCTTAGAGATGTGCATCCAGTCAGTCATGGCAAATATGTCATTAAGTCAAACATCTAAAAGTTGGTCAACAAACACATTTTGAATACACGTATTTATATATAAGAAGAAATAATTGGTTGAAAATAGTTTAAATTTTTTATTTTGAAATTTTCAGGGGGAGCATGCCCCTAACCCCCTCCCCAGCAGGCAAAGCTACACAGGCCTTTCGGACTCGTCCCTTATGCTATAAAAATATCTGCCTCTGTCAAATTTAGGGTCTAGTTACGGTAATGCATATTCTGTGTTTGTCTTTTTAGGCTTGTTTGGCTGTTTCATTAACTTGTTTCGTATTCTTGGTTGTGTTTGTTGTTACCAAATACATCTTTTTCGGTTACAATTTTTTTCAAAACTAAATTTTTCCATGGATAAATAAAAAAAAACCCATGGTATGTATTAGGACTACTTATTATATAAGACCTGACTTTAGACGGACACGGAGTAAATGTCAGTGTCATTGCACACTCTAAGCTAAGCATTTATTCTGAATACAGTCAAACCTGTCTATAAAGGCCACCCAAGGGAACCTGTAAAAGTGGCCTTTGTTGGCAGGTGGCCTTTATATACAGGTTCAAATAATATGAAAAAAGAACAGCTGGGATACAATTCTGTTGGCCTTTATAAGCAGGTGGCCCTTACATAGAGGTGGCCTTTAAAGCAGGTTGGACTGTATATTTATTATTTATGTAATTTTCTAAATTTCCTGCATGTTAAAATTTAAAATTTCTCAAAAGCTAAGTTATACCCCCTCTTGCAAAGTATTTCCTTAGCTTAATTTGGTAAAATATATTTTGGTCCTTTGGTGAGCTTTTCAACATCTTCAAAATAATTTTGGATTCATAATTTTGGTCCAAGCACTAATGATGAGGAATTGTATTCCGAAACGGCCGTCTAGTGCTGTAAAATTAAAACTGGTATAATATGTAATTGTGATTGTAAAAATCAAAATATGGTAAATGAATATAGGCATATTTTGTTTACGCTTCGGAATGTTAATTCTTTTGGTAAAAATATCAGAGGTTTTTATTTCAAATTGAAGATTGTTGATATATAATACATAGTCAAGACAGTGAAGTTTTCCCTTAGAAGGTTAGAAATGAATGGTGCGTGGTTAGGACCAATATGTATTTCAATATATTACCTGTAAAATTCATTTGGGTTTTAAACTTTTATCGCTACAAATGCTGAGAAAATGATAATTAATTTTTCAATGATGTACTTTGTGCATTTTAAATACTAGTAGATTATCTAAGAACCTTTTTATTCTCACTGTAACGTTTTTCATTTTTCTTCGAAATATATTGGTTTAAATTAATTATGACGTTTATTAAACTATGCCCATAAAATCTAGTAGCGACATGTAAATGTAAAAATGTTCTCCGACTGATACAATATAATATTCAAATTTGAATTGAGATGAAAGCTGTAAAATATATTTAAAATCAATTAAGTTTTCAATCATTTAATTGACAGGTAATTAAATAAAATTGACAACCATTTGTAATAAATAACTATAATAAATTTACAATGAATAATAATTTTTATTTAAGCATAGCGAAAAATTGAGAGGTTGACATATTTCTATCCTTTCAAAATTGAAACAATTTGTAATTATATAGATCACGAACAAAATTTATATCTCTTCTCTAGTGGAAGTTCACTTGCCTAACCTAAGTTTTTAATTTGCTTCTGGCCGTCATCACAATATTGTTGAAAAGTTTGATGTCTCTGTGTCCAGGATTGTCCTGGATATATTTGACGTCTCATAGTCCCATGTTCCTTTCACACAATTTTGATTACACACGTGGCGGGTGTAGCTAGATAAACAGGAGGTGCTTACCCTTCCGGAGCACCCGGTCTCACTTCCCTGGTGGAAGTTCACGTGTCTAACCTAACTTGTCACTTCCAAAGTTTTTACTTTGCTTCTGGATTGTGATTTGGACATGGATTAGTGTTTGTTTTTGATTATACATTTTCTGCTTTTTAAACAGATTACCTAAGAACCTTTTGATATTACTTGTACAACGTCTGAATATTCTACGGAATATTTTTTGTATTGAGTTAAAGTTATTATGCCTATTAAATGTATTAATGACGGGTAAGTAAAAATGTCGTTTTGAATTAATTATACAGTTTGTGTGTGTATTGAGAATCAATTGATATTACTTTTACTTGTTTTCATTTTCTACGGAATACTTCTTTTATATAAATTATGAAGTTTTTTCATCATGTCTATTCAACTTGGTAGCAACAGATTAATTTTAAAATAATGTTCTTTCACTGAGACAAGATGATATCTAAACTCTACTATGATGAAAGGTGTGGAAAAAATTGTTTGAATCAATTAAGTTTTTAACCATTTAATTGACAGGTACGCGAAATGAAATGAAATTGATTTGCTGTTAATAACCATAACAAATTTAAAATGAATATATCGCCCCCGAAAAGTGCAATATTTATGATAAAGAGAAGTATTAGTAAAACAAAGTTCGTCCCTTATTGTATTCATATTGTAGAATTAACATGACTTTTTGAAAGTTAACATCATTTGATATTTCGCACATGAAGAGATATGTGCTAAACAGAAATACTGCAAAGTGATAAATCAAGGTCATACGTAGTTTAAAATTGATATAGCATTGTAAATTGAAATCAACGATCTAATTGACAATTAAAAGATTAACGCCATAGTTAAAATTGATAAATAAACCTTACAGTTGAATTTTAGTAACACTCGACTAGCCTATGCGTGTATTGCAAAGAACTGTGCTTCAAACACAAGAAAAGAGCAAACGATTCAAGAAAATAAGATTTAGAAAAGAAATTTATAAGCTTTACAACCTATGATTTTCTCAGAGATTATGGTTTTCTTAGAGGTGATAATTGGAGCCTTTCCGTCTACATTTTTATTGGCGTTTTTATTCCATCAGGGAAGTCTTTTATGGGAACCAATTTAACTCTTTTCTGGCAGACACATTGAATTGGACAAAACAAGTTAAGTTCATGCTTCTGACACAATTGAATGATTGGTCGCTGTTAAGAATCTTGTACGCTGTAATATTTAAGGGGTTCATATGTGTTGGTCATGTCTGTATTGTGGAATGCTCTTGTCGACTCTGGCAAAGTGTATTTTTACTTACTAACTCCATCTTATCATACACCGTTTTGTGTCATTCTATGATCGTTCTACTGTTTAGTCAACATATTTTCACTGTTATTGCAGGTTTAGTTCCTTAAGTGATGGAGGGAAACGGAGAGCAATGGCTTCGTGGCAACGACGATGGAATCAATTCCTCAATGAAGTCATCAGACAATATGGAAAGAAGAAGCGCAGATATTAAATAAATTGGTTTTATATTTTTCGGTTATTTTATGTATAGATATCATATTCGCACTCTGTATCTTACATGGAAGTAGTTAATTATATGGTTATAAATAAAATGGATTGGTTCAAATTATATTTCACTCAATTTTGATTACACACTCAGCAGGTGTAGTAAGGTGTTGCTTACCCTTCCGGAGCACGCAGCATCACTTGTCAGTTTCAAAGTTTTTATTTGCTTCTGCAATAAACCAACAGTTACAGCTTATATGTAAATATATTTCAAATACTTATACCTATTTAGTATATTGTTTGTCTGCCAGTTTGTTATTACTCAAACTTGAAATCGGCATAATTATACCCAAGACGAACCAGAAACAATCTCGTTCTAATATACACAGCTAGTGCAAAGTGATCAACATCATCCCGTCACATGCATCGTGCAATGCAAAAGGCTGTAACAAATTACATATTATACCAGTTTTAATTTAAGAGCACTATTTCGAAATACAATTCCTCATCAGTAGTGCTTGGGTTAAAATTATGAAACCAAAATTGTTTTCAAGATGTTGAAAAGATACCCAAAGGACCAAAATATATTTGACTAAATTCAGCTCAGAAAATACTTTGCGTGAGTGAGAATACCTTAGTTTTTTAGGAAACGTTCGTTAGTGGTCATCTAAGTTGAAAAATTCAAGTGAAAACCATTTGGTTGAAAAACGTGAAAGTTGGGTACAATTATGAAATTACCTACACAAGTGTAAAGATTTATAAATAAAAATAAAGCAGGGATAGATAATTTAAGGATTTTTAAAATATTTGTTACATTTTTTAACGAAATTGTGCAAAAAATACGCGTTTTGGGAAATAGTTTTAACCTTGTATGACGAATTAATTTAAAAAATGAAAATATATTAATATATTCAACGTCATAAAGCGGTGCACAGGGACCTGAATTTGTTTTTTGAAAACTCGATAATTTACGTTTGATGTTTTCTACGATTTATTTTCCTTTTAAAATGCGTGTTCCAGGCGTGATATTTATATTTGAATTTTACTACTAAGATAACTCTTAACCGAACATTCTAAATATGAACATGTTAAACATTTTATAAGCAACATTCACGTTTGGTGTTTGGTATAGACTGTTTGGATACTTGCAGATAAATGCAGATCACATGTGTCGAATAAAACAGAAAGAAAACGTTCTGAAAATCAAAAACAAACATACTAATCCATGTCCGAAACACAATCCAGAAGCAAGTAAAAACTTATCAGGGAAGTGAGGCCGGGTGGTCCGGAAGGGTAAGCACCTCCTGTTTAGCTAGCTACATTCACCCCATGTGTAAAAATGAGCTTAGCAGAACACGTAACAAAAAAATAAACATTTTTCGTCTTTGATTAGGAATTTTCATCAAGCCATTGATAATGAAGTCTTTCTTAATTGCACGATGTGGTATTCAACACAAATGACTAAATGCCCCATATTTATAGTGACTTCTTTAATATCGGTGATAAAGGATTACCCTACATTTTGCATAACTATATATGCACTATAACACAATATTTATATTTATAGTGACTGCTTTAATTTCGATGATACATGATTACCTTACATTTTGCATAATTATATATGCACTATATCACAATAAAAATAAAAAAGTTTTCGCTCGGATTTATTTAAAAAAATACTGCACGTCGAAAATAAATACGTGATACAATAATTAAATATTATACCAGTGTTAATTTTACATTTTCCTATCGGTGACATAGAACTCGACTGTTTGATGTACTTTTTCTAAGAATATTTCTTCACGAATATTGTCTTATTGTCTAAATTTCCTGCTAGTAGAAACTTTTCCTTATATCAAGTGCGAGTGGTCTCATTATATGTTTCTGTTGCTTTGTTTTCTAATTATTGTTTCGTGTTCTTTTGGTGCTATTACAATAGCATGTTTAGTTTACAAATTTGCTGTCCTTTCCGATAGTAAAAGTTAAAACTATATATAAAAGACCATCTTCCAGATACCAGTCTTAAAGAAAGCCTCTTGTAGATGATTTTAGTACAAGTTGCAATAATTACAAAACCCAAGACTTCGCTCCGTTATGTATATTTATTCACTCATAAATATCGCACAATTTCTTTTACTATTTACTTTTAAAAAGTGTCGTCGCTTGATTTTATATACAAACTATCAGTCAGTTACAATGAATCATGTAACTTATAGCTGAAACTACAAAAAGGGGAGGTCGCAGTGGCCTAATAGATAAGACGTCGGTTTACAAATCCAGGGTCGTTCACCGCTGCGAGTTCGAGCCCCGTTCAGACAACATGTCGGGAAGTGAATTTTCCTTGCCGTTGGCCTTTACTGGTCCACCTGGTATCAGTATGTCTGCGGCGTACTGACTCTGCGAGCTAACAAGTTAAAGTCACCCCGAGTGCGCGCTACACGAACTTGTTCATTGAGATTAATGAAATAGTTCTCGTCGCAAACAGTTGAAAAATGCTGATGCGACGTTCAGCAACATTCAACCAACCAACCAACAAACAGTAAAAAACGATCAATAAAACAAGAATAGATAATTATAAATTATATAAGGTAAAAGATGGCATGGATTAGTATGTTTGTTTCTGAATATACAGTTGAGAGACCACTAAATAATTTTCGACCCAAGACAGGATGGATAAAATGGAAAATGAAGTTCAGTTATATAGTGTATATGATAATCATGTCATTTATCATACGTGGTTAGATTTGTCTTCCTTAAATTATACCGGTTATAAACTGAATTTCTTTTTTGTAATTTGTATTTTTTTTCTTGTCCCAGACATTGAATATGGGATGGTCAAGTGTCAGGGTAGGGTAACAGGGGGTCCATTTTACATATATAAGACATAGACATATATACAATTGTATAATATTTGATCATTCCAGGGATTAATCTAGATTTTGTAGTAACGCACATTTTTGATTATTGGGAGACTTATTCCAGTAACTATTAAATGAGTATTACTTAAGCTTTTTAGAGTACGTTTAATATAATATTTAAGAATTATAGCAATACAATCATTTAAAGAAAGATAAAAACATTGAGATTTTCAAAAAATGAAATCCTTATACTTATATTTCAGCTATACAATAAAACGATACATTTTCGTTTAATAAAAACATTTAATAAAAGTGCAATAGATTAAGATAATGGTTTCAATTACTGAACCAATTACAAAAGAACGTAAGTAATATAGATCACGAGAAAACGAGGTACAATGATGATAACGATGTAACATTAATATCACACAAAATTATTTGTCAATGCTCGAATTACATAATATACCAGTTTCAATTTTACAGCACTTGACGGTCATTTCGGAATACAATTGCTCATCAGTAGTGCTTCGACAAAATTGTGGAACCAAAACTTTTTTCAAGATGTTGCAAAGATACCCAAAAGACAAAAATGTATTTTACCAAATTTAGCTAAGGAAATGCTTTGCATGAATGCAAATCGCAATCCCAAAAGCAAATTAAAATCTTTCATACAAAATATGTTTTAATCAAAACAAACATACTTATCCATGTGGACTAATACTAATACATATGAACATTTGCCTGGGAGTAAGGCAATGTATTCAATAAAGGTAAGTACTTCCTAGAGACACAAAATAGGTCATGAACAAATAACATTTCAAATAAATTTTATTTCATCAATTTTTAAAAATTACCTCTTCATATTTATCGTTAGCTAACATATCTAAGTTTGTACAAAGTGTTAAAGTTATAGTTCATTCGAAAGTGGTACATAATTTCCCAAACAGGATTCAACGTAAGAATAATATTTCTATTGTAAATATTATTTGATGGTTAAGACATGACATGGTAGTATAACCACGTCACTGAACAATAATTCAGTTCCAGTGCCTGTTCAAAGCTGGGAGTGCTATAATGAGTGGTCCAAATATACTATTTGACTGTTTCTGATATATTATAATGTGTTGTAATCTTGGTTGCCTTAGCTATTGCAAAGTACATTTTTTTCCCTTTTTCGTAAATAAAAGATATACTGTATGAACAACTAATTTATTGTATTTATTTTTATTTATTCATAATTATATACAGTTTAAATATTTATATAAATGTTTAAGACAAACAATGTATTTACTAATATCCACACATATTAGATATTGGAGAAGTATCATGATAAATTACTTTTTAATATCTGCGCTTCGGCTTTCCATATAATCTGATGACGTCATCGAGGAATTGATCCCATCGCCGTCGCCACAAAGCTATTGCTCTTCGCTTTTCTCCGTCGCTCAAGGAACTATACCTGCAACAAAATTGATATGTTGACATGATAGAACAATGATTATTAAAAGACGGAATATGATTTATGATAAATTGAATAAAAAAGTTTTATGGTCGTCATCACAGTATTGTTGATAAGTTTGATGTCTCTGTGTCCAGGATTGCCCTGGATATATTTGACGTCTCATAATTCCATGTTCCTTTCACACAATTTTGATTACACACGTGGCGGGTGTAGCTAGCTAAACAGGAGGTGCTTATCCTTCCGGAGCACCCGGCCTCACTTCCCTGGTGGAAGTTCACGTGTCTAACCTAACTTGTCAGTTCCAACGTTTTTACTTTGCTTCTGGATTGTGATTCGGACATGGATTAGTATGTTTGTTTTTGATATACATGTAGTAAGTTAAAATGAACTTTGCCAGTGGCAACAAGAGCACTCTACTCCAATGGAAACATGATCACCCTATTTTTATACATGGTATTATATTCATTTGACTTTGAACAAGTTATCGACATAATGACCAACATGTGTTTCAATTTTTTCAGTAGCATGAATTTCACTTGTTTTGTCCATTTTAATGTGTCAAACAGAAGGGAGTTCACGTAATTTATAATTGAATACTTTATTTTAATCGAATAAATTAGCACCTCTAAGAAAACCGACCATAATAAAGCTTGAAAAACCATTTGCTGATCATAATTTATATCATCTCTCTTTATCGATGGAACCATACTATATGCATGGTATGTCAAGCAAATATTTTACAATATTATATTCAACTATAACTGTGCATACATTTCAATTAGTTGTGGTTTACGAGGTAGTCAAGATTTTGGAATTGGTAGTTCTCATAAATTTATGATTGAATTTTGCACTGTTTATCACCCGTAAACTAAAACAAATTGAAACTTATTTTTTTATATTAACAATATTGATCGATAACATTTCTAATTTTTATCAATCAAAAACAAACATTCTAATCCATGTTCGAATCAAAATCCAGAAGAAAAGTAAAAACTCTGAAAGTGACAAGTTAGGTTAAACACATGAACTCCCAACAGGGAATATTACAAATGCTGGTTTTCATTCTTTTATTCGCTGGTTTTTGTCAGTAAATGGAACAGCGCTATTCGTCCGTGATTTCAAAACATTAGTCCCTCCTTTTTGGAGCCATTTTATCCTTTCAACGCATTTAGCCCCGCCTTCTATGACGTCATATTAAACAACACAAACCAAAATCAGATTTGCCGAGAGATTGGCAGGTAATACTTAAATGTAAACGTTATTCTTATCAATAAGTTAGAAAAAGTCAGTGGTTTTCTTGTAAATTGTATTTTTTTATTCCGTTCACTTGATTAATTACTAGAATTTCTTGCAACTATCAAAGAATTGTAAAACCACACAATGATAAATCTTTTTCGCTAACACTGTTATCCATCATATCCTAAATCCTCGGATGATGTATGATCTTTTTATCATTAATTACAAAAACTTAGCTTTATTACCTCTACCTTTTTACTTTATTGTAAGTATGTTTGATTCGCCTAACAGCAACTCGTAAGGTACAATAAACCTTTTAATAACTCATAAATCATTACAAAAATTCATTTTAAATATTTGGTTCAAAATTTGCTTCTTTGGATTTTGTTAAGAAACCACTGAGTCGGTATCTCTGTTGGAGGCTGGTGCCCCAGGATATCACAAACTCAGTAGGGAATAATTGTGTATTATTGTCAGGAAGATACTATTGTCAAAAGTTGCTGCTAGTTTAAATTTTAAATTCCTCAAAATCTAAGATATGCTTCCTTATGCAAAGTTTTTCCTGAGCTGAATTTGGTAAAATATATTTTGGTCCTGTGGGTATCTTTTAAACATCTTGACAACAATTTTGGTTTCATAATTTGGTCCAAACTACTGATGATGAATTGTATTCCGAAACGGCCGTCTAGTGCTCTACAATTTAAACTTGTATTATATGTAATTAAATAATCTCGAAAAATCCAAGTTCTAAACAATGCCTTATAAATGTTTTATTGTATCAATTATACACTGTAGACGGAGTCGAATATGTTCTAAATATGAAAATGAAATTCTTGGGTGGCTTTCGTTAGTACATAATTTGCTTTCCTTCGGAACACCCCGTGATTATATAAAATGATTGCCCTAGATCTGTAGATTTCAGCATTCTTTTCTCAGAACCGTCAGAAAGTTTATGTTGCTTAAATATTTTATTTAAAAGAACCAATCACTGAAAACAATTAATAAAGTCAAGCAACTGTTGAAAATAGACATACAAAAAAGAAGAAAAAACGTCATATCGTTTGACAAGTGACAAATAAAACCGACCAATCATAGGAAACGTACAAACACCGCTTACCAATCATAGAGAAGGGGCAAACAACACCAACTAATCATAGGAAAGGAATAAACAACACCAAGCAATGATAAAGGGACAGACAAGACTAGTCAATCATAGGGAAGGGGCAAACAACACCAGTCAATCATAGGACATGGACAAAAACACCAAGCAATCATAAAAAAGGGACAAACAACAATAGCCAATCATAGAACGCGGACAAACAACAATGGCCAATCAAAGAAAAGGGAAAAACAAAGCAGTCAATCATAGGAAAGTGGCAAAATCCCCAGACAATCAGAAGAAAGGGACAAAAACGCAATCATAAGAAAATCAACTACCAGCAGAAAAACAAACACTTTAATTTCTACTGGATGTAACATACGTCATTTATCTTGCAAGCATGGCCTGCTGTGGTGAACTACGTTTGCAGTATAGCGTCATGGGAACAGCTGATCATAGCAACAAGTAGAAATGCACAGATTTTGTTTTTGTGATTATTGTTTATTAGATGATTACTCTTTCAGAGCACCCAGTCTCACTTCACTAGGGGAAGTTCACGTGTTTAACCTAATTTGACAGTTTCAAAGTTTTTAATTTGCTTTTGGATTGTAACTTGGACATGGATTGGTATGTTTGTTTTGAATTGTTGTGTTTTATACTTATTATGAACTCTTGTTATACATGTGAAATTATACGATATTTATTTTGTTAACAAAGGGCCTAAAAGGCCTGTGCTGCTCACCTGGTATTGCTAGATATTAAAACTGATTTTAGCAAGTTGTTCCAGTTATGGAAATACCAGTTTAGCTAAAACACGTTACATATACTAAATGCCAAGACCATTACATCCTAAATACCAAATTTGTACCAAATTGAACAACAAATAAATATGTTATGGCCATTTTCCTGTTTTAATAGTAACGGTGGGCAACGTCGAACTTGGATTTGGGACCAGAACAAGCAATCACAAAATTAAATCTACTCCGTCTAGGACCACTGCGGTAGCTCAGTTGGTAGAGGGCTCGCTCCGTAAGTGGGAGGTCGTGGGTTCGAACCCCGGCCGGGTCTGACCCAAGACTTAAAAGTGGGTAGTGACTGTTCTTTCGCCAAGCACTCGGCATTACGAAATGAAAGTTTCGGTTCTTTCGGATGGGAACTTAAAATAAACGAGGTCCCGTGTCTTGGTAGGCTTGGCACGATAAAGAACCCTGCTGTATAATGCCATTAGCGCAACGCACAGGCAAAATTTCTGCACCTTCGCCTATAGCTGGCGACGTCTCGATATAAGTGAAATATTCTTGACTGGGACGTTAAACACCATTACTGAACTACTCCGTCTAGGAATCTTCCATGGTTTTGTTTGGTCAAGGTGTGCCAGAGAAGAAGTCTTTCAAACAATTGGCTATATTTAGCTGCTAATTTGCATATTGTGCTCATAACATATCAACGAGAATAGTTCCAAAAAACCGTTACATGTATTAAATCATATCGCAAGAGACGAAACATGATTTTGGCACAAGGTGTTCCATTTATGGAAATACCAGTTTAGCTAAAATACGTTACATATACTAAATGTCAAGACCAGTACATTCTATATACCAAAAGTGAACTACTGTATTCCCAAAATTTCAGTGCACATGAAAAATGCAAGAATAAAGTCGTATTTTCCAAAAAACTCAAAAAAAAAATTGTCAAAACTTAATACAAAATATACTGATCTAATAGGAAAAATATTTTTCATTCATGAAAAAGTGAACATAGAGAATTTTTTTAACTTTTAACAAAACAACAAATATGACTATGTCAAAATTATCCCTTCTGTACCTTCTTACTTGGAACAACTATAAAAGTTATGTTATAATTGGAATATTCATGATGGTCACACCTGGAAAAAACCCGAACAACAATGACCTACCTGACCCTAAATCCCCTGATGTAACTTTGAATGAGGCCCAATTGGTGTATAAACTTGATCAAAGTTTCCAAAATGTTCGCAAAATTTCTCTATGTACAGGAGAACGGAACAATAATATTTTTAATAAAAAATATTATTTGGTTAGGTCAGTGCATTTTAAATGCATTTTATTTATAGTTTAATGGAAACATTTTTAATTAAAAGAAATAAATAATAAAAACCATGTGCACTCAATTTATGGAAATACAGTAAATGGAATCAACAAATACATATGTAATGGCCATTTCCTTTTTTTCTACTTAACATCGGCCATCTTGAATTTAATGTCGGCAGGAAAATCATAAACTTTAATTTACTCCACCTGGGACCTTCCATGCCAAATGGTTGGTTTCAGAGAAACAGATTGAAGATAACACATGTACACATACATGCATGGACACACGGATACTTCGTTATGGGATAAGCTGAACTGGCTACAGCTGGTCTTGATAAAAAATATTTCATAATAATACTTACTGAAGTGAGTTTAGATATAGTTGTTTTAACACTCTAATGTCACCGTCTCTTCCTGAATGAGTCATAAATGTTACGTAATAGTCATGTGACAAAGGTAGAGCATCCCACATGGGCGGGGCGTCACAGCCAATAACCAATGGGAATCCTTCTGCAATGAAATATGATGCTGGATGATCTCGCTGGTCATTTATCAGTGCCAATGTCTGCAAAATGAAAAGAGTATGCTGTATTACATTCATGTATTTTACCTGAAATAGCTGATGTGGCAAATGATCTGGTAATAACAGTTCTAAATACGCAGGTGTGCATACCTGTCAAGTCACACGATTTGCGCGTGTCCCACATGCATTGTTGATGTAATTACGCTCACATGCTAAGCTTTCACAAACACGTATATTATCAAACAATCTAGAGAATAAAATCTGACGACACAGATCTATATTTATGTAAGTTTATTTACAGTTTCAGCGGCCGGTATTAAACTAGTATATCCGATCCGGTAATATTCTGGTGCCTTAACAAGACTTTGGATGTTTTGTTGATTCGGATGCTCCTAATGTTGTGTATCAGATAACCTTACCTTTCCGCAGTACCCGGCCTCACTTCCCTGGTGGAAGTTCATGTGTCTAACCTAGCTTGTCAGTTCCAAAGTTTTTACTTTGCTTCTGGATTGTGATTCGGACATAGATTATTAGTATGTTTGTTTTTGATTGTGTCATAATTTCCCAAATTCCAGAATAATGCACGATTTTTACCCTATTGTTTCAAACTTTTCTGGAGCATCCTTTTCTAGGTTAATGAATTGTAATTTTCAGATCGTCACACGCTTAACTGACAGCTACGAAGTATGTCTTAACAACATGAATCTGGAATAATAGCCAGGCCGCCAAAGAAGATCACAGTGGTACT
The DNA here is from genome assembly GCA_021292105.1 of Anadara kagoshimensis. Lineage (NCBI taxonomy): Eukaryota > Metazoa > Mollusca > Bivalvia > Arcoida > Arcidae > Anadara > Anadara kagoshimensis. Next base: position 41,468,011 of record CM037864.1, read on the forward strand.
ACAAATAAAACATTTCTTAGATTCAAAATATAACATCACATAACTTGACTTTGGACTGGAGCCAAGTAATCAAGTGAAGAAACTGTTACTTATCTCGGCAGTCAGTTTATAGATGGCGGAGGATACCGAGGTCCGATGAGGAAATTTCGGACCTTTCGACACGTGTGTTTGTTTACATTCTATATCGTCATGCCCGTCGTACGACAGGTATGCTTTTACGCACGGGTGATTCAGTAATCACTGTATCCAGATGTGCTCCGGTGAAAAAGAGGACGCTCAAGAAACAACTCACTGAGACGAGATACTGAAATGGAATTGGGACAGAGGGGATACAATTGGACATTGAAAAATTCGTACAGAACAGAGCCGGGTGGAGAGATTTAGAGATTTTGCCACTGGTAGGCCAAAGCACTCAGGTCAAAGGATATATTTCTGACTGACTGATCGTCATGATTATTATGACGGGATGTAAAACAGCATTTAACCTGTACATTTACCTGGTGAGATATCGGATTCATTTCAACTGCTTTCCCCGATCTTCTCATTAAGTCTTTCACTATTGGATGCTTCATCAGAGTGAAACCATGTGCGATTCTAGTTGTATTCAAAACAATAGCAGTTATGATGTTGTTATCACTTGTCAGATCTTGCCAATCTAAAATAAAAATCTCTTATTACACACGTGGTGGTTGTAGCTAGCTAAACAGGATGTGCTTGCCCGTGCGGAGCACACTGTCGCACTTCCCTGGTAGAAGTTCACGTGTTTAACCTAACTTGTCAGTTCCAAAGTTTTTATTTTGCTTCTGGGTTGTGATTCGGACATGGATAAGTATGTTTGTTTTTTATTATTACAATTATCACTACAGTAGCTCAGTTGGCAGAGTGCTCGCACTGTATGTGAGATGTCGGGGTTCAACCGGGTCTGAATAAGACTTGAAAATAAGGTATACAGTGACAATGATTTTACCAAACACCCTGTATTTAGAAATGAAAGTCACGGGGTCCTTCAGAGGAAATTTCTGCTACTTCACCTACAGCTGGTGTCATACCGAAATATTCTTGACTTAGACGTAAAACTTCAATCATTCGATCAATTCGTTTCTTATTCCATCAGCACACACACACACACACACTCTCTCTCTCTCTCTCTCGTAAAAAATTAATTTTAATTCAAATATATATATTTACTTGTTTCTCCAGCATGAAAAAAATAAGGTAGGTTCACTGGAGGTTTAAGGGTTCTGGGGTACAATAACGCTTCCAATACGTCTGATATTGGCGGGGAAGCATCTTCATTTAAAATGATCATATCATATCCGGCAAAGAAGTCCGGAAATGCCTGAAGGAAATTAATTGACTTCCGTACATCCTGGAGTATTTTGTTATTATCAGCTGTTCTGAAATCAGAAAAATCAAATGGCGCTTATTGATCAAACACAATGGAAAACCGTGAAAAGATAAAAGGTCTTCTCCTGATGGCAATATATGAAAGAGAATCATTAAACTATTGTAAAAAAAACTTCTGTCTCGGTGAGCTAGCACCTAAAACGTCGCTTCAAGTCCAAGCTAGTACAATAAACACGCATAATACACACAGCCAGTCGTGTTGACATCGGTATAGCTTAGCGTGTTCTGGCTGTCTCTCAGTCAAAACACGTTAAGCTATATTTCCTATTAGAACTAGAAAGATTTTCCTACAAAAAATCAACTTTCAGACCTTTTGGCCTCGTTCAATCGGACTTTGGAAATGATATCTTGGACTTATAGTACAAAGATTAAAAAGTCCTCACACTAAGGCTCGGATAGTGAAAAAAGCTGGACAGAAAAGATGTCACGTGTCTCCCTTGTCTAATTAAACGATAATTAATAAGCTTCTGTAAGAAACTAGTTTATAGAGTTGAGCTGAGTAATGATGTTTAACGTCCCAGTCAAGAATATTTCACTTATATCGAGACGTCGTCAGCTATAGGCGAAGGTGCAAAACTTTGGTCTGTGCGTTGCGCTTATGGTTATACAGCGGGGTTCGTTATTGTGCCAAGCCTACCGTGACACGAGACCTCGTTTATTTTAAGTTCCCATCCGAAAGAAACGTGACTTTCATTTCGTATTGCCGAGAGCTTGGCGAAAGAACAGTCACTATCCACTTTTAAGTCTTGAGTTAGACCCGGTCGGGGTTCGAACCCACGACTTCCCTTTTACGGAGCGAGCACTCTACCAACTGAGCTACCACAGTGATCATACTAGTGTATAGAATTACTATGAAACTAAAATTGGTCTTATGACTGAACATCACCTAACGAAATCAAGTCGTTTGAGATATGACTTCTACAACTTTTTTACATTTGGATAAAGTATAAAGTGAATAAAGAGATAACACGTGGTTGTATTCATTTTCACCTTAATCCTGCTTGGAATAAATAAATAAATAAATAAATAAATAAATATAGGCAAACAATATTGACCTGTCCGTTTTACATTTCATTAGGAATATACATATACAGTCAAACCTGTCTATAAAGGCTACCCAAAGAAACCAGTAAAAGTGGCCTTTATGTACATGTTCAAATAATATGAATGAAGAACAATTGGAATACAATTCTACTGATCTTTATAAGCAGATTGCCCTTATAATTATAGTGGTGACCTTTGAGGCAGGTTGGACTGTACATTGTACACTGGTCCACCCAATACATAGGTAGTATGAGGGTTTACAGTTAATACTGTAAGTCATATAAACACCTATGTCACCTATACATAAATGAACCACTGCGGTAGCTCAGTTGGTAGAGTGCTCGCTCCGTAAGTGGGAGGTCGTGGGTTCGATCCCCGGACTCAAGACTTGAAAGTGGGTAGTGACTGTTCTTTCGCCAAGCACTCGGCATTACGAAATGAAAGTCACGGTTGTTTTGGATGGGAACTTAAAATAAACGAGGTTCCGTGTCACGGTGGGCTTGGCATGCTAAAGAAACCTGCTGTATAATGCCATGAGCGCAACGCACAGGACAAATTTCTGCACCTTCGCCTATAGCTGGCGACGTCTCGATATAAGTGAAATATTATTGACTGGGACGTTAAACACCATTACTCACTCACTCACTATACATAAATGTACCGGTCCATGATAACTATTTAAATGAAAGGTCAAGTAGACAGGTCAATGTTGTTTGCCTATGTACCTTAATCCTGTAAATATCAATTTGGTTCCAAAGAATCCAGGATGGTCACGTGCAAAACGATCAGCAACATCTTTTATTATCTGCACCACCTGACCCTGGTCAAACTTCTTACCATTTGAATCAAAAACCTATGAATTGATAAATATATACTGAGTATTAAGAATAATACTGACATAATATCTTTTTTATAAAATGCCATAATTAAATACATTTAAAAAGGTATATGACGGTGCATGTAATGATAAAATTTTGAATACGGTATATAGCTGAACCGATGTGAAAATGGAATGTTTTAAAATGTAAGCAACACCAATGTACAGCTTTGATACATATACAAATTAATTTATAAAAGTGTCATGTGTTACTTTTTAAATGCGTTATTTAATAAAAATTTAAAAGTAGCTCATGGCAATAGGAAAAACAGTTGCAGTAGCTGAAATTGCCTATTCGGATTTTTACGTTCTCTTGGAATTGCCATGGTATTTAATAAAGTAATATTTGTGAAATGCTGATAATGCAAAACTGCATTAATTTAAAAAAAAACAATTTCAACTTGGACATGTAGCACACATAATATAAAAAAGTTAGTATTGCGACATGTACAACACACACTTAGAATACGAGTTGAAGCCTTATTGTACCCAGGCTCCGATTTCTCAAAAATTTAACTCAACTTTAATCTGCCGAATTTGAAATTTTGTACTTTTGTTTATTGCTTAGATATTAAGGAATTTTGAAGATCATTTCAAGATTATAACATTTTTATTTAGTTTTTAATTTCAAAAGTGCTAATTCGTAAAACATTACAAAAACGATTTTCTAAATTTAGGTTAAAGAAAAACTTGGCTGAGGAATGATTGTGAAACCAGGGTCAGGCATTAGATCAATAATGATGTCATTAAAATAAAATGTACTTGTATAGAAAAAAACATGTCGGTCCATGCAACTTACAAACGTGCTGCATTTGATTTTTAAATAGTGCTATCATCATAATTTTTATAAAATAAAAAGTAGCATATACACTTACCTCTGAGAGACCCGACCTTAACTCCACGTACTGGACGTTGTCAGCATAAAACTGCCGAAAACCTTCATACAAATAATCTTCAAAAACTGACCGTAAGGCCAAAATATTAAAGGTATTTGAAAAAATCAATCTCAATACCTCCCACACCGCAGCTTGTGTTGGATAGACTTTCTCTGGATTATCCACCAAAAGGGATAAACTCTTCTTAATCCTGTTGATATAGAAACCAAAATGTAAGATGAGAAATATTAGAATACAGGTGACAATGGTTATCCCCTGCATCTAAATCGCCTTATCGCTGTGAGTTCGACCCCGCCAGACTGCAAGCTCAAGGCGTCCCATCGCTGCGAGTTCGACCCCCGCCAGACTGCAAGCCCAAGTCGTCTTATCGCTGTGAGTTCGACCCCGCCAGACTGCAAGCTCAAGGCGTCTTATCGTTGTGAGTTCGACCCCACCAAACTGCAAGCCCAAGGCGTCTTATCGCTGCGAGTTCTGTAAATACGAAAGCGGGTTTTTCCTTGTCGTAGGCCACTAATAGTGAGAATTTATTGTATTCTTCAAATTATAAATCAGTGGCGGATTTAAGGGGGGGGGGGGGGGGGGGGGGGGGGGTTGCGGGGGTTGCAAACCCCCCTTTGAAAAATTAAAAAAAGAGAGAGATATATTGACTGATTAAAAATTGTTTTCTTGGCCCCAATTGGGGCTCTGCCCTAGACCCCTCGTCTCTGGAGCTCGCACCTAGCATTGATAAAATTCTCACCCTCCCTTTCAAAAATTCCTGGATAATTCTCAACCCCCCCTTTAAAAAAACCTGGATAATCCTCAACCCCACCTTTAAAAAAATCCTGGATCCGCCCCTGTAAATGTACCCATACGCGCATGGTAACGGAATATAGAATTGAATGTGTATTGAGTGGTATGTGACATTGTTGACAAGTGTATACAAGAACGAACAATGTCTCGTCACAAATAGCTATAGGCAAACAACATTGACCTGTCAGTTTGACCTTTAATTATAAGGCTAGAAGTTATTACACCATTTTGTAGAGCTGATACAGACAACAACTTGTCTTTACCTGACCGGAAGAATCATTTAAGACAGCCATTTTTTGGAATGTTATTTTACAAATCTCACCATATTAAATATTTTATCATTTCAAAATCAATCAAATTGGGATTTAATTTTAAATTTGACTATATAATCCTATGCGTATGATTATACGTGTATTTGTCTTTTTTTCTTTTTTGTTGTTGTTGTTGTTGTTGTTGTTGTTTGTTGTACTATAAAAGATTGGCAGATTTTGCCAGATTTAGTTAAACAATATACCATCTTTAAACAATATGCCATCTAAGGATATTGCAAAATGTATTTTTGTTTGATCCTTTTAATTTACGTAATCACTTTCAAAACAAACAACAACTAACTGTAAGATACTTGCCTTGCATCAAATACGTCCACATTGTTAGACTTTGATCTCTCTGCTGTGAGGAGTTTCCAAGGACAGTCTAAATAAAACATAAATTTATGATACTAGTAGCTGAACATATGGTTACTGAAGCTACTACATCAACTTGTAAATCCGATACTAGTATATTATCAACTCTTACCCTTCCGGACCACCTGGTCTCATCTCCATCGCTGTTTGTCAGTCTTTGAGGATTTGAAATAAGCTACTGAGTAAACAAGACGCTGCTTCATCAACTTATCGATCTCTCCTTCATGTACTGTCAAACCTGTCTATAAAGGTCACCAAAGGAAACCAATAAAAGTGGCAATTATGGGCAGGTGGCCCTTATCTGCTTATATACAGGGTAAAAAATATGAATGAGGAGCAATTACAATAAATTTTTACTGGCATTTATAAGCAAGCGGTCCTAATATAGAGGTGGCCTTTAACACCGGTTTGACTGTATTTAAACTTTTCTACACCCGCTTCTGATAATAAGTTAATGATAACTTGTACTTGCAATGGTAAATTGACTATAGCACAGTAATGGTTATGATGGTGATGATATTTGGCAATGTGGATTGTAATGTAATATACCTCTATATAAAGACAAATACTTGACTATAAAGTCCATAGTCTGTAGGTTCCGCGGCTGGCCTTTATATACAGTCAAACCTGTCTATAAAGGACACCCAAGAGAACCAGCAAAAGTGTCCTTTATGGGCAGGTTGTCTTTTAATACAGGTGCAAAAATTAGGAATAAAGAACAATTTGGATACAATTCTACTGGCCTTGGTGGTCCTTATATAGAGATGACATTTAATGCAGGTTGAACTGTACAGTTTTATTGCATTTATTGAACACTGGACATTTATGTAAAATTGGTTGTTCAAAATTAGCTGCCCTCTGAAAATCAAGCTTCAAAATGGCTAAGTTAAAAATTAATTGCACATGGATAATGGGGTGTGGGGTGGGGTGGGGGGGCTAGGATTACAAATTAGCACAGTCCAAAATTAGTTAGAATATAACTTACCTGGATCAGAAGGTGGGTTATAATCTACAAAATATTTAAACGATAATTTCTTGTTTTTGTCAGTACAGAGATACAGCGGATTGTTTCTGTATGTGACGTTCTTCACCACCCATGTTAGATCTGTAAAGCCTATGTCGTGAATATGTATGGCTCCACCTTAAATGATATTAACAATCTTTTATTATTGTTAAAAACAATAAACTGAACTTAAATCAAAGATTCTCTACATGGTTATATTTATCTAGACTATTTATTTATTTATCTTTTTATAGTAAAGACTATTAATAGACATAGATCGACAAAAACTGTAACCATACAATATAGATAAGTGCAATCACGGTAAATGAAACGAACTATTTCGATTAAACAAAAATTAAGATTTATTTAATTTAATAGCTAAAAACGCCGTACTTTTGATTAAAAGTTGGCATCCTACTTGGCAAATAATACCAATTAGTGGCGTAGCGTGCATATAAGCCAATAATCCTGTGCTTGCACATGATTTTTAAATTTAAAAAAATTATTTCAATATAACATTTGTCATTTACTCGGACGATAAGACATGTACATTTTCCTTGAATGCACGTAGGCCCAAACACCCAGACCCAGCTCATATTTCTACTTAAGATAAGAGGGATGAAAGTATTAAACGAGCCCTTCAAACTAGAATATACTAGTAATCGAAAGTGAACTGGTTTTCAAGTTGTATCACTGTGTCTTTGTAAAAAATGGACAACAAACCAAATTAAAATTCTCTTTTTGCTTCTAAAGATGAAATTTTGAATTGTGTTATTCATTTTTTCAAGGAGAGCATGCTCCCGAACTCAGTTGTGTGGGCACACAGACATGCTTGCATATTAATGTTTTGCTGGGTACGCCACTGCCAACATAAGTTTTTTTCCCATAAGCAAACCAATACATCGTAGATGACATATACGGTTTAGAAGAAATAAGTGGTATTGCTTTGAAATCTTATAATGATAATTTCCCCAGACAAAATTAAGAAATACCTTCCCCAGACAAAATTAAGAAATGTTTTCCCCAAAATGACGAAAAGTGCTCCCGAACTGGAATGAACGGAGTAAAATATCCGTTATTATTTTGAATAAGAGGCCTGCTGTGTCTGATAGGCTCACCTGATAAATTATGACTAGATGATATATTTAAAAAAATATAAATTCTGAAAACCAAATATTTCCATATAGTAAGATTTGAAGCTTTTTCATATAATTAACCGTTTCAATACTCTTTCACATCTGTGACCTTGAACTTTAAATCCATGACCTTCGTCCTTACATCAATTCAATAGCTAAAAATTTACAATATTCTAATACACATGTTACAAAACGTTTATAGTTTTCAGATAATTAAACATTTCAGGATTCCTTCGCATCTGTGACCTTGACCTTTGAACCCATGACCTTCACCTATATATCAAAATGATTGTTTCATCAATACTAACAATATTTTAAAATGCATGCGTTGAGGGTTTTTCAAGATAATTAATAAAGCATAAAGGTCAGAAATTATGTCCAGACCTTGACCTTGGCCTCATTTTAAAGATAATAACAAGAATACACCATGTCAAGATATAACAATTTGAAGCTATTTTACAATTTTTTCAAAATTAAACGTAAAACGCATATTAACCAATTTTTCATCTGAGTTTCACGAAATGAACAAACTATAGGCTTTAGACGCTTCGCTATGCCATAAGCTCACATTACTCTGGCCAGATGAGCTCTGAAAAGGGGATTCTGGTCCAGTTTTCATAGGCCAAATACCTTGACATCTCTCCTACATTCCATACCTAATGTATGATATATACAAGTAATAAATTATTGCCCATTAAGAGTTATGTTTTCCGGGTTTAAAATGGAGGGAAATCACGTAAAATCACACACTTTCAAGGGCGTAGCTAGGATAAAATGGTGTGCACGAACGGTCGAACGACAAATGAAAGTCGACGAAGACGACCTCCTCACTAGGGTCCGGGGTCATGGGAATGTTTTAGATTTTAGACTCCCCTCACCATCAACCGCTTTAGCACGAGATTTCTGTAACTATGGTTTTAGTCAAAAGCATGATGTAATTTTTTAATATTTTTTTTTTTTGAAAGCAAACATATCAAACCAAAAAATATACATGTTTGACAATGTAAATTGCAAAATTATAAAAAGATCAAGTGGTTGTAGAGTACCAAGTTGCTGAGAAACGTCTTTTTTAAAGTATCTAATATTCAAGGACAAAGTTTTTAAAAATTCCAGTAAATAAATAGAACAATCATTAGCTCAAAATCTCAAATATATATTTCCAAAATTCATCAAACATTTTTTTTTTTTGCTTTTCCATTATGTACTTACCTTTTGGCATCAAACGTATTATTTGTAGCACTCTGCTTCGATCTATGAAGGGTTTCGCTCTGAAGAAATGTGTAGATGGAATAAATGGCTTTCCACTTAAATAAGTTTCATCTATTTCTCTTCTCTTGAATTTCATTAAAATATTATTAACTTGATTTTCTTTCGGAGTCAACTGGAGATTTCCTCCTATTTTTATCCGGTTTTCCTGGTCTTCTATTTGTTGTCTGGCTCGGTAAAAATCAGCTTTAGTAAAAATATTATCAAAAATGATTCTTTGATCGGAAAAACTGACTATAGTTAACAATATCAAGATTTGCACATTTAATTTTTCCATTATTTTCATGACAACCCCTTCCTGGGACAAAACACCTATACAAGTTATACTAGTATGCAACAACTTAGGTTTTATACTTGCAGTACAGGCCGGTCGAACGTTTAACACTAAGCTAATTAGTGCAAAATCGACAGCTTATCCCGGCCCTCGTTAGCTATATCTAGACAGCTTGTCATTAGCTGCTATATATCTGTCTCTTGGCAGCTTTCGTCCACTTGATATCAATATCCCGGCCCTCGTTAGCTATATCTAGACAGCTTGTCATTAGCTGCTATATATCTGTCTCTTGGCAGCTTTCGTCCACTTGATATCAATATCCCGGCCCTCGTTAGCTATATCTAGACAGCTTGTCATTAGCTGCTATATATCTGTCTCTTGGCAGCTTTCGTCCACTTGATATCAATATCCCGGCCCTCGTTAGCTATATCTAGACAGCTTGTCATTAGCTGCTATATATCTGTCTCTTGGCAGCTTTCGTCCACTTGATATCAATATCCCGGCCCTCGTTAGCTATATCTAGACAGCTTGTCATTAGCTGCTATATATCTGTCTCTTGGCAGCTTTCGTCCACTTGATATCAATATCCCGGCCCTCGTTAGCTATATCTAGACAGCTTGTCATTAGCTGCTATATATCTGTCTCTTGGCAGCTTTCGTCCACTTGATATCAATATCCCGGCCCTCGTTAGCTATCTAGACAGCTTGTCATTAGCTGCTATATATCTGTCTCTTGGCAGCTTTCGTCCACTTGATATCAATATCCCGGCCCTCGTTAGCTATATCTAGACAGCTTGTCATTAGCTGCTATATATCTGTCTCTTGGCAGCTTTCGTCCACTTGATATCAATATCCCGGCCCTCGTTAGCTATATCTAGACAGCTTGTCATTAGCTGCTATATATCTGTCTCTTGGCAGCTTTCGTCCACTTGATATCCATATCCCGGCCCTCGTTAGCTATATCTAGACAGCTTGTCATTAGCTGCTATATATCTGTCTCTTGGCAGCTTTCGTCCACTTGATATCAATATCCCGGCCCTCGTTAGCTATATCTAGACAGCTTGTCATTAGCTGCTATATATCTGTCTCTTGGCAGCTTTCGTCCACTTGATATCAATATCCCGGCCCTCGTTAGCTATATCTAGACAGCTTGTCATTAGCTGCTATATATCTGTCTCTTGGCAGCTTCCGTCCACTTGATATCAATATCCCGGCCCTCGTTAGCTATATCTAGACAGCTTGTCATTAGCTGCTATATATCTGTCTCTTGGCAGCTTTCGTCCACTTGATATCAATATCCCGGCCCTCGTTAGCTATATCTAGACAGCTTGTCATTAGCTGCTATATATCTGTCTCTTGGCAGCTTTCGTCCACTTGATATCCATATCCCGGCCCTCGTTAGCTATATCTAGACAGCTTGTCATTAGCTGCTATATATCTGTCTCTTGGCAGCTTTCGTCCACTTGATATCCATATCTCGGCCATTCGACATATATAAGCTCGATCGACTCCTTTTCGTTAACTCTGTGTTAAACTTTCGACAGGTCTGTACCTTTAATTTTTATGTGGTTGCTGACTCTATCCGTCTTCATGTGTCTTCACTTAATCATAATATTCAAGCAATTAAATCAAAAAAAAATTAACGAGAGAATATTTTCTTTTGAAATGTACCATTAACCTTGAACCATGAAGATTATTCATGTGGTTCATTCCCACTTAGCCAACATTTTAAAATTTTGTACCTTTTTTACAATTTTAAATGTTGGCTGAGTGGGAATTGGTCTTCGTTGTAGGATTAGCAAAGACAATAGGTATTAATTACAGGTGAGGGTAAAGTCTGTTTCAGAAAAGCAATAACAAAATCTCAAAATCTGAATAAAAATATTTTTTTTAAATGAGAAATTTAGAATTATTTTACAGAATTTCGAACTATATCAATGAAATTACTTGTAAGAATTTCACACATATTAAGTTTTTTTTTTTTGGTTTTTTAAATTCAAAGTTGATTTTGTGTATAAGAGATGATATAAATTTACCATTTTTCCACCATAAAAACTAAAATTTCCTTAAAAAATGTGGCAAAAGGAAAACTTAAATAATTTTTTTGTGTTGCATTGTATATTTCAAAAATCCATTAGAGGATTTGATCATGTCTATGGAGTTTCATGTGTGAGATCTTTAAAAGTGCATTATCAAATAATTCCTCTGCTGATGAACCATATTAGTCCTCCCTCTCTCTCTCTCTCTCTCTCTCGTCCTCTCTCTCTGTTTCTCTCTCTCACTTGTTAAGAAGTTATGAAGCTTTAGGTGCATGAATTCAAGTTTTTAGAGAAAAATATTCACAACAAAGCTATTATAATATTCAACAAAGAATAATAAAAATATTTTATACTACGGTAATAATCTTAATCGTTTTTGAGAAAAAACTCAGTTATATTAATGTTTTAATTGTTTAACTTATTGAAACAGGCAAACGTGCATATTTCATTAAATGAAAAAAAAATGAATTTAAAATGTTGCTTTGGTCATGAACATCATTCTGGATAAATTATATGAAGATTAGACAAAAAATATGGACTCTAGAGTGTTAACAAGGTTTTTCTTTGATTCGACCTAGTGACCTAATTATTGACCCACCATGACCAATATACAAACTTGACCTTGCTTTGATCATGAACATTGTTCTGGACAAATTATATGAAGATTGGACAAAAAATATGGACTCCAGAGTGTTAAAACTTGCAATATTTACACAGGAATTAATTAAGGTTTTAAGACATACATGTATAATATTTTTGTTCATTGATATCTTTGTAAGTTTATTTAATGTGTATGATATTTTGTTAAGTTTTCAGTAAAGATTGTTAAAGATTATTGAAACAAAGCAGAAAAAATCCTATAAGTCTTAAAATATAATTGTCTTAAATGACCAATCCTCTACAGACACATATATTTAATAATGATATTCACCATCAAAAACATTTATTTATTTATTTCAAATATTTATTTATTTACAATTTATATTTTTTAATTATTTGCATTGTTAACATTAACTTTATAATAAAAATATTTAATTTTGAACTTAGAATGATATTCTACTTGAATTATTCAGCACTGCAAAACAATTTTGCTGAAAAATATATAGCAAAAACTTTCCAGGTGGAATCTTAAATAATTATTTAACAATGTTGGATAAGTGGGAATAGGAAATTTTAAAATGTTGGCCGAGTTGGAAGACACCATTCATGTGAAGTTTTATGATATGGACCGGATACGAGACAGATCTCTGTAACACCTCAAACTAGTTTGCGGGTGGGTTGGAGAGAGGGGGGGGGTGTACAAAAATAAAGAGTATCGAAAATAGTCTTTTACAAGCCGGAAAAGAAATTATAAGACTTCTTTATTTTTTGACAAATTACCTTATTTTAATATACTCCCGCAAACTAGTTTGAGGGGGCATATAGGAATCACCATGTCTGTCTGTCTGCCCTGGGTTTTATAATCAGTGGTCTCTAAATACCATTTTGTCATTATATCCAGTACTTATCAAAATCAGGGGATCTCTGGAAACCATTTTTTAATTATATCCAGGACTTATCAAAATCAGGGGTTTTATGATCAGTGGTCTCTTAATACCATTTTAGCTCACCTGACCGAAAGGTCATGTGAGATTATGGCATAGCGCAGCGTGTGTATGTGCGTGTTTGCGTGCGTCGTTAACACGTATTTTCGACATCTCCTCTGAAACTACACGACAGATTTTAATGAAACTTGGTGAGAAGTATATATGGGCCGGTGCAATTCAGATTTGTTCGTGGCGTTGCCATGGCTACCATAACTAGGTCAAAATCTTAAAAAATCTTCTCCGAAAGTATTGATAGGAGAAAAAAATCTGATGTGATATAAGGCTTCTCTAGGGTCTTAAGCCTATAGTTCATTTTGTGAAATTCGGACGAAAAATAGGTTACGCGTTTTTGCGTTTAATTTTGAAAAAATCGTAAAATAGTTTCAAATTGTTATAACTTAACTATTTGACCAGATAATGACATGGGGTTTTCAGTTATGATATCTTCTTGTTAATATCTTCAAAATGAGGTCAAGGTCAATTGTGAAAGTCGTGACCTAATTTTTTTTTACCTCTGATTATAATTATCTCAAAAACTATGAACTATTGGTATAGGCATGAATATTAGAATATTGTAGGTATTGATACAACAATCATTTTGATGTATATAAAAAAATCATGGGTTCAAAGGTCAGGGTCACAGATGCGAAACAATACCGAAATGGTTAATTATCTCGAAAATTACAAACTTTTTGTATAGACATGTATATTAGAATGTTGTAGGTTTGATACAACAATCATTTTGATGTAAAGAAAAAGGTCATGGGTTCAAAGGTCAAGGTCACAGATGCAAAACAATACCGAAATTGTTAAATATCTCGAAAACTATAAACTTTTTGTATAGGCATGTATATTAGAATGTTGTACGTATTGATACAACAATCATTTTGATGTATAGAAAAAGGTCATGGGTTCAAAGGTCAAGGTCACAGATGCGAAACAATACCGAAATGGTTAATTATCTCAAAAACTATAAACTTTTTGTATAGGCATGTATATCAGTGTTGTAGGTATTGATACGATGATCATTTTGATGTATAGAAAATGGTCATGGGTTCAAAGGTCAAGGTCACAGATGCGAAACAATTCAGAAATGGTTATTTATCTTGAAAACTATAAACTTTTTGTATAGGCATGTATATTAGAATGTTGTAGGTATTGATACGACGATCATTTTGATGTATAGAAAATGGTCATGGGTTCAAAGGTCAAGGTCACAGATGCGAAACAATACCTAAATGGTTAATTATCTCGAAAACTATAAACTTTTTGTATAGGCATTTTGATGTATAGAAAAAGCTCATGGGTTCAAAGGTCAAGGTCACAGATGCGAAACAATACCGAAATGGTTATTTAACTCGAAAACTATACATTTTTTGTATAGACATGTATATTAGACTGTTGTAGGTAATGATAAGACGATCGTTTTAATGTATAGGAAATGGTAATAGGTTTAAAGGTCAAGGTCACAGATGCGAAACAATACCTAAATGGTTAATTATCTCGAAAACTATAAACTTTTTGTATAGGCATGTATATTAGAATGTTGTAGGTATTGATACAACAATCATTTTGATGTAAAGAAAAAAGTCATTGCGGTTTAGTATTTATGTTTTCTTTAAATCTATCTGCCATTAGTTATCAGGTGAGCGTATCAGGCACCTGGGCCTCTTGTTTTTAAATTATATCAAGGACTTATCAAAATCAGGGGTTTTATAATAAGTGGTCTTGGAATATCATTTTGTCATTATAACCAGTACTCCTCAAATTAGTGGGTTTTTTCAGTCTCTGGATACAATTTGGTCTGATTAAAGGTTGAAAGACAACAAAAAGGATTGATATCCAGGCGCTAGTGAATATGGGATGGAATAACAGTTAACAGTATACAAAATATCACAGCTCATATAGAAGAAGTTCAATACATTGTGTACTACTTCCACAAAAATACTCAGATCTGTATTTTATCTGTAGCAGTACTGAAAATGTGGACAATAGTTCATCAGCACTATTTTGTTCAAGTAAACTGAAATACCAAATGGTTAGTTTCATAGCAATAGCTCATCTGCCCAATTTGTTCAGGTAAGCTGAAATACTGAATGGTTAAGATAACAAAACCATCAACATTCCAAAACCATTAAATTCTATGAAGATAGCAAAATTGTATCTCAGGGTAATAACCTAAAGATGCAAAAATAAAGGCTTTATTCATTAGTGGTAATTTAATGAAGAGATCACAGGTAACAAGAATAACAAAACAATATACAATATACAATCATCATTACAGTATCTATCACAATCAAAATATAAAATAGTATTATTATCTGAAGTAACATAGATATATAGACCAGCTGTATAATAGAAACCCCTCCTCTGTCAACAGTCTGCATTTATTTCTAAACAAATTAGATATGATATCAAGCCTATTTCACAATCATTCCCATCACAACATATTTTAATTTGGAAAATTGAAATCTGAATAATCTTATAAGTTTCAAGATACACAAGAATTTCCGTTATTAATTTAAACATTTGATATTACTTTTTTTTATTTAAGGAACCATGACATATTAACCAATACATTCTTAATGTAAGAAATGATTGTGAAACCTTGGTCAGATTGATTCATACTTATTCACAAGATTAAGGAAGTGCTGCAAGGTGTATTGTAAACTAAACTTTGGCAGCACATAACTTAAAGAACATATTCCATAACATAGTTTCAGTTAGACCTCTATCTGATAGACTTATTAATGATTGATACTGCAGCATAGCAAACTAATTTTATTTTGTTTAAAAGTAAGAAAAAGCTTTTATTATAGCTATCAATAATATATATATTTTGAATTCTTTTTTTTTGTGTCTATTTTTTAGTTATTAAACATGTTACTATTCTGGCTACAGTATTTCATTTTAAAACCGAACTATCTTTATATTTGTAAAAACTCAAGTTTAAATCTTGTTTAAGTTCAACAATTCTATTCTTTAAGAATCAGACATGATGACACTAAAGAATATAATTCTGAATTACACCCCAGTCAAGATTCTTTTTGAGGTGACCAGTTCACGGATAATGAATGATATTGGAATGCCCACAGAAAACTGCTCACCTTTGTCCAGTGATATGACATATTTTCTCACACTAGAAAATGTCCTAAGTGGGATTTTAATCTAAGCCATGTGAGGTGCTTTGATCCGTAAGCAAACTTTAAATTCTGAAGACCCTTCTCTCCTTGGTTAACTCTTTATCTATGTCATTTAAAAATATTTAAGCCAGATTTGAAAGTACACTGATAATTAAAGCATTAAGCAATTTAAATTTGTTATAAAATGAAATATGAAATATTATAATGAATGAAAACTGTAAAAATCCACACATCATTTATATTATCACAACATGAATGATAAAACAAGGTTGAAAAATACAGAAATTTGTAACATGGAAAAAACTTAGGTTCCGTAATTATGAAGTTGAATTTGATTATCATTTATCTAAAAATCAATGTCTGACTACTAGTATATATATAAACGTAGTGTCTGTATAGAATACAATATTTATATATGTGTAGTTTTTGATTTGTTTTCTGTGTATAGGTTGTTCAGGATCTGATGCCTTGATTTAGAACCACACAAAGATGGAATAACAGCCTGGTGTCATTTAAACACAATCACCCCTTCACACGCTTTTTCCTAAAAGCAAGCCTTTTAAATTTTAAAATAGGCTTGCTACATAAATTGCCATAAGATCGTGAATGACCAAAAATTTCAATATCATACACTTAAAAATAAACTCATTACATATTACATGTATGTAAAACATACTAGTATGTATTACAAATATATAAAAAATAATGACAGATAATTTTATTTTTTTAATGTTTGGAAATTCTTATTTAATTGAAAGGTAATATACTACATTTGTAGTATGCCTGACACCTGGCATTAGTGTACCATACACATTATGATGTTCTATCAAATATTCCTTAAAGCATTTATTATTCAAATGAGTTCATCAATTCCTAATTTTCCATTTCACTTTATCATTTTTATAAGTTTACAGAACGATTGATTTGTTATACATAACCTGAGTATTCTCTACACTTTTTGTTTTCATTCAATACATACATACATATACATTGTACAATTCAGTTTTAATAAAAACATGCATGGGAAGTAAAGTAAGAGATTTACTTTTTAAAACTACAAGTAATGGTACATCAATAAAATATTTGTAATATTAATAATATTTTGTAAAACAATTAAAATTTGGAATGATAAAACACATGTACACACATCATTATTAAGCATGTGCACACATCATTATTACACATATATGTAAAATGTATGCATTTAATTTTCATAATAGTGAAGTATCTTAAGTGCTAAACTAATACATGTAATTACAGTACACATGTGTACATTAACAACATCAACGTCTTGTTCTGTCTGTCTCTCTCTCTCTCTAACCACATAAATACACACAAATTCAAAAAAGATGCATTTGCATCACACACACACACACAAACACACACACTTTCTCTCTTTCAACACAAACTATCACTTATTCGCTCATTCAAATCGCATCCAAAAAGAACAAAAATGTTTTTTCACCTTAGATGCACATAACAATAAATAATCACATATCTGTTATATATACTATAGGAATTCAAATTTATTAAGACTAGCCATCAGACTTTTTCAAATCTTCAAACACTTTAATATGCAGTACTTTTCAGACTTAGTATCAGTTAAATATTTATGTTCTTTTAGACCGACTCTGAATTAAACTGTTGTACTAAAACAATATCTTGAAATGATTAAACACTAATGTACAAATATTGCTTATTTTTATAATATCTGACTTACAGCACAACACCTAATTAGGACAACATATATATCGGTAATAATTAATTTGATGTATTTAGATTTCTCAGAAGTGCCGGTAAACTCAAGAGGCATATCAAAGTAATTTTAAAACATTAAATCCACACAGCGATTATACTTTCAAATTTGTATAAAATGACCATCCATATATATGCAAAAAGGTTCTTTTAAAAAAAATTGTGAATTTCACTTTATGTTATATTTTGAAGTACCAAATAGGGTTTATACAAAAAATAATAATTAGAATTGAATTGTCCTGAGAAACTAACCCCTCCCCCCCCCCCCCCCCATTGACCTCCTGACCTTGACCTTGACTTATGCCCATCAATTTGGTATGCAATACATTGTCTCATGTTGATTACATTTGTGCTAAGTGATCAAAATTCATCCATAGACATGGAAGATATGGAGCGGACACGATATTGGGACAGATAACCAGACAGAAAGGGTGATTCCTATATACCCCTCTAAAGTTTGTTTGCAAAGGGATAAATAAAAGTGAAATCAACCCAGTAGTTGTGAAGGAATTGTCCTAAAACACAAAATAGTGCTTTCATAACAGACTGTATTTGTTTTCTGATTTATGTTTGGGTTGTTCTAAGAACCCTTTCCACTTATGAAACATCATAAACATGTACATGTAGCTATAAGTACTGTACACTGTATGTATTTTGTACACAGCAAAAATAAAGAAGAATTAATTCTAGGTAATACACATGGAAATAGTTTTTTTCAAGTATCACTAAGACTTTTCATAATGTATATGTATTCTAGGTAATACACATGGAAATAGTTTTTTTTAAGTATCACTAAGACTTTTCATAATGTATATAGCCAATAAATTCCTTCACTGTATGTCTCCATCTATACTGTAAACCAACTTTTATTCGCTGATATTAACTTTCACGTTTCTCTTACCAAAACCATTTTACGACTATTCATTTTCGCAATATGGACTTTAGCTGAATATTTGTTATAAATAAAAAGATTTTGGTAACAAATTTGCGACAATTAACTTTCACGATTATTTTGTCTTGGCGAAACAGGCAAAAGTTAATTGCATGCGAATAAAAGCTGGTTTGCAGTATACCGTAGTGTATCTACAATCTTTAGTTTTGGTCCCCTGAACCAGGTAATTGCACATTAATAGTATCTTCACTTCATGCTGTATTCCTCAATATGGAGTCTGGTCAGACACGTTGATCAACTCAGATGCTCTGAAAATAAATAAAATGAATAAATAAATAAAATGAAATAAATAAATAAATAAATTTTAAAAAACATATATATAAAGACATAAACCATTTAAAAGTCTTATACACAATAACACAGACTAAAAATTATTTTGCATTATAATGATAAAAACTGTAGCTTGAAACAGAACAACAGTTATTAAACATACAACCATTTGGTACAATCGTTTTTTTTTTATAGATGTCAACATCTGCTAACATTTTAAAAACATCAATAAATGTTTAACAGATGTCAATGCCTGCTGTATCATCTGAAATGTAGGATTTAAATGCCCTTTATTACAGGAAATATTTTATTGAATAGTGCTCGATATTAATGGTAGTTGGACTGCTACAGACAAGTGGAAATGACTGTTGTTGGTGACCCCCATATAGGACAATGGAATATTTGGTAGTTCTTTCATCTCATTATATCACAGACAAATGTAAATTCAGGCAAACAATAGGATATTATTACTAAGATCAATGATTCTTTCGTATCTTTAATTAAATCAAAATATGTATCTTTATATCTGTGATATTTAATTAATAATTTCATTTATTGTAAAATATTTCTATCATAGGTAATGAAGATATGAGACACAATGATTATCATAGATTCCTAATTAAGAGTGGAGGACTTGATCTCGGCAGGTTGTGTGGTATGCCTTTGAGCCAAGGCATTTAATTTCACTTTATTCCAGCAGTTCACCCAGATGCTGAATGAATGAGTGTTGGTAAATATACTGGGGGATAACTGTATGAAGCACAGGTGTACTCTTAAGTTGCTTTACATCACTGAAACCAGGATAAGCACCTGATGAGCCTACAGACTAACTTAACTAATGTAATAAATGTTATATTCTGTTTATAATTATCAATTATCAATGTTATTTTAAAACAACAGCAAAACTGCAAAAGTTATTTGTATATAATCCATTCATGAAAATTTACAACACAACACTTTGAAAAATTTGAAAAAAAAAAATTAAAAATCAAATACATGTATATACAAACAAACAGTCAAACAATAAAACACAAACAATTACAAACTCCAACAGCCTTAACAGTCCTTTCTCAATTATTTTAATTAATGTATATCACTATCAGCTTCATATGTTACAACTGACATATTGCCAGGCATGCCTTTTATGTTCTGACACTGGCCGCCATCATGGTACCAAAGCAGCGTCATGGCAACTAATGACGTTCAAGTGTCAGGTGGCATCATTAAACGGCACAATTAAGGCAGAATTTTCATTCTTTTTGCGTGTAATTCAAGCATGCCGACCCTTTGTCGGAACATTGTGGGTGTGGCCAGCGATCTGTCAATAATTTCAGAAGCAGATTAACTTGTTTTTTAGATTTACTTTCATAATGATGATTTTGCTATCAATATCATTTATTATCCACTGCAGAAAAGACTATGGGTAACTTAATGTGTTTTATGTGAGCATGCAGGTGTGTGTGTGTGTGTGTGTGTGTGTGTGTGTGTGTGTGACAAAGACTATCAGGGAATGAAGTTTTGAAAATTAAAATAAATCATTCTGACTCTTGCCATGATGGTTTTTTACCCTACATTTCATCTTGAGATATTCCTGTATATGATAAACTAAAGCATTTTGTTTGTAATGCTGACATGCTGATAGCAAATTGTTTCAGTGTTACTATGCAGAAATATATCAACTAGTTTCTATCAAAGCATTTAGCATGCAAATTAGGAAACCTTTTTTAAAAAATCTTTATGATCTGAAAACTTAAACATTTTAGCAAAGGGATCAATCCTAAATTCCCAATCAATTTTTCTTGCTCTTCATCCCGCAATGGATTTTTTTAAAATGTGTGTAGTGAATACCAGTATTCTATAAACCAAAATTCTAAATCAAATTGTTCCATATTCATAAACATATGGATATAACACAGTTTTGAAGATTTGAGGTAACATAAATTTTCTGAAAAACCATAAATAACTGCAATAACTGATATATTTTTCTCGGTTCTTCTAAGAATGATAATCACAGATTTTGTGTAAACATTAAGACATTCTGTTATTTTAACAAAAAACATGCACAGATCTGACAGCAAATATATTATTCAGATCTCAAAATTAAGTAATTAAAAAGCTAAGTTATATAACTTCAAAACAGATAATGCAATCAAAAACTCTATAATTATATTGTAAGTTATACAATGGTTATTAAAAAACCAATTCTAATGAACAATAACATCAAATTACTATAGACGCCTAGGAAAGTTAGAACCTGTATTTTCTGCTGCCCAAGAGAGAGCTTCCTCTAAGCTGAAAAAAAATATTACAATATGATGATCATGCTACGACATTCAATTTTCAAGCAATTCTAATGGGGTTCGCCGCTGTACCACGTGATACCTTCTAATGTTTGTGCGGAACACTTATTTCCAATGGATATGGAATAATATGAGATGGCGTTTTCCAGCGAAAACGACGTCATTCCAGGAATCTGTGACGTGTACATTTTCCAAAACGTTCCGCACAAACGTTAAGAGGTATTGATCACGTGGTACAGCGGCGAACCCCATTATCTATAAAAGAAACATAAAATAAATACCAGTACTAACTTGAGGCAACCCTGAATTTTTATGTCTATCCTAAAGTTTTTATGACAATATTTTCACAAGCAATGTTAAAGTTGGCATCCTTTCCCCATATGGTCAATGTAAAACATTTTTTTTTTTAATTTCTTACCTGCCAACTCTAAATTTTTCTAAGAACAGAAACACAGAAGTGCTAATTCAATCTGTCCTATGATAATAAGTTAAACCTGGAGTATCTGACCACAGATTTCTGATATTGTATTTGTATCTTGGCACTTCAGAAACACCCCCTCCCTCCCTTAAAAAGACAAAGAAGCATGAATGTTTCCTCTTTAACAATGTTATTTGAATGAACGTATAAAAAAGACACCTGTTTATTTATAGGTAATTTATTGTTCTTCTTCTATTATTAAATAGACAAGCTTAACTCAATTATTCAAATACATCTTTGTTTTCCTCATGACAAAGGTAAGACAAGAGAACATCCAATCCTAACATAAGTTACAGCATTCCTCGAGTTTGGGACATTTTAACTTGTATAATGGATACAAATGGACTAAATTAAGAACAGATTCTAGTCAGTGTTAGAAACAACTCATTTTTTCACGAGTCCTTGTCTATCACCTTCAACATTTTCTGTTGTGGTACATGTATATAGGACATTGTTAAAAAAGTAAACAACCCTTCCCAAAAGTTACCGGTCCAGAACAGTTGGATTGACTGTTATTCCCAACAGTGTTCTTTTTATGCATAATCCATAATCACACTGGATTTTTTTATCATTTTTATAGTCTAAGTTTGGGATTTCATGCTACATGTTAGAATCAAATTACTGAAGTAACACTACTTAACAATGTTTTTTAAACTATAGAAAGTATAAAGTGTAAATAGGTAACACAATGAATTCAGCATATACGATTTCAAAGTGAATTGGAAATTAATTGTGTTTTAAAATTTTAACATTGGTAGCTAAAAAAAACATTAAACTTGAAACCCTTATTTGTTTTTCTTTGAAAACAATATTTATGTACATATTTATTTACAATTTTTTAGTTTTTTTTTTTTAATTTTATTTACGGTATTCATCTTTTTTATTAAAGAACTGAACATTTTGTACGCAGGAAAATGTATCCTTCCTCATCCCAGAATCATCATAAGTGACAGCTATTGCGACAGGCATCATAAAAACTAATGCTAATGACAGGCAACATCTGCAGGTGTGCGTTTCACATTGATAAAAATATGCAAAAACATTTGCATTAAAATTTTATGTAACATATTTACACATAATTTGTTCAGCACAGAAAATGGATCAATGTATTTAGATCAATAAATTCAAATATTTACCGGTATAAGCATTTCTTAGATATTTTATATTTTGAGTCCCAGGGCTTCGGAAATTTCGGTCTGGCCGGACATTTTGTACAAGCAAAAAAAAAAAAAAAAAAAAAAAAAAAGGTCGTCGGCAAAGGGCTGTCTATGCGTGCAGTGCATGTTGTAGATTATTTTATTTTGACAAACAAACCAACCAATTTTTTTTAGCTACTGCGATTGCCAATTTTAATCCATGTGCGTTGTTACAAGACTAAGACGTTTACTGCTTTTTTAAGCTTCCGCGATATGCTGTTATTATCAGTATTCGTTACTGTCCACGATGCTTGATATTGCACGTCCGCCATATTGTTTACTAACAATCGGGAATTTTCGTATTCCGAAGAACATTATCGCGAGAGGTTCTAAATAGGAATTCAGGTATCACGAATCACGATATAACGGGAACTGCTTGACGAGGTTCCAATATATTTATGTGAACAAAAGATCTTAATGCCGAAACTTTTATTAAAATAAAATTTAATCGTATTTCTTTATTTATTAATAAAGAAACAGTCACAAAGCGCGTAGTAGGTAATCTTCAACACCCCACGTGGAACCTCTTTGATGACAAACCGTCATCCTTGACCAACACTCGTTATGGCTTCCGTAATCAACACAGTTACAACCATGCACTTATTTTTAAACAAACACACGTTTAAAGAAAGTTATAATGATTCGGACTGGGAAACAAAAGAAAAAGACACGCGGCACGCGACTACTTAAGTCCACAGGTATTTACTGATTAATAAACAATCACCTGATTATTAGATCTTACTGTTGTTGACAGGTAAACGCGTGGTAAGGACAATACACTTAGTGAAGTCAGGTAGAGTTTAAAAGACCGACAGACAGACTAGCGATGGTTTACTTTTGTCGGACCAAAAACTGATTTGTCCGTTTAATATTTCGGTTGTAAAATTGAAAATGTCCGAAAACAAAAAATGTCCGACTGGCGATTTTTCACGTCGGTCAAAATAATTTTTTGTCGGACATGTCCGGCAAATATGACCGTTTCCGGACCTCTGATTTTGACTTGCATACAGAAAATACTGAAGCTGGCAAAATAAACAGCTAAAAGAAGACAGAAAAAAAGAAAAGACCTTAAAATACTAAGCCAAATTAAAACAACTAATGACACACCTATATTCTAAAGGGGTTGAAGTGCAATTTTTCAATGATCAAATTATCAATTATCAAATCTATCATATTTCTTGTCAAAAATTACCAGCTGAAGCATAAAATCTTTATCTAAATTTGAGATAAGAAAGGACTAGACCAGAGAAGAAAATGTCAAAGTCCCCTAAAATATAACCCATAGTTAAGGTATATGTACTATCCCCTTTTTAATCCCAATGTCAACCATTGCCATGGCATGCATGATTTAAGCCCTGAAAAAAGGAGATGTAACGTGGATTGGCATAAAATTGTTAGGTAAACCTCCATGCATAGGATACAAGCCATTGGTATTTACATTCAACAAGTCAATCTTAGCAGTGTTGGAAATAAGTCAAAATTTTCAACCAGTCCTATTTAATCTCAACATTTTCTATTGTGGTATATAGGAGACTATTAAAAAAGTAACCAATCCTTCCCATCTAAAGGTAACCAGTCTTGCACTGTTAGACTGGTTGTTATTTTGAACACTGATCTTAACCAAGTAAGGAGACACTTTCACCTAATGGGACATAAGGACCAGGAAATTAGGCTTGGAGTCCATACAGAGGGAGGTAATAAGCAGTATCTGGGTAGGTATACCACATGCATCAAATAAAACACTGATAGACTGACTTGCCTCATTCTCACATAAACCATCAAACACAACTATACTACTCCTAGAATAGTAAATACATATATGTACATATACAACAGATGTCAGATAAACAGTGCAACTATTCCATTAATTAAGAAATAACATTCTATCCGAGTGTATTCATTCATAAAATCAAATGAAAACACTCAAACAGAATGTTATAACTTATATTTACAACCATAAACAAGAGGCCCATGGGCCTGATACGCTCACCTGATAACTAATGGCTAGCTGATAGATTTAAAGAAAACATAAATACTAAACCCCAATGACTTTTTTCTTTACATCATGATAACCATTGTATCAATACCTACAACATTCTAATATACATGCCTATACAAAAAGTTAATAGTTTTCAAGATAATTAACCATTTCAGTATTGTTTCACATCTGTGACCTTGAACTTTGAACCCATGACATTTATCTATACATCAAAATGATCGTTGTATCGATACCTACAACATTCTAATATGCATGCCTATACAAAATGTTTATAGTTTTCAAGATAATAAAACATTTCAGCATTGTTTCGCATATGTGACCTTGACCTTTAAACCAATAACCTTTTTCCATACATCAAAATGATTGTTGTATCGATACCTACAACATTCTAATATACATGCCTATACAAAAAGTTTATAGTTTTCGAGATAATTAACCATTCTGGTATTGTTTCGCATCTGTGACCTTGACCTTTGAACCCATAACATGTTTCTGTACATCAAAATGATCGTTGTATCAATATCGACAACATTCTTATAAACATGCCTATACAAAAAGTATATAGATTTCGAGAAAATTAACCATTTCGGTATTTTATCACATCTGTGACCTTGACCTTTGAACCCATGACCTTTTTCTATACATCAAAATGATCGTTGTATCAATACCTACAACATTATAATATATATGCCTATACAAAAAGTTTATAGTTTTCGAGATAATTAACCATTTTGGTATTGTTTCGCATATGTGACCTTGACCTTTGAACCCATGACCTTTTTCTATACATCAAAATGATCGCTGTATCAATACCTACAACATTCTAATACACATGCCTATACAAAAAGTTTATAGATTTCGAGATAATTAACCATTTTGGTATTGTTTCGCATCTCTGACCTTGACCTTTGAACCCATGACCTCTTTCTATACATCAAAATGACCGTTGTATCAATACCTTCAACATTCTAATATACATGCCTATACAAAAAGTTTATAGTTTTCGAGATAATTAACCATTTCAGTATTGTTTCACATCTGTGACCTTGACCTTTGAACCCATGACCTTTTTCTATACATCAAAATGATCGTTGTATCAATACCTACAACATTCTAATATACATGCCTATACAAAATGTTATAGTTTTCGAGATAATTAACCATTTTGGTATTGTTTCGCATCTGTGACCTTGACCTTTGAACCCATGACCTTTTTCTATACATCAAAATGATCGTTTTATCGATACCTACAACATTCTAATATACATGCCTATACAAAAAGTTTATAGTTTCCGAGATAATAATTATAATCAGAGGTAAAAAAAATTAGGTCACGACCTTCACAATTGACCTTGACCTCGTTTTGAAGATACTAACAAGAAGATGTTAAAACTGCAAACCCCATGTCATTATCTGGTCAAATAGTCAAGTTATAAGAATTTGTAGCTATTTTACGATTTTTTCAAAATTAAACGCAAAAACGCGTAACCTATTTTTTATCAGAATTTCACAAAATGAACAAACTATAGACTTAAGACCCTAGAGAAGCCAAATATCACATCAGATTTTTTCTCCAATCAGTACTTTCGAAGAAGAAGATTTTTTAAGATTTTTGCACCCCTAGGTCACCTTGACCTAGTTATGGTAGCCATAGCAACGCCATGAACAAATCTGAATTGCACCGGCCCATATATACTTCTGACAAAGTTTCATTAAAAACTGTCCAGTAGTTTCAGAGGAGAAGTTGAAAATAGGTGTTAACGACGCACACACGCACACACGCACACACGCACACACGCACTCACGCACACACGCACATACACACGCTGCGCTATGCCATAAGCTCACATGACCTTCGGTCAGGTGAGCTAAAAATGTTGTTAGCAAGACAGAAATGTAAAAATATTGCTACAATAATTTATTTTATCCAAAATAACGACAAAGATATGGTATTGATTGAACAGCCTTTTTCCAAATAAGGATAGAGACGTCTGGACTAGGTTGGAATACTGACCAATCAAACAATGCATGACGTAATTTAGGACGACATTCTATGACGTCATTGGATAGTTAAGGGTAATGTAATCAGGTCATGACCCACACCATATTCATGAGCGACTGAATGCCAGCAAAATCAAATAGAATCATGTAAAGGAGGTCAATTCCAATTGTACATCTAAAACTTTAACCAAAAACCTAAACAATGTCAATTGTGACATTCACACAACAACCCTTTTGTGCAACCCATTAAACACCTCATTTTCAGCTTTCTAAGCACACAGGGATTTTTCTGACCTTTTTGGGAAAAGGACCTTTGGATGAAATTGGGAAAATGCTCAACAAAAATGTAATTTTGGGAAAAATCACAACAACATATTAGAAATTCTAGACCACTAAACTACTGGTAACTGAACAAATTATATCGGTGTTCACAGCAAAATAGCGCTGTCTCTTTTGTCTCTATATAAATCATCCAGCAAAATGTGGGTTAATATAGATTAAAACCGTTATCAGACCGATATATCCTCCGAATATGATGTTGATGATCTTGTGAAATTTTTTTTCTCAAAATTTTTTATAAACATAGCTAATTGGGAATTTTTTACTACAGAATTGGGAAAATGTATGTTTTTTTTGCATTGGGAATGGGTCCCTTTACCGGACCCTGTGGATACCCAGAAAAATCCCTGGCACATTATTGCTATTCATACTACTTTAAGGACAACAAGGGGCCAATTATCTTACACAACTTAATACATTTTATTTTTAAAATCCCTGTTTTTTGAATAAAGTCTCAGACATATGTTTCAAATTTTTAGGAAAGATCTACACCAGTTTTATAATGTGCTTTATAAATAAATATATGATATATCAAAACTGTACTCTTGTAAGAATTAAATATGAAGGCATTCCAAAAGTGAGGAAGGATAGTAAAACAAAGAAAACAATATCGATCTCAAAATAAAATTTTGTCATAAAATGCATCACAAAATATATGAATGAGAGAAAGAAAGCATGGGACATTAAACTTACGACATCTGGTTAAATGAAGATGGTTATAGTGTATACAAAACAGTGGATAAGTGCTAGCAAGTGATTACTGTATAGTTGCTTTTATTCACTGGGGATATAATTTCCCTATATTCACAGTCTGACTTAATATCGCGAAATTAAATACAAAGTGAATATTTTCATGTAGCATCCATTAAAATTAAGACTTAGATAATCTGTACAAAAAATTGTTGACATCGGCCACTGCACTGCAAGATTTTATACCCGTAATAAGTTCCAGTGTCTAAACCGTGAAATTTTATCCCCGTAGAATTAAACAACTATACAGTATATTTGTGTATACTCCACCATCTGAACTCCATACTTTGTATGGAATCTGGAAAATTGCATGGTTAATTTTCACATTGACACCATCAATATAAACTTACTTCTTCCCAAACTTGATGTGGATGACCAGAAATACGACTCCTAACAAGACACAGATACAGCCTACTACGATGTACGCTATACCCAGGAAGGGGTTCTTTCCACCTAGCCAGGAGGTTGTGGTTAGGATAATCTGTTTCTTTCCCTCAAAAGATGTCACTGGATAAGCTGTAAATGGTTAAAATTAAGCATTACTGTAAAATTTATATGGCTGCTCAGTAAAATATAGACTGTTACATGTGGATTCTAATTCTGAAGAAAGACCTTAAAAACGGGAGAAAACTCACAATACACCCCTGATCAAAATTAAAAACAGGTCAAAGAGGCCTTAAAAATGGCACCTGAAACACTAAGTGCTATGATATAGTAGCCTGGTAGGTTTGTCAAGATCAACAGTCCCTAATGCAATTTGCAACCAGTGTATTTTATTAAGCATTGTTGTATTCAGATGTTTAACTACAGCTGGTAATGTCTAAATGTAAGTTAAATAAATCATGACTTGGGACGTAAATCAATATCTATTCAATCAATCAATCAATAAATACATTCATCTCTTAATCAATCATTTTATATATATTTTTTGGAACAATTTGAATTTTCACTCTAATACTGTAGATTACTTATATTTCGCGAGTAGAAAATTTCGCGGCAAGACCATGTTGGCCTTATTCGCGAATATTTGAATTCGCGTTTGGAATCTGACTGAATACAAAATTCGCGATTGTTTGCAGCATAAATGTAAATAATAAAATAAAGACGGACATGACACGTGTTTAAAAATAGTTCTTCTTTCTCTGTTAAAATGCTCCGCCGTTTGATCGGAGAACCAATTAGTAGGTTAATCTCTTTAACCAATCAATAAAGAATTATAACAAATGTATATAGTTGTTTGGTTTTCTTTTTTTACTAAGGTGAGTAGTATTCACTACTGGAGTGAGTAGTGAGTAGTATTTACTGGTCTTATTAATGTACCGGATTTAAAATGAACACTCCACGCTAAGTGGCTCCTTCAATCGTTGGAAGAGCTGGAGGGAAAAAGTCAACTTATCAAGCACGCTTGGGACACTGTTAAGTTGTTAGTTTTGCCAAGATGTACTAGTATTTATACAGTT
Source organism: Anadara kagoshimensis (assembly GCA_021292105.1). Lineage (NCBI taxonomy): Eukaryota > Metazoa > Mollusca > Bivalvia > Arcoida > Arcidae > Anadara > Anadara kagoshimensis. Next base: position 41,497,656 of record CM037864.1, read on the forward strand.
TGTGACAGTTCTTTGTCTATGGGATTAATTTGTATTTAATTACATAAATTAAACAACGAATTCTTTAAAGTTCTTTTTCAAAAGTTACGCATTTTAGCATATAGGTATTGCTCTTGAAACAAGAGGATATACGTTCAGTATACTACAAGTAAAATTCGACATATCGGAGAGAGTGAGAGAGAGAGAGGGGGGTTTACATACAAGTACAGTAATGTACTACGTATAGACACGGTTCACTAACCCCATACACACCTGTATAATTACCGGATTAAGATAATTACCGGATTAAGATGGCTTCCATGGCGGTCTTGTTTATATTCAAAACTTTATTGATCGATTTCATCAAAAGTATTTAATGAAACATGATAAAATTCATAAATAATGTTGATATATGTACAATAATAATTTAAACAAAATCTCAAGGTCGTGCGTTAAACACATAATTGTGTGGTGTAAGTTGTATATCATCAAATTCCCTGCATCGTGTCTTTTAGTACCGGTATGACCGTATCGGAAATGTCAACATAGAAATATCTGCGTGCTGGAAATATTCGCGTGATATTTGAATTCGCGAATGAGGTGATTCGCGAATTTACGCGAAAATAAATCTCTCGCGAAATAAAAGTAATCTACAGTACACTCAACTGAAATACAACATAATTTTATATAATCTTAATTCTAGCAGTTATAATTGAATGTGTCTACCAAATACATCCCACATCCCACCTTATAATTAACATTACAAAAATTACCATAGTTAATCTGGATTTTGTAGTTTCCCTTTGGAAGTTTCTCAGCAAATGTTCCAGTATGGCTGATGCGTCGGTACAATTTACGGAAGTTGGGTAATGCAGCGGTTCTCATCCAAACAATCAGATCTTCATTTTCATACCCATTGTTATCAGTATTGTTTGTATCCAAAGTCCAGGCATACTTATTATTCCAGGAATATGGGTTTGTATAGCCATCCCAATCTAAAAAGTCAAAATATAAATGTATAAATGAAAATAGAAAAATATTTTGCAGCAGAAATAACACAGAGATACAGCTCAAAATAAAGCTTAAAGTAATAATATTACAATAGGGTTTACAATTCACTATGTGCTGTCAAAGTCATTAATTAGTTCTTGTTTGAAAGATATACTGAAACACTGTTACTCAGTCTTAAATCTAGAGTTTTTCAGTGCTAGGCCATTTTCAAAAACTTTCCTCTAAAACACCACAACACCAATGTTTATGTATTTATCTAATGTTAAAAATGGCCCACTAAGGCTTCAAAAATGGAGCTATTTGGCATAATAAGGGATAAATGGCCCCATGACTATTCTAGAATGAACACAGTTGCTACTATGAATTATATACAAGTACATTAAAAAGCAAGAGTCACACTGACATGCATAAATATATGGTTTTTCTGATGGTGCAACATGAAAGAAAGTTTTGAACAAGAACATTTCTGAGTGTGCTAAATACCCAAATGTAGGACTTTCTTAAGCTAGTAAAGTCAAAAAATACAGAACCGATGCACTAAAATAAAACTCATATGTATTAATTATATTTATAAACAATCCAGACATTATTAGAAATAGTTCTGTATGCTTATTACAGGAAAACCAAAGTATTACTAGACACATGAAAGGGCAAACAGAGAATGGTAAATGTGAAATTAAATACCCTTATAGTGTATAAGAAGAGTATAAAAACTCTTATGTAAAACGTAACATGACATCGCAGGTCACAACAGAAAAGTACCACATATCTGTCTCACTTTATTATAAACAATATATAAACTTACTTGGGGGATTGTTGAACTTGTCTTTTTTGTCTGAAAACCATGCTATACCTGTGTTAATTAATCCTACACTTTCACTTGTGTCAGTATAGGTTAAAGTAAAGGAATCTGCAATGAAAAATAACAGTGATATTATTTTATAAAGTATATTACAACATAAATGTTTTGGGAGTACCAACATATACTAGATAATTTGTATGAAGTATGACGATTTCAGATATTTTTAATGTCACCTACTGGTAATTGTAACCAATTTGATGCAAGTACATGTTTTAAATACATTTATTTGCGCGATTAGTTTATTAAATGCTGTTATATATAACTCCTTTTTCTTTCACTGTATATAGTTTGTTGTTGTAGACAAAACATGAGAACTATTCTTTTCTAGAGCACCTGGACTCCACAAACAGAAACATGACTTTTCCATATTTTACATATGCTTCCATACCCATGAGTAATTTAATGACGTTTTATCTCAATTGGTAAAGTGCTCATCCTATAAGTGGGAGGTCGCGGGTTTGAACCCCGACCGGGTCTGACTCAAGACTTAAAATTGGGTAGTGAATATTCTTTCGCCAAGCACTCAGCATTACGAAATGAAAGTTGCGGTTCTTTTGGATGGGAACTTAAAATAAACAATGTCACATGTCATGGTAGGTTTGGCACGATAAAGAACCCTGCTGTATAATGCCATCAATGCAACACACAGGCAAAAATTCTGCACCTTTGTCTATAGCTGGCGATGTCTCGATATAAGTGAAATATTCTTGACTGGGATGTTTGATAAATTCTTCCATACTGATGAGTAATTTAGTAACATTTTATCACTGACAGTCCATTTTACCTAATTTACTAGCTTAATAATGAATAAATGTAATTCAAGTGTTAAAGACTATATATTGAACATATGAAATAGGTATTTTTCACTTCATGTAGACAAGCTAAAAATTTATAAAGAAAATCCTTACCATTAAAAAGACTGTTCGCAATAGCACCACATGGAGCCACACCGAGAGTGTATGAAGAATTTATTGCCCTGGTTTTATATGGTTCACAATCTGAATTGAGGGCTGATGATGCCACCAGGTCTCCGTGGATCTGGTTATCATCACGGGATCGGACATATCGCCGGTGGTTCTGGTAGAAGTTTGATAATCCATAATACATGTATACTGTTCCCTGTACAAATAAACAAAATAACAATTAAATTTTAACAATGACAATAACTATTTAGTGTTTATTAGTGTGTTTAGAAATTTGCATGATATCATATTCAGAAAGAGTTCAGCAAGAACATAGTTTAATTTGTATGTTATTATTGTAATTGTATCCAAGCAATAAACTATTATTATTATTACTGGTATTATTATAAATATAAACTCTAGTTCATCAAAACACTTGAACCAAAAAATTTAACACTGGATGCTGAAACTTGCTACTGGTAAGCTAAAACACTGTGAGGGAATAACATCAGTCTTTCTATAGCAAGATAAAAGTTTATTTATTTTTTATTTTTTTAAATTGCAGTACTACCCAGGTCTGTACTTACAGTGAAGTCTTCTGGAAGAGAAATAGTTTCATCACATTCACACACATAGCCTGTATTGTTGGTACCTATTTGTTCTAGTTTGTAAGCACACGTTTCATTGGTTGCTGAGGTTTTATCTATGCAATATGTGTAGTCATGTTTAAATTCTTTTATCTAAAATAAATAAATAAATAAATGAAAATAAATAAATAAATAAAATAAATTTCTTAGTTTACCGTTAATGATAAAAAATGTGATAATTTTTTATATCTGCATGGAATGGCAAAAGTTTAAAATCTCAAATATCCTAGAAGATGAACTTAGAATTAAAAAAAACACATACATTTAAATACAAACTGTACATGTACACAACTTACGGTAGTCTTTATAAATAAAGTTAAAGTACCAGCCTTATTTTTTTCATGCAGACATAATGAATTCATAAATCATGATGATCATGTATATCTCTAATTTCCACACAGATATGGATATTAACAACAATATTTTAATTGTTGGTTACCTAGAAACGGATATTACTGATACCATGGGAAATCATAAACCTTCCAAGACTTGAAGTAATAAAGACTCTTAACTCTTTAAATCACTAATTATAATTAATTACCTGATTTGATGTAATTAATAAAGCTATACCAAGTGGAATAAATGCAATGCCAATAGCAAAGAAAGCTGGTAGTACTGTCCCAGCTGTAAGTATAGGTTGCCATGCAGGTAACTTTTGTTGTTTAAACTTTGTATCTGAAATTAATAAGAGACAAAAATTAAAATGCAAACATTTTTGTCATAACATCTGAAAAACTTCAGCCACAGCAGTAATAGGGGTGAGACTGAGGGTATTTGTGGGTTTTGTATTATTGGAGGACTGGATAAAAAAATGCAATGCAAAAGGTGTTCTATAATTTTCCACCGATATAAGTGTGTTTAGGACTGAATTGTGAAAAAAATCATAGAAAAATTCAATACATTTTGGTATTTCATTCTTGACAAGAGTCAAGATGAGGATTTGTGGAGATGATGGATGTGGATTTGCAACTACCGACTACCGTTTAATATCTCTCATCTCTGCTGAGTAAAATCGTGTAACTTAAGGGGTATTTCAAACGAAAACCCGCGCAAATACTAGATGCTTTTACACAATCTATACATTATGTCACCAAGGACATCACTTCCTATCTACGAATCTCCATTTTAAAACATGTAAAATCCCTTTGGTAACAACATTTTCCATTCTACAGAAATATTTAATGTTAGATTAAGAAATGTCATCATGTTTTCAGTTATGACTTGAGACTGAAATAAGTGTTAGGGAACCATATCAAACTATATATTTTCTATGAAAATGGAACACAATGGGGTCCGTCGCTATACCAAGTCATAACTTAATGTTTGTATGGAATAAAGAACGGACTGATTATTTACACTTAAGGCCGCATAACGCAGGTAGTAGGCTGGCGTTATTTACACTTACGCATGCGCAATACGATAACTAATATCAGCTGTATAAGGGCAAGGTTGTGTTCGCTATACGGTCCCACGATCTTGAAGTTGTGATCGCTCAAGTATATCGGCCTAATACATGAGATTACGTAAAGTAAACTGTCAAACTATAATGAAACTATAAAAGGTAAATTAATCCTTAAATGTAAAAAAGTTTGATTGCAACACGTGTCGCGACCGGTAATCAGAATTCTTGTATTTTTTTTTAAATGATACCAAATTAAAATCAATGCAAGCAATTTATTCTTATTTTCCTCTGATAATTGATTTTATTTTTTAATTATTATTATTATTGATGATAACATAATAATTCATCTTTTAAAAGTTTAAAATTTAAATCAATATAGATGTACTTGACATGTTCATAGAAGAATTGTAAATAGGAATTAAAGAGCAACTACTTGATGAGTCGTGTTCGAACACCTAATTAAGGCGAATTTTCGCTTTGATTATTAATCTCCATACTCCAATAAGGCTGTAAACACGGGATACCGTTAATCACTTAATCCAATTAAGACCCATGAACACAGGATATCCATACTGAGTTATTCATTCACCGCTCGGGCATAGATCTATGAACATGGGATGCTGCACGGGATGCCGTTAATCACTAAATCTAATAATTACGACCCGTGAACACAGGGTACTGACTTTGGAGAAATTAATAGGATGGTGAATGGATGATGCATTTTTTTTCCAAGATGGGAATTATATTAAAATGTATTTGAATTTGAAATGCGACTTAAAACAAAAATCTTTGAAATATTTTGTTCCCCTAGTCGTGTTCACGATCTATTAGGCACCACGATCTATTTTTTCCCGAGAAAACGTACTCATGACAAAACAAGGAATATTCTTGATTAGGATTACGAAAATTAATTTAATTAAGTGGATATATCGTTATAATCGTGAACCTCAAACATATTTGGGAACAACTGATTTAAAAGTTGCATAATTTGCTCATAACAGATGATCTCCTATGGTTTGCATTGTGCATTGAATTGCGATTATTAATCAACAAACACTTTTTAAAAATCTTTTTTTTTTATGAAATAAACAACACAAAAAAGTAATTTTTATTATATTTTATTACGGATTTTACAATAATTCTGTGTCCATCGATGTCTATTTTGTCTCATGAACGAAATCGGGAGGTCACCTGGGTATATCCTTGGGCAGTGTCGACACACTCCGATATTACACAAATTTAGCTGCCGATAATTAGACGGTCTTGCATTCACACCTTAGATAATCATCTCACTCTACTCATAGTGATTAACACTGGCCGTTAATTACTTTGTTTATTTAGTGACACTCGCCGATCCGTCACTGGCTTCAATGTGTTATCACCTGTTAATTACAAGTGGTGTCCAGGAATTTACAAAACGTTGATTAAAACTAAACTTTCTGATATTGTGTTTCTTTGCAAGTCATGTTATCTGAAAAGATCCTGCAACTTTTTTACCCATCAGATTGAAATGAGAGCCCATCTGGTTAAATGTTTAGAACAACAAGAATTTACCTCATTTCCACATTTTCTAAAGCCAAATCGACGAAACATTACAAACATGTCCATCAAAAATCGAAATATATTTTCGTTGCAGAAATATCTACGATCAGAAAACAGCTGAAATGGTAGAATGCACTAATTGTGGGGAATGGTACCATGTTTCTTGTATAACTCCTGGGCCCATTGAGTCTTTAGCAAAGTCTGATTCAAAATATATTTGCAGTGACGTTTGTGAAACTGAACAGCAATCTAAAATTTTAAATTTCTTGTAAATGTGTAAATATTTGTTAGTAATTTTTAAGTAATTATTTTAGAAGTGAATTTGTAGGGACCGGTTCAGTAAATTTCTGAGGTGATCAGTTGCGTCTTTGTTCATGAGATCCACTCTCTTTGTGTAACTTCAGAGATATTAATTGTCCATAGATTTTGTCATATATTAGTTATCCATTTTAATTTGTATACTATCACAAAAAGCTTCTAAAATTCTCATTTTCTCTTTAATTCTAAATCATTGTGATGGATAACTAATCAAATGGATCCCGTGAGAACCACGTCCCCGTCGTGGGATCTGGAAACATGTTCAGTTATTATACGTCATATTATATATATAATTAAATTAATTTAATATTTATCAACAGTACCATGTTTTGAATAATTAAATACATTTTCATTACATAATAATGGCATATGTAACTATTCATGGCAAAGTGTTCTCGATATAGTATCCGATATACTTCATTGAACACAACCTTGCGCTTATACAGCTGATATTAGTTATCGTATTGCACATGCGTAAGTGTAAATAACGCCAGCCTACTACCTGCATTATACGGCCTTAAATGTAAATAACATTCGCCAATTAAGAATTTTCCATTGGATATGAAATCATATCACTACACCTTTTCTCATAAAAACAATGTTATTCAGAGGTTTGGCAAAGTAAACATTAAAGGTTATGCACAAATGTTAAGAGATTTTAATCATGTGATACAGCATCAAACCCCATCCCATTTACTGCCTATTTCAACATGGACCACATCCTACTTTTTAACCCAAAATTTAAGATCAGGTTTATTCACTCCAATTTATCTTTAAACCATTAAACTGACAGTAGTAAAACCATTAAAGTTTTCCCTCCATAAAATCTGTTTATGGATTATCGTCTGTGTTGTTAATAATGCAATAAATTATTGATAAACAAAAACAAATAGTTGACAGTTCCCATGGATGTCAGATGGCACATCGAACAGATGCCGCCGTTTACTTCACTATCTTGACTCTCTGGTCAAAAATACCGAAAGAATATAAATATTGAGGTATTTAAGAGTCCATAAAATACGCCACAGTCATTCTACTTAGTCCCAGACCTTTAGGTTTTCTACTCTTTTTCTCTTCTTCCTGGGATCCTGGTGTACTGGTAGTCGCCATGTTGATATACAATACAGAGCGCCACCTGTTGCAACAAGGGAGCTAACAACCAACTTCAAGATTTTTAGCGGGAAAATTTAAACGCAAAAAAGTTCATAATAATTTATACCGTTTCCTTTTGTTAGAAAAAAACCACAGATTTTTTTTAAAGTTTGTTGGCTAGGAATCTGTCTATTTTACTAATTTAACAAATGAAGAGGCCTATTGTCAGTAAAATAGAGCAATTGTTTTTCGTTTGATCGAGTCAAATATAAATCTATATTATATATATTCAGCTTTACAAAACATAACAATAAATAATTATGGTGACATATACATTTTATTACTTTTCAACAAAAGAGTTTGTATGTTTAGATATTATTCAATAATGCACATAATATGCACAACCCATTCATATAGTAATGTGTCTGTTAGAGTAGAACAGCTGTTGTTTTCAACTACATGTATACTTATTTTTTACTGGTGGGTGTAATAGGTACAAATAAAAATGGTGACTTGCAGATGAATACAATGCATGTAGCAATAACCGACAATGCAAATAGCTTTAGACTAAAATGTATGAAATGTTGCAGATGTAACCGTCTGTGGTTCGATGCATAACGAAAACACTATATTTGTTAAAACACACACTATCACACAAATATACAGGCTATATATATAGTATAGGAACAAGAAGAAACGGACAACGAAAACTTGGCATACACATGTCCTCTTAACTCAGAGATGGCAAATACAAATATTACCAAATAAATAAGAGTAACTGAGACATTTTACATCCCTGATTTTTTCATTCATATCGGATTGAAGGCTGTCATATCTGGGATGTTAGAGGAAAACAGAGTGTCCCGGTAGATAAAATCACAATGATTATCTATCCAATAAACAATATTGTTCAAGTCTATTCAGTTGAAGTCAAATTATGGGTCAGGATCACTTGTACACATGTAACTTTTATGCAATTTAAAAGTTAATGTTAATGTCAGGTTACTGACACTCGCAACATGGCGACAGCGGGATTGTTATGAATTTACCGATTTCCTATTGAATAAAATGCCTGTAGCACATGAAGTAAACTTTATGTCAAAGATAGAAAAAAATTATATTTTGTCAGTAAAAGATATACAGATAATGGTGAACTTAAAACAAGACGATGTTTTCATAACACCTACTCCCAGTTTTATTGGAGGTGTTCATTACCAATGTTGATAAAAAGGCACCAGTTATTGTGTGTCTCATTACAACTGACACAGTACATTTAGCATCGTTACACGAGTGACGCTATATGATGATAATAACAAGTAGGATAACAAATCGACAGGACAGCGAACAACCAGGCTCCAGTTTCACATTCATTCTTCAACTAAGATTTTACTTTACTTAAATATCATTTTCACGATATTTTGTGGTTCTGCAAGTAAGATTTTATCAAATTTAGAATATAGTTGTAATAAGCTTAGAGCGATATTCAAAATGACACCAAAATCCATGAATATTTTGATAACTAAAAAAAACCACTCATATTTCAAATTTGCCAGATATAAGTTGAGTGAAATCTTAGTTAAAGGCTGCTTTTGAAACTATAGTTTGGGGCCTTATAGGTATATCAATGCATGGATATGAAAAGACCAGACAGTGTGATGTGAAGAATAGTTACTACAGTGCTGTAGTAATTTTCTAGATATACAGAAGTAGAATAAGACGAAGCAACGCCATTGTCGTCATTGGTTGTACAAAAACAGGTTTAGGATACATCCCAGAGATACTAGTTTGTCAATTCGTTCCAATTCCTTTTTGTTTCACATGGCTTAAATATTTCAGTTGTACTGAAATTTGAACACTGCATAAAAAGTGGAATGATTTGGTATAACATTTGGAACGAGTTGACCAGAAACCCAACTATAACAAACTAAACGTGTATATATATATTATATCCAAATACACCAATACACCCACACTTTAAAAAAAGTTTATTAATATACCCAGGTCTATTTTTAAACCAAAGGGACACGCCGGTATTATACTATCACAATGCTCAAGTATTTTAAGAAATAAAAAAAATAAAAAGACGATCATCGCAGTTTTAATAAAGTCATAAATTATTTGGATAAAGCTGAATCAACTAAAAACCATTGACCTAGACTTAAAACCACTTATTACATTTATATAGACTTTATTATTTATTTATTTGAATTACCCCAAATTTTGTTCACGAAACGCCAGTCATCCGTAAAAGGCCACGTTGATATAATATTAACTCAACCCGACTTATAACCGAAGACACAGAAACAGAGATATTTATGCATGGTTACTTATGTTTTGACTGATTTTTTTAAATTTTTTTTTTTTGGAAAAAAACCTCATCAATATGCGTTTAGATGTTACAAGTTTTAGACCGATGAAACTGAAATGAACATTGTTATCTGAGTGACAGCTGTTGATTTCTCCTTCTCCTCGCTATGTAGATATGAATCATCAAGGTAAGTAGATTTACTTTTATAATGTTTTGTTAACATTTACCAGGTAAAAATAAATGTCAATACACAAATATAATAATATCTATATAAAATACTTTTAAATGAACTCTGGTCTCATAGTATAGCTAGACTTTCATCTTATGACGTCAAAGCAATACAGACGCATTGCGTAATGTTTCGATATGAACAACGTCACGGCTTGCTTGTGTAGTAAGCAGGTATGCGTATAAGTACGTGGTGATGGTGGTTGCAAAATTAAACCAAACTTGGAAGACATCACCATTGCAGTAAATAACGATTATGATGATGTTGGCACTTGGTAATATTCCAATAAACTTTACACTGGTTATGAAAAAGGAGGAAGAGAAAGTTCTGGAGTTCTGCGGACTTTCAAGATGCATCATCATGAATACATAGAATGCATACATCATTTGTCATGATTTTATGGCAAAATACCTTAATTGCAAATCGATACCGGGAGCTATATACTCATGTAAAACAAATTATAATGGATAGTGAATAGATATTAATTTTGACAACAAATTCTACGACTATCGATCTTAGGGTGCCGTGACTGTCATCTGAAAAGTAAATATTGTGTCACTTTAATTAAAAGTAAATTTTCCAAAGTCCCTTTCATTCTCAGTTTTGATTTCACACGTAGCGGGTGAAGCCAAGAAGAGAAGATGTGATTAACCTTCCGAAGCACCCGGCCTCACTTACCTAGATGAAGTTCATGTGTTTAACTTAATTTGTTTTACTGGAAGAGGAACATGGACCGGAAGTCATTCAAAAAACTAGAAAAACTGTGAGCCACAAGCTCACAAAAAATACCCCACGCTCCCAAAAATCCATCGGATAAAATCTTTAAATAGGAGGTGCACATCTACATTATATCACAAAGATTGTTTGAACGTTTCATGAAAATTCATTGAAGGGTTTAGGAGGAGTTGCAGATAAGAGATAGGGACCCTAAGGTGTAACGGAAGGACGGACGGACACACGGACGGACACCCCCTATCACTATATATCCCCCACTTTTTAAGCGGGGGTATAATAATTGTTGCGAAGAGAATGCTACAGTACTAGTACTAGTCAACCATATGGGCATTATCGTCATTTATACAATGAATATACACCCTTCCAGAAATAGCCGGAAACTGGTTATCGCTCTTGATATGACGTCACACCGGGAAGGCTATCTATCGATCCCATCATGTACAGTATATTCACTCAGTTCGAGTATATGTTAGGTGTCATATGTAAGCTACAGGTGAGATGATGAACCGACAAAGCGAATATTACTTTAAAGGGTGTATATTCACTCAGTTCGAGTATATGTTAGGTGTCATATGTAAGCTACAGGTGAGATGATAAACCGACAAAGCGAATATTACTTTAAATAAATTACAAATTACAAATTATGAATGGGCTAATTAAACAAATTTTAAACACATAGATGATCATCCGAAAAGACACTTAACATTGTAAAGGATTGTGTAGAATTTGTTGTAATTTCTTCAACAAAATAATAAGTTTTATTTTTTATATAAAATTGCAATTTGTAAATGTTCAAATTTGAAAAATATAAAATACATGTACGTATATTTATTAATATCTTGGACCATTTAATTACCCTCAAGGACATTTGAAATTCATATTTTTATCCGACTGGAAATTTTTAATTTTTTAATCAAATTACTACAAACGTTCTTCTTCCACTTTTTTCTTATCTATCTTTTTTTATTTTATAAAATCGGATTTTTCATAAAACTTATTTACAAAATATTGATATAAATTAAACAATTCAGATACATAATTGATAGTCAAAATAATTTGAAAACTTAAATTTTCCTGTGATTACAAATTAGCGACATCTTCAAGTTGTATTTAAAAATCATTGTTCAACGGATTAAACTTTCATTAAAGAATCATCCGTTATTGCTAAAAATGTTAAAGGTTCTGAAAATTTATTTTCAAAATTATTAATAAAAATATTAAAAAAAAAAAAAAAAAAAAAAAAAAAAAAACAACAACATTGAAATTTCGGTTGTATGGTTAAAATTTCGGTCAAATTTATATAAATAACAACTGATTCTAAGTAGAAATGATGGCATCCTTACTTAAGTTGACTTAAAAAATAGGACTTTTAATTGGTTTCATTAATTTAACAAGTCTCTAGATTATCTGATTACGAGATGAACAAGTCAACACCTGATTATAATACACAGTGATAAATATCTGATTTATTGTAATGTAGTGTCGTATCACTGCTTTGGTTATATTATACTTATTTGTCAAAAAATCAAAAAGTATAAAAATGAAAATAAATAAAATAAATAACTTTTAATACTAATTACGCGGTGTTTATTATCATTTATCATCTTTAAACTGTAACACAAATATGTTAAGTTTCAAAATGTCGGATAAATAATTATCCCATGACTCGTTATAATTTTTTCGGATAGATAATTTGTTCGTTTATATAATTATTCACTGAGTTACAGAATACTTAAAATGCAATGTTTGTAGCTCTCTCTCTCTCTCTCTCTCTCTCTCTCTCTCTCTCTCTCTCTCTCGTTTAAATAATTCTACCGACTGAGAATCTTCTGAGATTAACGAAAAGCTTAGACTACTTCTGACACACCTGGATTCATTCATGCATAAGCAAATTGTCCTTAGGTTGGACCGAAGCATTTTCTCTCCTGTAAATCAGGTAATCAAAATCAGTGCCCTAATTAGTTCCGAATGACTGCCCATGACTTGGTATTACAATAACAAATATGTCATGGAACATTATTATTATGTAACAATTAAAATGAATTTTTAAAATTTTTAATGAAAAATATATTAATTTCAAATTATTTTTTAAAGTCATGGAATAAAATACCAGCAATATGTAATTAAAATTGAAATTTAATATTTAATTTTAAAACAATATTATATTGAGGGAAAATACGAAATGCTAGTATTTCCTTTTCATAACTCCCTGTATGACATCACATTCTACTATCAATCATGGCACTCCCGCCAGGTGTCGCGATTTATCGGAAGGGTGTATAGAAAGATAATTGTTCTAAATACTTTACAATGCCTGTCCAAAGTCGTGAGTTTTTAAGTTTTAACCAATCTTCGTAATGTGTGTTTATTTTGCCATTGTTAGTGTGTTCTTGGTTGTTTTGGCTATTTTTGTTGTTTTTTTGTTTGTTTTGTTTTGCTGTGAACTTCAAAATCCACTGTGTGCTTTATTACAAACGCCAAGTCAACTTCAATCTTTCAATTGTCAACTTTCTTTTCTATACAACAATATACTTGTTACGCATTTTTTCATAGTTAATAAGCGATGGTTTAGCTTTTCCCCACTACGGGAACTTTATACAACGAAGCAAACCAATTTCAAACTTTGTCGACTCTGGGATATTGCAAGCCAAGTCTGTTCAAGGCCCTCCCAAATGTTTTATGATAGAAATCCCATCCTAGATATATTTGACGTCCTATAGTTTCATGTTCCGTTCATTTTCAATTTTGACTACTCACGTTTCGGATGTAGCTAGCTAAACAGGAGAAACAAAGGGTGCTTACCCTTCCGCAGCACCTGGTCACACTTTCCCGGTGGAAGTTTGTTTCATCGTTTTCCGGTTTCAAAGTTCAAGTTACTTTGTGTTTTTGGATTGTAATTAGAACATGGACTGGTATGTTTGTTTTTAATTAATATTCAGTCGTGTTTACACTTTGAGCTTTCTTCTGGAACAAACCGCAATACAGCTGTCAATTCTTATGTAACATAGTTTACTACATGCATTTATATAATGACGTATATTTACACGTTCTACCAATGATTTCATTGTTAAGGCACACACCCACCCTGGGCATAAAATAGTAAATAGTCGTGTCAGACTTACAATAAAACATTCCAGAAAATAAAATACAGAAAAATAAAACATCGAAACATTAACAAATATATAAATATTTATCTCAGTTAAAGAAGGTCAGTTCATTTATCTGTACCTCATTTTATGGGCTATTACCTGGCCGAAGGTAATAATATCATTTCATTGAAAGAAAAAAATGCAATAACAGTCCCGATAAACATAATATTTAAAGCGCTTATAATGAATGAAACCAATGAAAAGATACACGCATGGTAGCAATATTCAGTTTAATTAAAGTTAAGACGTCAGCTACTTTGGTTGCCCGGATGACCATATGGCGCCGTCGCTGGATGGGTCACGTGATTATCAATCGATCTGTTACCTATTTTCATACTTTGATATTCCCGTCATATAAACGTTTATAAACATTATTCAGTTATAGCTTGAATACACAAAACAAGGACATTGCAGAAAATTTTATACAGTTATTTTAATTCATTACTTACAGGATTATAACCAAACTTTACACGGAGATTCCTTAAGAAACTTAACAATAAGTAACAACAATAGTGACTTTATCAAGATGTAAGTTTGTGCAAAATTTATCAAGTTTTTGCTCTGGTGAAGGACTTTATCAATTAAGATAGTTTTCCTTTAAATGGTGGTGGATGTGCATTATAGACTTATGACTATGTCAGTGATAACGTTATCAGTACTTGCATGTGTAACTATGTTTGGTGAATGGGTTTGACAAAATAAAATATACTGGAATGACTTTCACTATTACATAGCTTAGATAATGTTAATAGCTAGTATACTAGTAGGTATTTGTCATATGCTTAATTTTTGTATCTGTGTTGACAGAATTTCCCGTATAGATTTGCTATCTGTTCGTTTTAGTTATCGCTATCTCTTTATGGCCTTTGCTTTTATTTAGTTTGGTGCTTTATTTTAAGTTTATTATTAGTTGCATGCAGACTCTTAATTAAGATTTAAACAACTTTGTTTCCAAGCATTGTAATTAAATCGTATGAGTACATGTATACCAATGCATACTTTAATTTTGCTCTCGATTTTCTGTATAATTGTAAGTATCAAGATGCACACAACACAAGTGCTCCATTGAAAATGTTGCTCCTCTTGACAAAATGACAACGAAAGACACAGCATTGCTTTGTTGGACTCAAACACAGATTCTAATAGACCAATCACTTGTTTCACCGCATCACGCATTGCTTACCCTTTTACAGATGGCATTTATTCAGAGAACCACGTAATTCTTGAGATCTATCAATATCCAGATAACCTTAAATACATGTACAGACAATGTTAACAGCGTCATGTTATTTATCTCGGTTAATCCTATGTAAATCCTAGTTTTTTTTAAATGCCAACCGGTTTCTATGACATCCGACATTTGTTGCGCCTCCTAATCCAATCACATTATTTATAGGAATTGCAGTTCTACCAAAATCACCTGCCATACAATGAAACTTGTATATATCATACATTGCTGAGTGAAACATCTAATTCCTTTTTAGAATAGCTTCAGTTAAGGCAGCATCTGTATTTAGTAACCGGTAAGGTGAACACCTCAATGGTAAGCTATTCCGTTGACATTTTGAGATAATAACGATTTTTCTTCATCAAAGTTTTCAAAATCCCATTTCCTTATTACATAATCTTTATGATGAGTTTAGTAATAATTTTTAACGTCCCAGTCAAGAATATTTCACTTATATCGAGACGTCGCCAGCTGTAGGCGAAGGTACAGGAATTTTGCCTTTGCATCGCGCAGATGGCATTATACAGCAGGGTTTCTTATCATGCTAAGCCTACAGTGACACAGGACCTCTTTATTTTAAGTTCCCATCCGAAAGAACCGCTATTTTTATTTCGTAATGCAGAGTGCTTGGCGAAAGAACAGTCACTGCCCACTTTCAAGTCTTGGGTCAGACCCGATCGGGGTTCAAACCCACGACCTCCTACTGACGGAGCGAGCACTCTACCACCCAAGCTACCGCAGTGGTTACCTAATCTTTGAGTGAGTGGTCTTATAATTTGACTTAGCAAAACAGTGTTGTTCGTTGTCCCGTCAAAGTGCTGCAGTGAGTCTTGATCATACCTCTGCTGCTGAAACGTTGTGTTATATATAACATTGTGGTTTTACTAGATCTGTTGTTTAATGGTCATCTGATTTATGGATGACTCTGTTTAAAGTTTAATTTTAAACTCATAACCTCCAATGTTTTTATTTGGAAATTATATTAAGGAGAATGTAGGAACAGTTCAGTAGCAGTACATTATGTGTGAATCAAAAACAATCACCAAGAAGCATAGAAAAAACTTTGAAACTGACAAATAAGGTTAAACACAAAATTCCACCGAGGAAGTGAGGTCGGGTGCTCCGGAAGAATAAGCAACTCCTGTTTAGCTAGCTACACAATATTGTTAATTTCAATTTTGAGAATTGTCGTCCTGTACATTGTATTGTTAATGTTACATTGTCATTTAGTCCAGCGTACAAGACGCACCCTAATTATTTTACATAGAATGTCCCCGATACTGGTATCTGTTTATCTCGTGTCTTGTTTCTATTTCACTAGTTTTGTTGTGTCTTGTTCTCAGTTGCAATGACTACTTTCAGCTGAAAAACTGTTACACAGATGTTGTTGATATGTATGATATATTTCTCTGCATTTTGTTATGCAGTTAGAGAATTAAAGAGATGATGTCATTCAACTTACCGTATAGTCAGAAGCCTGGCTAGTTTGATGATTCACAGTACTGTTGGCATTCTTAAGAAACCATATTACTACTGGTCATATTTGCCCAGGGTCACTTTAACATACCAGTGCTAGAGACTAATGAGTGCTTTAACATATATTACCCAAGGGTATTTATATGGTTTTATAATAATGGTATTGGGTCGACTTTTTGATTAATTTCAAATTATACAAATCAATGGACTTTGGTTATGTTTGTTGCTATAAAATGTATTTTGGAAGGAAAATCTGCAAAGGAAGAAAAAATGTATAATAAAAACAATAAAAGATTAGAACCGCTCGTAAACGATTTCCTACTGAAGTATGCTTTGTATGCCACTGCATATTTTCAAGTCTTGGTCAGACCCCGGCCTGGGTTCGAACCCACGATTTCCGAAAAAGCGAATTTTGTTGAAGTTTGTTATTGAATTTATAATTTTATAAAAATTAAAAGGTTTACCAAGTTTATTGCGGACTGTTTACAAACATCAAACTGTTCTCCTTTTTGTGACGTCAACAACTTTGAATTTTTGTGACGTAGTTAAGTATGTCGTGAAGCAATAGATTCATTCAAAAATAATTACAACATACACATTCCCTAGATCAATAGTTTATTGAATGAAACGCATTTCAATTATAAATATATAAACCATGTCTTTTTCAATTAATTTTAATCATGTTTTTATGCGATGTCATTATCACATAAATCGACGAATATGTAATTATTTTTTATAGTTTCTACGCTTCGTGCATTGGAAACAAGCTACGTGCTGATGGGATGGGACAAGCCTTAGATCTAGGGATTCATAAATTCATTAGATTGGATTAGAGATATATATATATATATATATATATATATATATTTCTGTTATACAAGTTTTAATTATTGTCAAAGTAAAATTGGTATATACTAGTACGTCAGCAATCAAAATCAAACATACTAATCCATGTCCAAATTAATATGCAAAAGCAAAGTAAAAACTTTGAAACTGACAAGTTAGGTTAGACACGTGAACCTCCACCTGGGGAAGTGAGGTCGGGTGCTCTGAAATGGGAAGCACCGCCTGTTTAGCTAGCTACACCCGTCACGTGTGTAATCAGAACTGAGTGAAAAGAAAATGGAAATATGGAACGTCAAATATATCCTGGGTAATCTTGGACACAGATACTTTATAGCTATCAACAATACTATGATGACGGCTATAAAACCTTTTGGAGGCCCTGATAAGCACAGGCTTGCAATATCCCTAGGTCAACAATTTATTTGTAAGCAGCGCAAGCAGCTTGCTTCGTGGTATAAAGTCCCCGTAGTGGGAACAAGCTCTGCCATAGCGTATTATTTATGAAACAAATACACCATAAGCAGGAGAAGCAGATATAGTGCTGCATAGAAAAGGAAAATTGACAGTACAAAAAATTGAGGCCATCACGTTAGCCATATAATTTCAAATGTAGCAGTGCGTGGACGTAATAATTGATGTATAAGAAGAAATATGAAGAAGAATTTGAAGATTCAGTCGTATTTTTTATTTAAAGCCCACTAGCTAGGATAGGTGACATTCACATAGTCTCCAAATTTAAAATTGTTAAGAGATAGAACGTCATCTATATATCTGTATGTTGAGTTGATTGGTTTTGCGAAAGTCTTCTCTCCAGATCTAACAAGATTTTGCAAAAATTCTGCTTCACGAGAATAAAGAAACAATTCAGCAAACAATGGTGCACAGTTTATACCAATCGGTATACCGATTGTTTACCGATTGTTAATTCAATGTATTAATATGACATGGAATATATTTGCATTTCTTGGTATTTGTAGTGAATATGTAAGATATATGTTGAAATACTGCCATATACTGTGAATATATGAAATAATATAATTAAAAAATAATGCTACTTTTGAATTATATTATTTCATAAAAATTCAAAAATAGCACATGGCAACTGAATAAATGATTTTAAACTTGTGTCTAAATTTATAGGTTCTAAGAATGCCCCTAGAAAGTGTGCGATTTTCACTTATAGAAATATTTAAATGGCCATATGATCGATCTGTTGTTTAACTACAAACACAACAGTCTAGTTTATAGAGTAATAATTGTAAAGGATAAGTCAGCTACAACAACAGCAACAACATACAACCTGACCATGGCCCTGACAGACATGATATATAGTTACTATATATAACTATGTCGCACATATGCTCTGAAAAAAGACAAAATACATAACATACATATCGTGTGAGTTCAAATCACAATAAAAACTGGCAACTGTGGTTAACTAGGCGAAATTCCAGCAAGTCAGTAAGGCCGGGTGCTCCGGAAGGGTAAGCAGGTATTGAAGGGATGCTGTAAATATTCATATTCATATTCTTAAATGTTCAATTCTACAACATTCCGCCTGATGCTGGTCTGTACGCTGACTATCCATAATCTTTTAAACAGAGTTTTTGACTAAAAATAACCATTTTAGGTAAATGGAATTCAACAAACAAACTGCTGGATGAATCGCAGCTTTAAAGACAACAGTCTAAGGCACCCAAACGCAAATTATTACATACAATATTGCACTCTATTAAAAAACTTATTTTGGGGAATTATGGTTAAGCATTCGAAACAGCCTTGATGCTTATACTCGTATTTAAAGTAACTTTAACAAGTATGTCCATATTTCTGAAAAAGTTTACCCACACTTTAAAGGAAGATCTCGAATCAAGTATGAGCTTTGACATGTTGACCTATTATACTAAAACCAAATGACAAATGTTGTCCGTTTAGTTTGATATTAAATTTGGTCAAATCAGCCACTCTGCTTACCGAAAGTGTAAAAATAAAACTAGATCTATTATAAAGCTCTAGATTTTGCGTTAGACATATAGCATGTCTTCAGCATAATCTTCTGACCTACTAGTATCTGCCAACAATATAAAAATGTGAAAAATGTCTTATTTTACCAGAGTGTGGATTATTAATTCAACACGTAAATTTTGTAAAATCAAATCAAACTTTATTTCATTCAAAAACACTGGAGGTGGTACGTACCTTCATATACTTCATAGTCAGTGTACAAAATGGTACAAAATGTTTAAAGCAAGCCATTTAATTAACTATGAAAAACACTTTTTAATGACAGGAAGCAACTGTAGATTGTTTAAATTTCTTTGACATCTCTTTTGATACAATATTATGGCAACCAATATTATAGTTTTATTGTATTTCAATTTTTTCAGACGGAAGAACGACAAAAATTACGATGAAAATAAAATAGTCACCCAGTGTATAAATAACCGCCACCACCAAAATTAATTTTAGATAGATTACAAACACTGAAGTGCAAATAGAGACGGTAGTTTTACTGGTGTATTAACATATAATGGAAGAGAGTCTGGATCCAAGCCAGTTATTTAAGGTCTGTGATTTAGACGGTTCTGGATATATTGATGAGACAGAACTCGGTGCTATCTGCCGAGATCTACCCCCGGATGAAGTTCATGAGATATTCTTGCGCCTCGATAAAGATGGCAACGGACAAATTAGTGTGGACGAATTTACAAGAGGCTTTAAAGAGGTTTATATGTCTGTAAAAAAGAGAAGGCTTTCCAGTAAAGATTCAGAAGACAATGAAACTAGCTTTGAAGATTTTACCGGATGTCTTGAAGATGGACTGAAATCGCTTTCTTGGTAAGTCATTTAACAATTGAATTTTTAAATATAATATCTGAATAGTAATAGATTCTATATACATGTATACATTTAGTATATTTTCAAATTTTATTTTGCATTTTTACTCATTAGAAAGATTTAAATTGCTGACACTTAAGACATGTATGTACAGTAACTGGAACAGCTAAACCGACATACTAGTACTAGTATTCAAATGACGTTAAGTGATTAATGGCAATAGAACTGATATAAGCGCCATTGGTATCCACATGGTTTCACTAATTATTTACCGTATATTAAAGTTTTGTACCAATATACCTTTCTGTGTGGCGAGTAAGCAAAGTATATAGTGTTAATGCTTTGAAAACGGACTTAATAGTACTGAAAATGCTTCACCAAGTTCCAACTACTTTAATTGACTTTGTCTAATTAGTAAGCGATGACAAAATCTACACTAATTAGAGCAACTTACCACAACCCACTCACTAAACACCATTGGATTTTTGTATTTTCAATTTTTTACCTTATAATTATTATTGGTAATGTAACAAAACATTTGTTTTTGAAATAAAAACCGTTGAAAGAAAAAAATATAGTTATCAAAAAGTACTTAAAGAATATATCATACATACTAGTATTAGTATGTTCGATAGTTAGTGGATGACCTCAAACTGTTTGCCATTGGGATCTAACAGCATTTCACGTGATCAATATCCTTAACGTTTTGGAAAACGTTTACGTCACAAATTCCCAGAAAAAATGACAACTGACACGATTTCAAACAAGAACCATTAGAGGGTATCAATTGGTGCTCTGGCTTACCCCATAGATTAGCATAAAATGTAATTCCAAAATTTATCAGATGGTCAAAACTGTAATACGAAACTCTTTGTGATTGTTTATTTATGTTCGTGAATTAATTGGAGCAAATTCAACCAATCAAGATCGGAAAAATTATTTGCTAGACGTTTGTCGCAATGATGCCAAAGTTTAACAGTGGTGACGTCACATTATACCAACCAATTGAAGCATTGCATTGGTGTAACCTATTAGTCATATCGAACAATAATTGATAAATTGATATTTTGCGAGGAGATTCGCACCATAAAAACGACATTTATTTAAAATTTAAGCAAAATGTATTTATATTTCGCCATTTTATTGATTTTATCGTACGATATCAACACCTGTTGTATAGGTATTATAACGTTTTTATTATTCCAATGTAACACCGTTGATAGTAGGATGATAACAATATTGGAATACAAAATAAATTAACATTTTATTTGGATATTGGTAATAAAACTGTATGGATTATACAGTTACAACTATAGCTGACCTCCATACATAGACAAATCCTGACCGATTTATCTGGTAATTAAAATATAAATTTTATGTATTTTTTAATATGGCACATGTTTCCAGTAGGATGTACTGAACTATGTGCAAGTATCACCATTGCGTTTTTGTAATTAACTGACAAATGCTTGTACATTGTATGTCTAAATTAACGAAAATAAAAACCACATCCATGAACTTCTATTAACTAACCTATCCACTGAAGAGAGAGAGAGAGAGAGAGAGAGAGAGAGAGAGAGAGAGAGAAATTATACTTATGAACTTATTTCAGGAAGAAAGAGGGGCGGTGCTGTTTTTTGCATAATGATTAAAATAATTATACCAAACCCATATACTCCTGCAAACAAACATGAGAGAGAGAGAGAGAGAGAGAGAGAGAGAGAGAGAGAGAGAGAGAGATGGAGAGATGGTTGTATTATATTCTATATGCTCTATTCAAAAGTTATATCATCAGATACCTGGCTTTAGGACTAACAAGAGCTTTGCTAGGCGAAGCAATATACACCCGTTGACACAATTGCCATTAAACTGTTGGTAAAAAAGGACACACATATGAGAGTTACTTCTTTTCTGGCACACACAATGTCATCTCCTGGTAATCATAAATACATAAATAAATAGTTAATTAAAATATCTTCATGTGTATTGGAGAGGTAGATAGGCAAAACTATTACGGATTGACGGACAGACAACGACTTAACATAATATGCCGTTCAAGAAAAATGAATAGAAATTAAAAATTGAAATACTAGGATCATGAATGAAAAAGTAAGTGATATGAAAGCCTTTAAATAATCAATAAAACAACACGTGTGATTAATTGACAACAAATACTGAATGAATATGTAAAGTGGTAAAATAAATTGCTTTTTTATTGTAAAAACCATAAATTAATTTTTCTTAACATGTTGTAAATATTTGCATATATATGGCATGTATGAATATCAAAGTTTCTGTTTATATGGGTCACCGAGTGCTTTTCTAAACCGACGCTTTTTGAAAAAAACCCACCAAAATTAGTAAATCTTTAAATCTTTACTAAAGTTGGTTCTATTTTCTCGTTCCATCAACTTGAAAATAGTTGGAGTTTCGGTCCAAGCACTACTATCAGTGTTTTGCTTTCACAAATAAATACTATTCATAGAAAAACGGATAGTAACAATAAGATGCTGTTTCATCAACCATGTTGTTTCAATTTCTTTCAAAGATTTTACTCGTGTTCCTACATGAACTGGAAGGTTTGTGTTTGATTTCATATTGACATCAACCCAATAGTGAATCACTTTCGCAGAAATTGAAGACATTTGGATTGAACCAGGAAGATACAACCATCCAACAAGTAACTGGAAAAAGCTTGTATCTTTCCTGACACAAGCACCTGTTGCTGATATCCGTCAAGGTTTCATATTGCTCGAAATGGCTATGATTAGACTTATGACGGCATCTCGATGTCACTGTGCCATGTCATAATAAAATATTTGGGAACTCAAATATAGGTTGTTGTATACATAATATGTCATTGATATCCAAGATCATATTGCATTGACGGGCACCTGTTAACTTGATGGTTAGCTACTTAGAACTCATAATTAGGAAGGTATAAGCAGTATAACAACACAATGCACAATCATGTTTTACCACGTATGAATGACGGACTTTAAACTGGTAAACATCCAAAACATGCAGTTTTTAACTAAAAAATCGCTCAATTGCGATAGAGACCCCTCAAAGGTGTGCAACCTCTGCCCAAAAGAAATAAAAATTAACTTCTAATGTAATTTTAAACTAGTTTTTAATTTAAATCTAGTTTATTTTGATAGATAAATAGATAAAAAATAAATAAATAAATAAATAAATAAATAAATAAATAAATAAATAAATAAATAAATAAGTAAACTGAACGGATATGACATGACAACTTGAACGCAAATTATGTCAAGTGCTTCACCAAATTTATACAGCATATTATGACAATACAGCGTATTTGGGAATACAGTGCAAATGTATTAGTGTACTTCATGATAAGATACAACGTTACAATATATATTGAAATAAAAATAAATGATTTAAATAAATATACCCACTTCAAACAAAGCTAGGGTTTATACGGCTCTAAGCCGGTTATTTTACTCACTGTAATATGCCTACGAACGTTTATTTTTTCTTTTAAGTGTCTTAAAATTTCTGAATTAAATTTATGAACATTTAAAATACCTTTTATTTGCCTATTACATATCCGTATTGGTGTTATGTTAGCACACAAACGTGGAGAAAAGGTGCAATTTTCACGCAAACAATAATGGTTTATATAGCATCCGTTTAACAAAATAAGAGCATATAGACCAATGGAGCAGAAATGTACTGTTAAAAGAATATGTCATGCATCAATTGTGAAACAAAGGTAGAAAAGTGGACTTTTAACAGTTAAAAGTATATTCAGGTGAACGTCATTCACTCGTTAAGAAAAATTCACCTGTCGATGTCGAAATTTTGTCCTAATTTTTCAATTTTATCTACATAAACATGATGAGCAATGGAGACCTATTTAAAGGATAGATGAGATAAGTGAAAGTATAAGAAAGTTTTACTTCATATCGAGATTATCACTGTAAACAAATAACAAACATTATGTGTGTTCCGGAATAACTTCTCTAAATTATTTGGAGGAAATTTAATCAGTTTTTCTTTTCCTGGGTTATGAAGATAAAAGATTATCTGTACAACAAAAGACGAGGAATTCAAATTATCTGACGGAATTTTTATTTGGTGTAATAAGAAAGTGGAGAAATATGTTACAAGCTCCTAGTTGAAACCAATGGTTTTGTTCTTTCACTTTTCGACATATGTGTTCGATGTCTGTACAGAATGAAAAGAACCTGAGGATTTAGATTCTGTGTGTAAAATGCACGTGTTGGAACTCAATGAAGATTTAATGTTTGTATGTAAATTTAGTGCACGTATTGGAACCCAATGAATGACATATCTATTTTACGAAATCTGGTTCGCCACAAGATGTAATACTTACTTCATTGTTGGAACATTATTGTATGGTTCTGTCGCTTCAATAGATCTGATTTCTAGTTCATAGATCTGGTTTATTATAAAATTAGAGCACTAGGATAGTTCCATATATCTTCAGTATGGCAGATGTGGAGAAGGAACGGAATACCTTTATTAGTAATGAAACGGTGTATGAAAACTCCAGCAGTGACGAATATTACACCAAAGAGGCTTTAAAAGGATTTGGTGACAAGCTGAATCTGTCATCTCATGAGCTTGATATAATTTTCTCAGCTATCGACAGTGATGATGACGGAATTATCAGAAAGAGTGATATTTTAAATGGCAATTCGAGTTCGAAAAGTTCGACACCTCGACAAAGGACTCCAAGAAAAAAGGATGTCGAAACAAGTAATTCGAGAAATTCGACACCACGTATAAAGACTCCAAGAAAAAACAGTGTCGATAGCAAAGCTTCTGATTTGATATCCGATTCAGTGTCTGGTATTACTGATGTATTTTCTGACGAACGGTCAGTGTTATGTAAAAAAAAAACTCTCAAATTCTCTCTCTTTCTCTCTCTCTCTCTCTCTCTCTCTCTCTCTCTCTCTCTGCTGT
Organism: Anadara kagoshimensis; assembly: GCA_021292105.1. Taxonomy (NCBI): domain Eukaryota; kingdom Metazoa; phylum Mollusca; class Bivalvia; order Arcoida; family Arcidae; genus Anadara; species Anadara kagoshimensis. The sequence goes on from CM037864.1 coordinate 41,523,179, forward strand.
GCAAAATGAAAGACAATTAACAATAGCCACCAGTGGGTTTTCTTATGTTTTCTTGATTCTTTTACAAGTATTCGCGATGTCACAATGATGTTCAAATGGTTACGGTATACAACATAAGATAAAAGGTTTTAGAAACGGTTCTACATTAGTTAGACAATTTCTAGATATGATCATATAACTCAGTGTCACATGTCTTTCTGTCTTAAATTGAATGACTAATGTATTTGTACTCCACGATTTCATGGTCAAAGTCAAGTGTGATTTGGTTTACTTTCTGAAATGCGGTCATTTATCTTGTTCCGAAATGGTGGGTCTTTGCACCTGTTTACTGCTGTCATTGTACTACTTTCTTCATATTAATATTCCGGTGGTTTTGTTTTGATTTGGTTCTTGACCATTGTTAAAATGTTGTTATTCAGTTATTATGCATTTTGCTTTAATAAGAATTGTCTTTCTGAACTAAGCTAGATCTTCATATCATTTTTAAAATCAGGGATAAACATAAATGTATGAGAGCAGTGGACAAGACAGCAATAGGTCCTTAGCACCACACCATACTGATGCATATGAAGATAATTTATCAATGGAAGGGAGATAGTGGGAGAGCAAAAAATACTGTGGTTTCTATAATTACATATATAGCTATACATGTAGTTTTACTTTGCATTTAAATAACCGTGTTGCTATTTCTGGCAGTAGCATACAAATCCAGAGTTTGGTTTTTGAGAGTTCAAAGGTATGCCGTGGTTTTTTTTTAAAAAACCAAGCTTGTTAATTATTTTACTTCAATATCCGCCACAGATACATGTATTTTTTTTTATCTTTGTACATGTACATGTATTTAATTAAAAAATAGACACCCATGTCCGTGTATTCATTTTATCTGAAGGAAGATCTAACCCGGATATTAGTTCCAAGGTATCCACGTCACAAATAACCTTAAAATTAAAACAAAAGACCATATGTATTGAAAAAATATATTAAAAAGAAACATTATCAAACAATTTTATCTGCATGAAAAGTACATTAACATACAATGATATAGTACCTTAGAGGGTTACAAGTTAAAAATAAACTGAGATCTGTACAATTGGTTTAATTTGCAATAGAAATTTTTTAACGTATGCTATTTCGTTCAGTTTTAAAATAAACAAAAACTTATTCAGTATTATTCAGTTAGTTGAACGTAATTGGTCCCCCATTTATTTTCCATACACATGCTAAAAACTGCAAGATATATTATGGAAATAATTTTTTAAGCTAAACCCAATTTTTACACCGTCTTATACATCATATATAACTCTACACCAAAGCAAGCATTGTATTTATTCTTAGTCCCAATAAAGAGAGCCCCTTTTCCAACAACGGGGACTTTTTACAACGAAGCAAGCTGCTAACAAAGAAATTGTTGTCCGTGTGATATCATGGATATTGCAATTCTAGGCCAAGGCCCTCAAAAATTTTTTTATGGCGCCATCACAATATTATTGTTAAATGTATGTCTCTGAATCCAAAAAAATATCGTAAAAATATTTGACATATCGTAGTTCCATGTTCATTTCATGCGATCGCTGTATTGGATCTAAACGTACTCAACACACATATTCGATTGAACATTTTTAAAGATTCATCCCACAAATCCTTTATATAACACATGACAATGTAAAACTGAAATGTTGCGTGACTTGACATATTTATTTTTTAAAACTACAAATTTTTAGTAAAATAGGACATTTAAGTGGGTGTTGTTTGATAATTATATCTGGAAATAGTGCGTATTAGTTGTTTAAGATGTTTTTAAAGGTTAAAGGCAAACATTTTTAATGAAAAGAAGTAGACTGTTTCAAAATTCCAACAAAGAATTTTAAAATAGAAGAAAATACAGGTTATAAAGGTGTAATTATAAATTCAATTCAAATAGAAATTGATAATGCCAGTGTCAGGAGAATTTTTTCATTAGTGAGGTATTCAAAATCAGAAATTCTCAATTTTAATGTCACACGTGGTTGGTTTAGCTAGCTGGAAAAGAGATGCATACCCTTCCGAGGCACACGACCTCGCTTTCCAGTGGAAGTTCGGGTCTTTAACTTAATTGCCTACTTTGCATTTGGGATTTGGCTTTGGCCATTGATCGGTATGGTTGTTTTTTATGATAGTAGTTTTCCCTGTGTAATTGCAAGGGATAAGACCTTTTTTTAATTCACCTGTAAAAATAAAACATAGAATAATGTCAGCGCGACACTTACCGGTACTCAAGACTGTTTATATTTCATAATCTTTTCTCCACACAATTATCGAGAGAAAATTTTATGAAATTAGTTTATTCTAAAGATTAAGAAAATAAATAAAAAGAAGAAGGCTTTAAAGACCAGAAGGTGAAAATCAAAATACTCTTAAACTGCTCTCATGTAAAATGTTTTCAAAAATGGTTCAAAATATATCGCTAAAACAGAATCGTCACTAAAATAAATACGCTTAAGGTATTATAATATTTACATTCACACTTCATTACCTAATGAGTGGCTCAGTGACAGAGTGGTGTAAGTTGTCAAAACTGTGAAAATGGCAAAGTAATTTACTACTAGTAAACACGCGAACTTTTACCAGGGAAGTAAGGTCAGGTGCTCCGGAAGGGAAAAGGTACCTATACAATCCGTTGATACTGGGGAATTTAACACGCGCTTAAAATCTTGAAAAGTTATTACTATGTTTGAAGTGACTTTAGAATATAATAGTGTAGGTTTTATACAGGTAAGATATTTTAAGGACCTAGTCATTATACCATTTTAATTTATTTTCATATAAACCCAAAATAACCCAAAATAAACTAGGAATTTAATCATTTTAGACCTTTTACATAACGGTCTTTTGTAGCCAAACTTCAGGTGGTCATGACATGTAGATGTTATTTGTACTATAATGAAATAGTTGTTTGTACGTATATATTGAGTGTAAACATCTTCTATATGTATACTGAGAGTTCAATTACAAACTGTTTACATTGTATGGGTGTTACAAGATCGCCCATGATTGGTATTGCTTAATTGCAAGTATAATGTCTAATGTATAGAACTGGCAATGTCTTATATGGAAGAGTTTCTTCAAAATGAAAATCGAACATATAACTAAAATTCTGTTGCTTTATGCACGTTCCTGACACACACGAATATTTAATATCAACCGAACAAGTTGTATTGAGATCGATGGTTATAAACAGCTTGGTCAATGCAACCTAGGACACCTAACAAGACCAGAGCAAGACTTATTATGTCACCCCCCCCCCCCCCCCGACATAGATTGGGTGACTTATTGATTTACCCTTTATTATTAATATTGAGTATTGAGACCACTTATTATAAAACATTTGGCTGCGGATGGGCATTGGATGTACATGTAATGCTAAAATGGTATCTCTACAATTGTTCCAATAGTTTAAAATTTGCATAAATTTGCATTTTAATTTTAAAACGACTTATTGTACCGTCTTAATCTGTGAGCCTGTCAAAACGTAATCTGTCTGACTGGTCACGTTAGTATAAAAGTACGACCTTCTATTTTATATAGTTAATCTTGACATATCCTTATATGTCCGTCTAAATATTTTGAAAAATTTAATATTTATAATCGGATCAATGTTGCTTGGTCTGGATTTTAAAATTAATTAAAGTAAAATTAGTTGAATTGAACGACGTCCTTGGTTAGTATTAATTTAATATTAAGTCAGATTTAGATTGTAAAATATATTATTAGTAGTTTTAAGTTGATAATGAATTTGTTGTTAGGTAACTTTAGTGCAGATCATTTAAATATGCTTATTAAAATCATTGAATAACACATCACCTACGGGCATATTTTGTGGAAGTCTGTGATGGTACTTCATGAAAGATATCTATAACCATTTACTTGTACATTCTTAAAAAATCCGTATAATAAAACAGAGAGTACTTGCATAACATGTAACATAAAACGAAAGAACAATATACAATTAAGACCGACAAAACTAGGTATGTTTCCAGAAACTGCACCATACCGTCTGACAGCTTCTGTTACAGAAATCAGAGTGTTAATGCTTTTAATTTTCATAAGCGATCGATAATTAACTCTTCACTTTTTCATTCGAAGCCTTTAAAACGTATACATGTACATTTATATATTCATTCAAATCATATACGATTCTGCTTGCGTTGCAATGCAATAAGTAGCCTTTTTTCTTGTGACAAAATGATCGTATGATTGGATTTAGTATATCCAGGTTCCAGACAATTGTATATTTTTTTCTCTTCATTCATTATTTTGTATGGATATTGCATCAGCAATTTCTGAAATATAAACATGTTTCAGAAACATTATTCGCAGTATTCATACACAATTATCAAACAATCAATAAACAAGTTAAGCCATCAAAATAAATGAAATAACAAGCATTTTTTTTCCATTATTACGAAAAACAAAGTGTTATAACTTGCGTACGTTAGATACTCATCATATTTTGGTTATCAACTGAAGGTATACTAGTACCCTAACATTTGCCATTTTTCCTTATTTTTAGCCAATAACATTCTACATGTATTTTTCTATTTTTCAGCCAATAACATTCTACATGTATTTTTCTATATTTCAGCCAAGAACAAGTAGTAGAATTATACCAACAACTTCACTCATCAGACAACCCAGAACTATTAAACCATTTTGAATCTATTGTGTTAGGCGTTATCAAAGATCTGAAAACATATAAATCAGAAAATGAAAGACTGGAAAAGACATTTAAAAGGTAAACACTTGACATTTTATTGTAAGCTTTCTGTGAAATCTTTTATTTTCTTGACGTCCTATTTTGTGGTTAAAAGAAAAAAAACAATATCATTTTGTGTTTCCAAATGGGATTGGAGCATGTGCAGTGAGAGCCGCTATGATCTATGAGCATGCGCTTAAAACCACTTTGCCACCGAGACCCCTACGAGACCCAAACCACACTGACATTTTACACCCTTTCTCTGCTGTTTTAAACTTTAGCTAAAAATGTTCAATGAGTTCAACCTTTTGGTTTAAACAATTGCCCTATTTTTCATTAATGTCACATTGACATACAGTATACCATATTAATTTTCATATCACGAAATTAAAATTTTGAAAAATGAATACATTTATATTCAACGACAACAGTTGGTCTCTAATGTATTTATTTATTGCCTAGAGAAACATCAAAATAATCTGTAAAACCCATAAATAATTCTAATTGCTCTCCACACAAATGCAGTCAAGTGGTTTCTCAGATGACCGATACTCGTTTATATAATTAACGTATATTTCAAATTTAGATACCGTTTACATATTCTCTGTTTGAAGAAACACAATCCTTTCCAAAGTCTCTAGTATATGGTACAAACGCTGCAATAAAAAGTTATGTTTGAACAAACATTTAACGAGTCTTAACAGACTAGAAAAATTGACGTCAGTAGTTATTTAATGTATCATCATACCACGTGATACCATATAATTTTTTTATTTCTACCGGATATGACATCACAGTATTTGATGTGTTCTCTTAAAATGGAGGTATTAAGGGAATGAGATGCTTAAAGGTTGTCAAATACAAGTCAAAAAATAATTCCTCGCATATGTTCAGGTTAAGGAATATCTCTTGGCAAGCTGGTAAATATCATTTACAACTTTGACTGAAGTGATTTCTATTGCAGTTTCTAATTTCCAAAGCAGTTATGTTTCATTTTTGCATTTACTTAAACATTTTTGCTATCTGAAACGTAACAAATACAATCAATGGCAAGTTTTGATTACCTTATATCAAATCAAAATACTTTATTAGGTGAAATAAAAATATTTTCCTCTTCTGACCTTTAATAAACTTTATAAAAATTTATTAAAAACTATAAATAATGTTTTTATTTCATTTAATAGTTCAATTAATTTGCAATCAAGTAATTACTCTTTGCTTACCAAATTTCGATGTAAGTCTAACGATCCAATGTGGTAATTTATATTTTATTTTTCAATATTTTGAAAAAATGTTCAAGAACCATAGCTAATAATGTATATAATGGAATATAGTATTAAAAATTAACAACTACCAAATTTTTCTGTTTGAATGCTTGGTTTAACATAAATAAGTTTCACATGACAAATAAAAGCCGAACAACTTTATGTCTTTATTATGATTGGAAATCTATCTATGGAATCTGAAATATACCTAAATGCATTAAATACAAAACGACTAGACGTGCCTTACAATGCAAGTTGAGTGGTTTTTCAAGTTAAAAAAATACATTGAAGCTTTTCTTTATATTCACAGGTAAGACAAAAATGTTTCAAAAAGAATTGGCCTACTAACAATATGATTGTTCCAATTTTATTTGATTATTAAATATATTTAATAAAAAATTCGCTTACAGTTGTCAGAGGGTAAATGGATAATTAATGCTCTTACAAATGTTAAAAAATAATCAGGGTCTTAAGTTTGTCATATTTTTACAATCTGACATATGTACCTCTATCTGTTTGATATAATAATTATTTCTATATTATTTAGAGAAAAGACTGAACATGAAAAACATTTACGACAACTCGAGGAAGAAATGGAACTACAGATGCAAAAGGTCGAAGAAAGAGTTCGAGCGCAGGTGAGGGAACAAACATTAATTAGGACTATTAGATTTATATACAACACAAGCATAGATTACATTCAAAAAATAAAATAAAAACTTTGAAAACTGACAAATTAAATTAACAGTCCATCAGGGAAGTGAGACTGAGTGCTCCGGAAAGGCAAGTACCTGCACAGTATTGCAATAGATGTGTTTTTATACATCGATATCAGTTGCAGTAAAAAAAATCCGTGTCCGTTGCGAAGTCAGATGACCTTGGTAAGAGATTAAAGATAAGCACTATGGACTTCTCCAAGCCTTAGGACTTCTTCATAAGCATGATTTATTTTTTTGTGCTATTTCTATGCGCATTTTCCAAATGAATAAACAAATATCACACCCACACCATGACATTTGCAAACAGTTTCTCTTATTCATGACTCATAAATCGAATAAAGACAAGGAGCCAAATCCTAAAGAGTGGAAATATAATTTATTCTTAATAATGATTCCTAAAACTTATAATGAGTCATTGCACGATACAAATACACATGCACTTTATATAGAAATATAATTACATAAATACATTAACATGTTAAGAAAAGGCAGTGTTTTAAACCTTGAATATCAAAGTTCAGTTTGTTGACCATATAACCAGCTATAACGGTTTGTTACAACATATGGTGTTGATGACTAAGAGACGTGGAATGTGATATATATCAATGTATTGTGCATTTTAAATCAAGTGTGCAAATTCAATAACAACATGTGGAAATAGTTTTATTTCATATACATGTATAGTATATATAAACTGTATGTGATCGAATATACAGACGCTCATAAAACAGAAACATATACACGTTTTACAGTCTCAATGTATCGTGATTTTTGATTTAGTAATCAAACACACGTCAGTTCATGTTCAAATCATAATAACAAAATCAAGATAAAAACGTGCAAATTAAGTAAATACACGCAAACTTCTTCTAGGAAGGTGAGACTGGGTGTTTCGAAATGTAATGAAATGACAGTCTATATTCTACATCCTCCTTGCGTTAAATCATTAAAAAGTGGGCGAAGAAAATTATTTTTCTTTCCCGGTTACAAGTGCTTTGCTGAGCAAGAACACTGCTTGCGTTACCCTTAAAGAGCAGAATTTAGGACAAATTGCAATAACGAAATCAACTTTTGTCTAAACAGACATATCTTCGTTGACTTCTGAAAAAGTGATGACATTCTAGTGCAATATGACATATTCTTTGCAGATAACAATACGAGGCTGCATAGACATGTATACATACATACATACATACATACATATATATATATATATATATATATATATATATATATTATATATATATATATATATATAGATGAGGTTAATTGTTTCAAAGGTCAAGGTCACAAATGCATAAGAATACTGAAATTGTTAATTATTTAGAAAACTATAAACTTTGTAAAGATATGTATATTAGAATTGTAGATATTGATATAACGATAATTTTGATATATAGATGAATGTGATGGGTTCAAAGGTCAAGGCAACAGATGCATTAGCATATTGAAATTGTTAATTATCTAACCCGAAAGTCCATTGTAATATACACTCCCTTATGTTACACTAATCATTATACCGTGACCACCCACTAATCAATTATTTACTGCGTGTTAATCCTTTATATTATCTACGCATCCAATTTTATCATTTAACGGATGCAACAGTTTGAAATCAGAATCGCGCTATGTCGAAAACTCCTCCATTTCTATCTGATAAAAATTGTTTGATCCGCTTCAACAAAACATTTTATTATTTGTTTTATGACAAAAGATTGATTAACAATCAATTTGATGATCATCTGGCTATCAAAAATACTGTTTCATAAAATGAGATTGAGTGATTAAGAAAATGGTTTTTTTTTCTCGTGTGCGATTGTTTAAAAAACATCCATTCAACTCTTCTTATAACATTAGTTGTTATTAATTTTTTTTAATATAATTTTTATTATACACCACAAAACAACAATAAACCTCCCACAATGGAGGTAACAACATGTGGTTGGGAAAAGGAGAATAAGTGTCGTTTTGTGGCGACCAGGAAAAAATGTAATAAAACAAAAACAAACATACCAACCAATGTCGAAATAACAAAATAACAATCTAAAGGCAAATTAAAACTTTGAAAACTTATTCACACATTAAGTTAAACGTGCGAACTTCCGCCGGAGAAGTGAGTGCTATAGAAAATAAAGCACCTCCTGTTTAGCTAGCTACACCCCCACATGTGTAATCAAACTTGAGAATGAAAGGAACATGGAACTTTCGGATGTCAAATATATCCAGGGTAATTTTAGATATATAGACATCATAATTTTGAACAATATTGTGATGACAACAATAAGACCTTTTTGAGGATCTTAATAAGCCTAGTCTTGCAATATCCCTGCGTCCAAATTTTTTTTAAGTATCTTGCTTTTTACATTTTCCATATTGGGAACAATCTCCACAAAAGCGTATTAATATCCCCACAGTCATATTTTTTATCGATTTCTTTTGTTCACTACAACAAGGATTTCCTAGTTACCACACCACTTCTGTAAAAAGACAACCAGTTCGTTAGGTTCATTATTCAAAGTTTCTTTTGTTCCCGTTTCAACCAATAAGAATATTTATATAAATTGAACCTAGATCTGGCATTTTTGAAAGTTGAATAATTTTGTTAGTTTTCAAGATATATATGAATTTAGGGTATCTTTTTGGGGATAGTTCTTACCTTATTACACATGTAGTGTGAGGTTTTGTTTGTGGTGCTATAAAAACGTCAATATTGTCAGATTTAAGTTAAGGAAAATCTTAGTTGAGGAATGGTTGTGAAATTGGAGCCTGAAGTCCAAATTCTTTAGGTCTTGTGGGTTATCTTCATACATATGTTTTACTGTATATTTGGTTTAGGAACAAACAAGAGTTGAAGCTGCTAAAGCATCACTGAAGAGAGAAGTTGAAAAAGAAATAAGCTCACTACAGCAAAATCTTACCAGACTTCAACAAGTAAGTTTTCCTGTCTGTAGATAGATGACGCATTCAAACAACCAGCTACAACGTAAACGTTTTAATTTCTTTTCGGCTTAATGGTTATTGAAATCAGTTATATTCAATTTTAATGATTAAAATATTTTCTTTTAGCTGAGTCTTAGTTAAGTTTTTGTAAAATGAAAAACAGACTTACCAATCTATGTCCAAATCACAATTCCAAAGCAAAGTAAAAACTTTGAAACTGGCAAACTATCAGTTTAAGTTCAATAGCGAGGCCAGGTGCTCTGGTGCTAAGTTTATTGGTATAAATGATACAAACACAAAAAGTAAATGTAGAGTTCTATCATATATAGATTAATGCTTTCTCCGTTTGTGTATTAGAACCCTTCATAAATGTGATTCTATTTTACGATTTGCAACCAGTGAATCGAAGGGTCAATAAAACACGTTTGCAAAGCGTACAGCTAAAACACAATGTGAAAGGTGTCGCACCAAATAATCTGTGATATTAGCGAGTTAATCATACATATAACTATGAATTTTATTTTTTAACATTTTAGGAAGGTCTAGGATCGCAATCTGAAGAATTAGAACATCAATTAATAGGTCTTAGAAATAAATTAGAAGAAATAAATGTTGAAAATAGACAATTAAAAAGTGAATTAACTGATGCAACAACAAACTTAGCTGTAGTTAAAAGTGAACTAGTGACAGTAAAACAACAGTATGGCGACAAATGTAGAGAATTACACTCGTAAGTACTGCTTCTTACAAAGCGTTCATTTTGGTGGTGACCAATGGAGTTCGCCTGCGTAACATGTGATCCATACTAGTACCCCTTTATATTTTGAAAAAACGTTAACGTCGAAAGTTCCCGGAGTAAAGCCATTTTACGGGAAAACTGAATCAATTCTATCTCCATTGCAATGCTCCGCAGAAAACGGTAATCTGGTATCATGTGGTACACTGGCGAACCCAATTTTCGTTATTTAAAGAAAAAAATACCATTTCGTGAGACGATAATTTCGTGGTTAATAGTAACCGTTTAAGGAAGATTTTTCGCTAGCACTATTTTGTTACACGTTAATTCGTGAATAAGGATGTAAGCGAAAACAACGATAATTGAGACACCACTGAAATTAATGCTTTAACAATAAATACGTAATGCAATGAAATAGTGCTGTACAAATAAAACTGGTATAATATGTAATTTAAACTCCTGAGCTAATATCTTTGCTGATGGCTAGTGCCCCGAGGATATCACAATCTCAGTTTGCAATAATTTTGTGTTATTGTTAGAAATATACTATTGTTTAAATTTGCTGCAAATTAAAATTTGAAATTCCTTAACAAAACTAGGGAATACTCCCTTATGCAAAGTATTTCCTTGGCTACATTTGGTAAAATTTATTTTGGACCTTAGGTTATCTTATCAACATCTTTGAAATGATATTGGTTTCATAATTTTGGTCCAAGCACTACTCATGAGGAATTGTATTCCGAAACGGCCGCTTAGTGCTGTAAAAATAACATTGCATAATATGAAATACAATGGAATATGTAATAGAAAATTGCAGCGATAAGCATGTGCTCAATAAAAGTAAGATAAACCGAAAGTACATTTACTACAACAAAATGTATGAATACAATAGGAAAACCATACAGAGAGCATGCACATATTGAAACAATCTTAAAATGGCGGTGAAAGACGGGAATGGATATAATGACAAAGAGTCATCCAGTGATATGGTTTCAAATACTTTTGTAGATCAATTACCATGTGTAATTATTTTACATTAGGTCCCCAAACAATAACGAAACAAAAAATAAAGCACTATTACTTTGGATCTAATTGATCATTATAACTGGTATCTATCCATCCAAAGTTGAAGTATTACAGTCAGTGGTATCATTATGTTTTATCTTGTGTCTTTCATTTTGGTTTTATCCAGCTTTCCTGCAACAACTTTTCATATTTTAGGAATTTTAAAATTTAAGAAGCGGATCATTTTAATTAAAAGTGTTTATCTGACAATATTCTGTAATTTGGCGTAAGAAAACAAATGCCACCGTCGATTACGTATGCCATTCGCGAATCACATATTATACCGGTCTTAATTTCACAGCACTAGACGGCCGTTCCGGAATACAATTCCTCATCAGTAGTGCTTGGACCAAAACTATGAAACCAAAACTTTTTTCCAAAATGTTGAAAAGAAACCAAAAGGACAAAAATCAGCTAAAGAAATACTTTGCATGGGGAGTATACCTTAGATTTTGGGGAATATCAAATTTTAAAGCGTCATTTAATGCGGGGGCTAATATCATCGATTGTTTTTGTACCCGGAAATCGCTTAAACCCACACTGGACCCATGGGGAGACTTACACAGACCTTATTGATTATATTTCGTGTCAAAAGTTTGAAAAATGTCAAAATACTATTGCGTATATGTTACATGCATTAAAAACAAGTAGTCATCAAAATCATTGATTAAATAGATTAAATGGAAAATTCCGTTTGTCAAAATTACATTATAGTTTAGATAAACGAGATGCACATGCCAACAATTTTAGTAAAAGATTCTCTTACATAACTTGTATCGATTTCATATATACATTCTAGTATAGAGCACAGACCTGTCAAAAAGTTTAACACTAAGATAACCAATAAATACTGCACTGGTAGCTAATTTTTATCCTTCGTTAGCTATATCTCGATAGCTTTTTCGGCAGCTACTACCAATATTTCGGCAGCTTTTTGGTTACCAACTTTTAATATCTCGACCAACACTGACCATCAACTCCTTTTCCTTAGCTTCTGTTAACTTTTGACCGATTTGTACTGTATTTATATATAAATATATTTATAACATTTCAATTCTATTTTTTTTGTATCATTTACGTTCAGCCGGTTTATTTTGAATCAATAGACATATTTTTTTTATTTCTTTAGGATTTACCCTCTAGCCTATTGTCTGTGTCAACACATATGTTGCTTTATGTATGACAAATTATCAAGTTATTTTGTTATTTCTTACATAAAGAAGATAATTTTCTATTCTCTGAAATGTCAGACAAATTACATATTATACCAGTTTTAATTTTACAGTACTAGACGGCCGTTTCGGAATACAAAATATTATTTTATATCGCTGTTCCTTGATTCGAAAGTCCTTTTCTTTCAAATATTACAAAACTATTGCATTTGCGTGTAAATCATTAGAAAAAGATGCAGCTAAAAGGGTTTGATGCAATAGAAATATATCTAATAATTCAAACTTAATAGCTTATCATCTCTTGTTTGATCGGAGATGTTCATCTGGTTGTTCACCGTGAAATCTTAAAGGTAACATTAGTCGACTGTTTGGGATCTACCAACACCATTATAGCCAGATAGTTATACATCATTTAATGGTTATATCCAGCGCCCTTCTTCAATCAAATGTTCCAATGTATATTTATTTTGAATTTTGTCGGTTCTTGTTCATGAATGCATTAGCTCTTGTCAAGCAGATATTTACTACAACTTTATTTCTTCGCTTTCGAAGAATACCATTCCCCACTTGAGATTTTACAATTATGATCATCTTTCCGTTATATTATTTTTATCAATGTCTACAATTCCATAAAAACTAAAAGTTAAGCACTTGTCATATGGAATGTAAAGAAACACCTTACTGTAAAAGACAATCAAAAATATTACACACCACACAAAAGGTTACGGTATACTCCCTTTTGCAAGTATTTCCTTACCTAAATTTGATTAAATATATTTTGAGCCTTTGGAAATTTTAACAACCCCTTGGAAAAAAATTGTTTTTACAAATTTGCTTCAAGCACTACTGATGAGGAATTGTATTTCGAAACAAAACGGCCGTCTTAGTGATGTCAAATAAAGACAAGTATATATGTTATTGCGACAATAACATTATAAATTATTTTCTTGTCATTTTTGGTAAATAAAAAGCTGTAAATATGCTTTCTTATTATCTTAAAGTTTTCGACCCTACTGGAATGAACAATTTATTAGTTATTTACAGTATAGGTGTTTTGCTGATCCTATTAATGAGATATTTTTGCTACTTTTGGTATTTTAAGGTAAAAACATTTCAATATGTAAATCAACCGCCCTTTTCTTCATATTTTGTGACAAACTTATTTCAATTTATAACAAGTCTTTTGTTTTATGTAAACCTTTTGTATTCCTACATTGCAGACAAAAGACAACAGTTATGGATTGTATTAAAGAACAAGACAAACTTACAAGGCAGCTTCATTTATTACAGTAAGTGTCGCATTATGTATATTTTCTCCTCGTAAATATCTTATTCATAGAAACTTCAAATTTTCTAAACGTTCTCACAAATGCTGTGGAATTTTGATAAAATGGTATCTAAATGTATTTTATTCAAAGTGAATTTTTGCGTCTGATGTTTGTACGTATATAAATATAACTAAAAACGTTTTACCAACAAAACAGCTAGTATGCGGGTATTTTGATTTTCCTTCCTTTTATTTCAGTAATGCCAATAGGCAGTTACATGATACCAATGATGATCTCCGAGAGGTTATTGAAAAACAATCACCAAATTCAACACCAGCACCCGTAAGTATAACATAAAGACAATAACACTTAAGTTTGCTCCCATAAAACATTTAACAAGCTCTATCATAGCGTATTAATTGTGAATTAAGTATATCATAAGCAGGAAAAGCAGGTATATTGTTGTATAGAAAAGAATAGATGTCAATAGAAAAAATGAAATCATCACTTTTGTCATACAGTTTCAAATGTAGCATTTCGTGTGCGTTGTGATTCAGGTATAAGTTTCAATATGAAGAACAAGTTATTTTATTTTAAACCTTTGAAGTTTGTGAATTTTATACTTTTTTGCATAGTGTTTTTTTGTTTGATCATTAACTAGTATTATTTTCTGTCCGTTGTTACCAAAAACCAAATACCTTCTTTTTATTTTGAATTTGTTTTATGATATTTGGTCAGGTATATATTATTCAACAAAATTTTTTAAAACACGCCCATGAACTATTGATTTTCAACTATATCTCTCATCTCTGCTATTAATCAGCATAAACTGTTATTTCACAATAAAAAGTGTAATTATTGACTTTATAATTTCAGTCCATAGTGGGTACTGTACTGGATGACATTTATAGAGAACGACGAGGATCTATTATGAGTGATTATGTTCACAGTGGTCCAGCATCGTAAGTATTCCATAAGACTAACCTATGAACCCTTCGATAAAGTTATACACAGTGGTCCAGCATCGTAAGTATTCTATAAGACTAACCTGTGAACCCTTCGATAGAGTTATACACAGTGGTCCAGCATCGTAAGTATTCTATAAGACTAACCTGTGAACCCTTCGATAAAGTTATACACAGTGGTCCAGCATCGTAAGTATTCTATAAGACTAACCTGTGAACCCTTCGATAAAGTTATACACAGTGGTCCAGCATCGTAAGTATTCCATAAGACTAACCTATGAACCCTTCGATAAAGTTATACACAGTGGTCCAGCATCGTCAGTATTCCATAAGACTAACCTGTGAACCCTTCGATAAAGTTATACACAGTGGTCCAGCATCGTAAGTATTCTATAAGACTAACCTGTGAACCCTTTCATAAAGTTATACACATTGGTCCAGCATCGTAAGTATTCTGTAAGACTAACCTGTGAACCCTTAGATAAAGTTATACACAGTGGTCCAGCATCGTAAGTATTCCATAAGACTAACCTGTGAACCCTTCGATAAAGTTATACACAGTGGTCCAGCATCGTAAGTATTCCATAAGACTAACCTATGAACCCTTCGATAAAGTTATACACAGTGGTCCAGCATCGTAAGTATTCCATAAGACTAACCTGTGAACCCTTCGATAAAGTTATACACAGTGGTCCAGCATCGTAAGTATTCCATAAGACTAACCTGCGGGTCCTTCGATAAAGTTATACACAGTGGTCCAGCATCGTAAGTATTCCATACGACTAACCTGTCAACCCTTCGATAAAGTTATACACAGTGGTCCAGCATCGTAAGTATTCCATAAGACTAACCTGTGAACCCTTCGATAAAGTTATACACAGTGGTCCAGCATCGTAAGTATTCCATAAGACTAACCTGCGGGTCCTTCGATAAAGTTATACACAGTGGTCCAGCATCGTAAGTATTCCATAAGACTAACCTGTGAACCCTTTCATAAAGTTATACACATTGGTCCAGCATCGTAAGTATTCCATAAGACTAACCTGTGAACCCTTCGATAAAGTTATACCCAGTGGTCCAGCATCGTAAGTATTCCATAAGACTAACCTGTGAACCCTTTCATAAAGTTATACACAGTGGTCCAGCATCGTAAGTATTCCATGAGACTAACCTGTGAACCCTTTCATAAAGTTATACACAGTGGTCCAGCATCGTAAGTATTCCATAAGACTAACCTGTGAACCCTTCGATAAAGTTATACACATTGGTCCAGCATCGTAAGTATTCCATAAGACTAACCTGTGAACCATTCAGATTGATAGTTAGTTTTGGGTTTGTTCAACAAATATGTAAAAATGGTAACCGTGGTATATAAGTGGAGAAAAATATAAATGCAAGGGAAATGTGTTACATAACAACTCGGTGCCTAGAAAAAGAAAGCTGAATACAAATATCAGGTGGTCAAGAAAAGTAGCAAAATATGTATGCAAGAGAAATGTTGTAAAGTTAAAACTTTGACGAAATGTGTTACATAAAAACTCAATGTCTCGATAAAAGACGACTGGATAAAAATACCAGGTGTTCAAAATAGGTAGCAAGTGCTTAAATTGTTGGTAACATTGTTATTGCCAACACATATATCGACTGCAACGCCAACTGCTACTGCATCTTTAAAAAGATGACTGCACATTAAAGCATTGAAAAATTAGAAAAAAACAAACGCATGTAAGCTCCATAACAAGACATCAGTTTTAAAACAAAGGGTGCATTTTTGCAACCCAGCATAAAGTGAAAGTCCTTATGTTCAATTTGTACCAATTTGACCTTTAGAATTAAAGTTTATAAAGTCGACCATCAGACTATAGCTCCTTTCTTCATTATTTTATATACAGAGTTCGTTCCCTAAACTTTGGACCATCATTATCATTAGTGGAAGATTTGGACACCGCATTGTGTACCACAACTCCATCACCACGTATGTTAACTGCTAAACTCCCTGTTGATGAGACTTGTGAGGAGGATAATTATGATATAGGTTTGTATATATTTCATAATTCATTCATGTTTATGTAAATTGTAAGACAATATAATTTGACAGTTAAATAAAAGGTAGTTGGTTTTGTTATAGTTTATCTGTAGTTCTGGTGCATCAAACATCAATTTTTACAAACTATTTTATTCTTAATGATTGACTATTAAGTTGTGTTACTTTTTATTATATTTTTACAAAAGAAATATATACAGAGTTTTTGTTCACATTCTACAACGTCGTGCAATTAAAACTAGTACCCATTAAAGGAATATATATACGATATCTTGCCTCCTATATTGGTAATAAATTTGTAATATTTCCCGCTTTTTGTGAGTAACGAATTAAATATTGTTTATAAGTAAGGAAAGTATGATGTTAATTTTTAAATCAAAATCTTTAAACCAAATATTGAAAATTATCAAATTTATCGATTCTGACAATCTGTTCTCTATTTTCCCAAATTAGCAGACAGTGGACATTCCACTTTGAGAGATCAGAATGATATAGATACAGAAAATGAAATACCAGTATTTGATTTGGATAATGGAAGAGGCAGTGGTCGACGGCGGAGGAGGTACAAAGGCAATTATATACCAGAAACGGATGTAAGTACAGTAATTGTTATAGATATATTCTTAAGATAATGGGGAAAGTCTATTATGAAACACAAAATACAACAACACTTAGAGTTAGTTCACTCTAAAATATATCTGCTATGAGATTAAACGATCTGAGAAAAGTAATGCGATGTAACAGTATAGGCAAACAATTTTGACCTGTCCGCTGTGGAAGAGTGCATTTGTGTTTAAGAATCACATGGGTTTATTTTGTCTACATAATGCGAGCACTAATTATTATTAGTGAATTCTGCTCTCCGGAGCACCCGGCCTCACTTCCCTGGTTGAAGTTAACGTGTCTAACCTAACTTGTCAGTTCCAAAGTTTTTACTTTGCTTCTGGATTGTGATTCGGAAATGGATTAGTATGTTTGTTTTTGATAAGCTATTAATAGGGCGGGTCCTTCTATTAGCTATTAATAGGGCGGATCCTTCTATATGGATATTCCTAATAAAAGGTCGAGCGGACAGGTCAATGTTGTTTTCCCATAACTATAATATTGAAATAATGAATATCAAACACAAAATCCAAATATTGATCACTCATTGTTTGATACAAAATATAGTTTTACATCAGATGGTGATCATGTTCCGAAATTTCTTTGACAAAACCTGTATGTAATGTTTCTTTTCTGGCCATTGGTGTACTATAATGTACTGCGATGTTTTGTTTTTTTTGCAATTTGTTTCACGACACTATTTATTTATTGATCTACAGAAACAAAATTATCTTGCACGATAATCACATTTTAGTTATATAGTCCGTCAGTGATATAGTGGCAGAGTGTTTATAAACACAGGCGAGTTTATTATACACAAAAGGTATTAATACCGTGTTATCATATACAGTCAAACCTGTCTATAAAGGCCACCCAAGGGAACCAGTAAAAGTGGCCTTTATGAGCAGGTGGCCTTTATATACAGGTTCAAATAATAAAAATAAAGAACAGTTGGGATACAATTAAACTGGCCTTTATAAGCAGGTGGCCCTTATATAGAGGTGGCCTTTAAGGCAGGTTGGACTGTACGTATATTCACGCCTTTATGCGTTTATTTGTCAACTCCACTTTTATAAATCACTATCTTAGGTACATTATATGCACTCTTCCATGTTTATAAACACTCTGCCACAATATCGCTGACGGACTATAGCTTTCTATGTTTATAATGTCTTGTCGTCTTTGCTTTCTTTATCAGACTCTTTTCAAAAGTATTGCAACTGTCTGTTTTTTTCTTTTTATAAGTAAACCTATCAACTTTAGCTTTATTCCTCTACGTAGAATACCTACATAGAAACTAGCTATTTACAAATACGTTTTGACACTAGACCACTGCAAGCAAAAGCTTATCAATGTCCTAAAAAACTCCACACAATATTGGTGATTAATATGATGTGTATATATCCAAAATTATCTTAGATTTATTTGACGTCGCATTGTTCCATGTTCCTTTCATTCTCAATTGCTATTATTACACGAGTAGCTGTAGTAAACTAAACAGGGGAAAATTACACACTGCCTTACTTTCCTAGTGGAAGTTCGTGTGTTTGACTAAATAAGCCATCTTTCAAAGTTTTTGGGGATGCGGATGGGTTGTGATATTAACATGAGGGAAATATTACCAAAATATGAAATGCGCATCTTAAATCTTTATTAGTTGCAATACTTTTGAAAAAAATGTGACTTTGGGTGTAATTGATTTCTGACCGGTTTGAACTTGTACATTAGGATCCAGAATCTCATGATGAAATGGAGACAGAAACAGAAACAAATATGGATCCAAAAGATGCTAAAATGTACAAAATGATTGAACATAATAGATTTGGTTCTGCTGTAACCAGACGGTCAGGGTCAAGGTCACGCACGAGGGACGGGAAAGACTCACCAACGCACAAATCATCCAAACGATCATCTAAAAGAGAAGTAAGTCATGCAACGAAGTCATTAATTTGACCACTCTATTTAGAAATTTTATTCACAGTTTTAGAATATTCGCGTTAATATTTATGGTTGCATGGGTGGAAATTTTTTTCCGTCACCTAACTTATACTTTTTATTTACAACATTTTCTTGACAACCAACTTATAACATTTTCTTCAACATTGCTTTGCTATGATATATTGTAAATAATGCATTTATGTTCCTTTCAATAACTCCAGCATGAGTAATTTGATTTAAGATATTTCTACACTTTTGAGGGTTCTGGATATTGCCTAATATACAATATTGATTTGCAACTTTCTATTATTCTTACTTATACACTTGCCAAAAAATACCTGTGCTTTCTCTAAGAGAAATGCATTGAACTTTTTTTCAATATCTACATTGTATATTTCTTATGTGTCTCCATTTATTTCCAGTCTCCAACTGTTATTACTAAAGCTCCAGAACGTATATATAAAGTTGTGTTAGCTGGGGATGCTGCAGTTGGAAAGTCCAGTTTTATAATGAGGCTATGTAAAGGGAAATTCGTCAGCAATCTCAGTTCTACATTAGGTAAATAATTTAATTTGATCTAAAAAGTCGTTCAGCATTGATGCTTCCATACCTATGAAAGTATGCCACGATTTTAATTAATGGTTTTAGGCTTGATTTTCATGTTATGGCTATATACAGATGCACTTTACGTTACTAAATTTGCTGCTAGTTAAAATTTGAAATGGTATACTCCCTCATGCAAAGTATTTCCTTAGCTAAATTGGGTAAAATAGATTTTGGTCCTTTGAAAAAAAAATTGGTTCAAGCACTACTGATGAGTTATTGTATTTCAAAACGGCTGTCTAGTGCTGTAAAATTAAAACCGATATAATATGTACCTACACGTACAGAGCATTTTATTCCATTGCATTTATCTATTGAGATATTTAGCCGCATGTATTTCTTAATTATTTACAAGTACAGCAAATCTGCACATATAACTCGTGGACATAAGAAGAACAGACTTTATAGATAGGTGACCTTCATATGTAGATTAATTTTGTTTAAATATGAAGCAAAATGGACCTTTAAAACTGACCATAGTGGACAGATCAACTTTATCAGAGGTGGTTTTACTGTATATGAATCAATTAACACTGATCATAAGAGACACCTGTATATCGTTATACGCAAAAATAAGTATATTATGTATCATTCTTAAACGACTCTCCTTTTTAATGTTATAGGTGTTGATTTCCAGACCAAATTATTAGAAGTAGATAATAAAACAATAGCTTTACAGTTGTGGGATACCGCAGGCCAGGAAAGGTATGTGTTACACTTGTACCTCTTTTTAAAGAGACCGTTTTAATCTTTTAAAGTATATTTCCATGTAAGACAACATGCATGATAATAATTACAGCTTAAAACTTGTTTTTGTGATGTTAACTGCGTTGTGCTTTTATTTGCTCTGTCTATGCTGTTGACAAAAAATATTATTCAGCATTTCAACTTTTTCTTCAGTAATACTAACACGATTTATACTATACTATTAATAATTTAAAAAAAATAAGGACCAGTGTACCTTTAAGAACATTTGTGAAAATACTATTTCACTGTAAAATAGATGAAACATCATGTTAATTCATTTTATGCTGGCTCTAAATACTATTTACAGTCCATCTTGCCTTAAAGGCCACCTCTATATAAGGGCCACCTGCTTATAAAGGCCAGAAGAATTCTATTCCAATTGTTCTTTATTCATATTAATTGTACCTGTATATAAAGGCCACCTGCCCATAAAGACTACTGTTACTGGTTCCATTGATTGGTCTTTATAGACAGGTTTGACTGTATTCTTATGTTTAACGACATGAATTCTTTTTTTCCTAAAAGGTTTAGAAGCATCGCCAAATCCTACTTCAGACGAGCAGATGGTGTGTTTCTGTTGTATGATTGTACATATGAGAGATCATTCTTAAACATTAGAGAATGGGTGGAGTCTATTGAGGTAATTTACGTCAGTTGTAACAGCATGTGCTAAAGGAAATGAATGATTTATCATAGAAGAGTCAATACTTTTCTATTCTTATACGCAGTATAATTGTATTAGAAACGTCTACGTAAGACAATAATTTCGGCAACTTTTGACAACGAAGCAGACTGCTTGCAAATAAATTGTTGACCCAGCGATATTGCAAGCCTAGGGTTATCAAGGCCCTCAAAAAATGTATAGCCGTCATCACAGTATTGTTGATAAGTTTGATGTCTCTGCGCCCAGGATTGCCCTTGATATATTTGGCGTCCCATAGTCTGATGTTCCATTCACACAATTTTGATTACACGTGTAGTGGGTATAGCTATCTTGACAGGAGGTGCTTACCCTTCTGGAGAATCCAGTCTCGCTTCTCTGGTGGATGTTCGCGTGTCTAACCAAACTTGTCAGTTCCGAAGTTTTTACTTTGCTTCTGCATTGTGATTCGTACATGGATTAGTATGTTTATATTTTTCATTTGATGACATACTGTACACATGTCAATGTTTCAATTTTGTTTTTATTACATGTGCAAACATGCTACAAAAATAAAATGACGTTTTTTTCTGTTGATCATTCAACGAATCATTCAACGAATCATTCAACACAGGTACAACTATTCCTTGAAAATTTGCATGTAATCACAGGGGCGCGAGAGTAAGCACATCCTGTTTAACTAGCTATACCCTCCACGAGTAAAATCAAATTTGAGAATTGAAGAAATGAACATGAAACGATGAGATGATAAATATTTCCAGGATAATTTTATACAGATATTATTACGAGCAGCAAACCTTTTTGTATCATACAGTTATGTATTCATTAAGTATTCCAAAAGTCTATGCATGTTTTAATGCTTATTTGTAGGAAAGTTCACATAAAAGGATACCAATCATGTTTGTTGGCAATAAAACAGATTTAAGAGAAGAATCTCAGAAGCAAGGTCGTAGAATAGTCAAATATGAAGACGGACAAAGACTAGCAAGAGTATGTTGGGTTTTTGTTTTGTTTAATTCCATTATATATTTTTATAGGTCCATGTTAAAGAGACACACCATGTTTATGTACAGCAAACATTAAGAATATAATCCTATTACATCATTGCCTATTTATCAACTCAAAAAATAGCAGTAAATTTAAACTTGAATCCGTAGTCAAAGTTTTTGCACACCACTGGTCATTTACTCAAGTGCCTTTCCAAAGTCGAGCGTTTTATAGCCAGTGGACCCACTCTGTCTATTTCTTTTTTAATTGTTTCATTCTTCGGTAAACTTGTATTGTGTAATGCGTCGACTGTGGTTATCAGTTACAAATGTTATCTCTTTTATTGTAAACACATTGGTATTGTCTTCATTAATGTTATATTATGTTGTTATAAGGTAATTTTAGTTCAAATAATTGTTTTGCGTTATATGAGTAGAAGGTTTTACTGTTAATATTTTATTTTAGGAATATGCAGGTCTTTTCATAGAAACAAGTGCTAAAGATGGATCCAACATTACAGAGGCTGTGACAGAATTATCCAGGTAAATTGAAATTGTTTTTTAAAATAAACATGTTTTTAGTAGATTTTGGATAATTCTACCAAAATATTTACATTGCGAAGCATATATTTCTTGGAAAAACATGTTCAAATTCCTGGTGGCATTTTACGTGTTTAATGTATTTGCCAGTTTCAAAGTTTTAACGTTGCTTATAGGATTATGATTTAGACATGGGCCGGTATGTTTGTTTATGATGTAAAATTAAGTCAGAAGGTTCTTAAAATGTTGCACAAGAACCAATATAAAATGTAAAACATCTTCAGTTTGGTTGATGTTGAGTTGGTATCTATGAAGTCTTCAATTACACCTCAGTGCATTCCATAACAAGTTAATCAAGGTCATTAACCATTAAAATTATTTGTTGTATTCTTTTTGTTATATAGATTGTTGAGTGCTAATGAGGACCTTGAAGTAAAGACTGTAGGATTACAACTACATGACGGTTCCGGCAGCGAAAAGAAATCTGGATGTTGTGGAAAGTAAATCATATCTGCCAGTTAATACCAAAGTTTTATAATGAATGTTGTGGTATGCTTTCAGGGATTTCAAATTAATCGACTTCTGTCTCAGCTACGCCCTCGTTGCCATGACATCAAACTAACCATATTTATTTAAATTCAATTTTGCTAAAACATTGCATAATGAAACTTCAACCAAAACCATGCATGGTTCATGCAATATCAATCTAATGTTAAGTTTGTATCAATTTTTGCATTGCTGTATACATTATAAAAGCTTAGAATTTTAGAAACCATTACATTTTATAAGAAAATGGATTAATAAGTGTATGTATATTTTGCAATTTTGAGTAAAATACGATCTTTGCCCAGCAGGCATCGTGTTTTTGGTTTTCTGTCCCTTTCGCACCAAAGAATTATCGTATTTGATTCAAAATTTATTTATTTCATGTTGTATATATTAAACATATTTTTTTCACGTTAAATTCAATCTCAGTTGTAAAGTGTGTAAATTTGTACTTTTTCGAAGAATTTGCAGTTTGTATTAAATACAGTTGTTTTGTTGTTCGAGTTAAATAAACTGAGGTGAATAGAATGATGCATTATGTTGACCAAGGTAATTTTTGTTTATTCCTTACTTGAAATTTTAACCAAATTTACTTGAATTAGTTTCCAGGCAATTTCAATGAATTATTCAGTGTAGTATTTAACAATTTTATTCAATTTCATGTACAGAATTTTTAATTTTATTTTTGCAGATTTTCGAATATTTGTTTAAGTAAAATATTTTAACATGACATTAGTCTTAGATCCATGAACATAAATACAGTTTGGAATTAATAGGAAACATTAACCAAATTTTGTAACGTATTGCATAAATTTTTGTATTCTGCCCAAACTGATTCAAAACAGACTTTTATTTTTTCTAAGTAATGCGTATAGTTTTTCTATTTTCATACTGGAACACTAGAAAAAACATTTGGTAAAAAAGCATCAAATTCTTTCTTGGTATTCATATACATGTATATATTTCTGAATTGAAAAATGATAGAAGTTAATAATATAAAATAAATGAATTGGAAATCCAACACAAGCATACCAATCCATGCCCAAATCGCAAATTGATAAAAATAAATAATTGACGAATAACTCTTGTTAACATTTTGCTGTGATCATGACATACCAAATATTTAGCTTTTTACGAATCGTTTTATACATTATTCAAATGGCTGTTGCTTTGATCTCGGCTACATTAGCTATTGCAAAGTACTTGTTTTCAGCTACAAGTTGTTTTGCTTTATTTTAAGGTCATATGGGTTTTTAAAAGCTTATATTTACCTCTTTGCAATACATTCATAGCAAACTTACGTTAGTCGTGCTTTGCTTTTGAGGTTGTACATTTTAGATATTCCAGTCTTGGTTAGAACCAATAGTGTAAATAAGCAATAAATATAATAAATGTAAATAATTCTCTAACTTATGAATCTCTTTTAACCTGTTGATCGGGTTTTATTATGTATATCTTATGTTGTTTATTGTTCAAGCAGAATTTCTATTTTCATTTTACATCTATTTAATTTATTTATATAATTTTTAATAAGACATATCATTAATGGTAGATTCTAAATGATTTGAAGTTGAAATGGCAAAAGGTTACATATTTGGATCCACTTGCCTAAGTCAGTGTCAAATTAGTGTTGGTATTTGTGATAATGATATTTTTTCAGTTGACGTTTATTCCAAACGGGATCCATATTCAGAGAAAACATGGCATTGCAAATGTCACTAAACCTGATTTTAGAGGTATGAGCTTAGTTATGACGCTCGATAAGGGTAGAATTAAAATGTAAATTTGGAAGAACGCATACTAGTAGATATACATGTATAATGTTTGTGATACTTGACTACTTTTATATTTTTCCAGTTTCCATTCATCATACTTAGAATTTTGCCAGTAACTAGTCATTCAAATATTACATATGTGCGGTACATGTAAATGCCTCATTGAAGATTTTGTCATAACTGAATTAAAACCCTGAATTGGAGGTGGTAAAGGCAAAATGACATTCATGATTGTTGATATTTTTCTAAAAAAATAACAAAAAAATAAAAATTATTATATGTTTATAATCTTTATGCATGAATTATACATGTAAAGTTTTATGGTTCATTGGCTAAATGGATTTTGTTTTATTTTTTGGGTTGGCATACTTATGGACCATTGCTTGTAATACCGGTTGGCTGGTTTGGACACTAGAAGTTCCTAAACCACGATATTCCAACCAGTGTCCGTCACAAGTCGGCAATTTCATAATCTGAGGCTTCAATATGTGTTTGCCCTTTCTTGATTTTTTTTCTTTTCATTGTTTGGCTGTTTCCATCATTTGCTGTATTTTGGCATATTTTTACAAAATTTTTATTTTACTAAAACTATTTGAGCTGAACAATAACCAAAATTCATAACACGTCATCCAAAAAACTTACCATCTCCTATTTCCTTGGAATTTTTTTTTATATATTTGGTCATTAGGGGGATCTTCATTTTTTGTAAGTGTATTTCTAGACAAATTCAATTTAATTATCATTTACTCTATGCCTTAACTCTTTAACAAGTGCTATATTCCATTATCTTATTTTAAAATGGTTGTGGTTTTTATTATCATAAGACAGTTATCCCTCATTTACGTGTAAACTTGTTGGCTTTTAATTGTGATATAACAATTTCAGAGATTCAACGTTCCATACATCTATTAATTATTATTAATTTCTTGGAATAACTATTTTATTAGGTTTTATTTTCACTTTTGGTTTTTAAAGAATATATTATCCCAGCCCTTATTTTGTTAATTTCCTGTTTGTTTTTAACAAAATATATAGACTTTACAAGTTTGTGTTATCTAGTCAAAAAATGTGAGCAATTTATCCATAGCGTAATGAAAATACTTTAGCTTATTGGTAGTTTTCATTTTAATTTGTTTTGTTTTAATAAAAGTATGTATTACATATTGCGATAATTGTGTAACTTTGAAACTAAATCTGTATTTGAAATCAAGATTTCTGTTACCAAACAAAATATTGCCAATACAAATAAACCATCCATCCACAAAACATAAAACAGTGGTTGGTGGAATTCTTGTCTGTAAATAATAAAGAATGCTCTAAAAATATTTGTGGAACCAAATCCTTTCAAAAGAAGCTTTAATGTTAAAGTTAATTGTTCTATTGGTACAAACATTGTTAAATTGTTAAGTTTTTTGTTTGTATATGTGTTTTATTAATGAATTCTGGCCAGATTCTGTGATCCCTTATTCATTCAAAGTTTCTTCAAAATTAATTAACAAAAATTGCTGCATTTTGACTTGTTTACATAGGTTAAAATGTATGTATTAGTCTTATTTTCATACAATTCTGTTATACTGATCTGGTGTCTTTTCCAAAAACTCCGGGTTCAAATATTATTACTAGTATATGTCAACTGTTCTGCTAAATTTTATGTTAAATTTGGCGTGTTGAAAATGTATTGTTTATTTATGTTATTTATTAAGATTTGTTTTAAGTTTGGTCGTTTAATATTTGATCAATCTGAAATAAACATTAATGATGAGCTAAGTGTTTGTCTTTTCTTGTCTTCCTTCTTTAACTTACTTAATCAGGGATATTGCAATCCTAGACTTATCAGGGCCCTCAAGTGTTCAGCTGTCACCACAGTATCGTTTTAAAAGTTCGATGTTTCTGTGTCCAGGATTGAACTGGATATACTTGACGTTCCATAGTTCCATATTCCTTTTACTCAATTTTGATTACACGCGTGGCGAGTGTAGCTAGTTAAACTGGAAGTACTTACTTTTCTGCAGCTCCTGGCCTCATTTCCCTGGTGTAAGATCGCGTATTTAACCTTACTTGTCAGTTTCAAAGTTTTTTACTTTGTTTCTGGATTGTGAATCCGACATGGATTAGTGTTTGTTTTTTATTTGTTTATTAGGTTACATAAGCTGTTTTCAAGCAGATTCTTTTCGGTAACAAATGTCTTCTGTTACAAGGACAGAAGCACTAACCCTTCTTTTAAAGGTCATAAATGTGTAGTACGAATATATATCAATATTCTGAAACTGAAGCATGTGGCGTTAACTACACTTCTGTGAGCGGGTAACACATTTCCCTCGTATTGGTTTCAATATTTATATATGTCACTATTACTTCCTCACATTACCAGACGTAAGAATTGAGGCGATCTGTGGCCTACACGTTACACAACAAAATTGCACAACAGATAAAACATCCCTTTTCGTCAGTTTTCAAAGTTTTTACTTTTCTTTAAGGATTATGTTTTGGACAATTACTGGTTGGTCTGTTTGTGTTTAGATTAGTAATGTGTTTGTAATAAATTCTTTACTTGTTAAATCTGAAGAAAAGAATGTCGCCAAATCATTCAACTCCACATATAGATTATGGAAATGACGTTCTATCTCTTAACAATAAATTTGGGGACTGTGAATGTCATCTATCCTGGTGAGCTTGAAATAAAGATACGACTGATTCTTCAAGTTCTGATTCATATTTAGGCTTATGCCTCAATTATGACGCCCCTGAAAAGCTACATTTGAAGCTTTATGACTTCGATTTTCTATTGTCAACTTCCGTTATCTATGCAGCAATATACCTGCTTCTCTTAATTTTCATTCTAATGAACAATTATTTCTCAGTATTTCAATTAAACCAAATTTTATCAATTTTCTTTTTTGTAAACTTTTAAGATTATCAAAACTGATGGCCTCGTTATTAAACTTGAAAACATGACACCACTCCAGTTTATATTGAAATTAACCATTATCATCGGTCCATGTTAAAATCTCAATCCCAAATCAAAATAAAACTTTGAAAACTGGCAAATAAGTCAAATGCGTAAACTACCACCAGGACAAGTGAAGTCGTATGCTCCGGAAGGGTAAGTGTAACGGTTTATTTAATCCCCCATGAAATATTTTTTCTAGGATAATCTTTTCTTGTGAAATTTGTTCCATGGATAATATTTAACGGAATAAGCTATGACATGTATTCTACTAGAAAGACTGTGCTATGACATTATATATCTTCCCGGACACATTTTCACCCAGATGAAATCATCGATTACATAGGCACAGATCTTCTTTCTAGCTGGTTAATCCAACCGCATGTGTAATAAAAATTGAGAATGAAAGCAAAATGGAACTATGCGACGTCAAATACATCAAACATATTTGGGTACAGAGAGATCATACTTATTTTGGCATCCATAAGAAAGAGGGGAAAAGAAAAAGGGGAGACCTAAGTCAACATAGAGGAGAACAACGAAATCCTGCTGGATTGACTAGTGAAACAGAGTCAAAGTAGCAGCGAAGGACAAACAAAAATTGAAAGATAGCATTGCGGACTTCGTGTGTTTTCTGGCGAGAAGACAATTAAGGTAAGGTAAGGTAAGGTAAGGTAAGGAAACTGGTCCATGTTTAAATTACAGTTAAAACTATGAAAACGGAAACATTTAACCAAAAGACGTAAATTGATATTGCTTCTCCTGTCATATCCCATTTTTTGAATGTATTTTATGATTAAATTCAAAAAATAGGATATAACACCACTATTGGTCTTTTGTACAACGAAGCAAGCTTCTTGTAAGTAAATTGTTGACCCAGGGATATTGCAGGCTTAGGTTTTTTTAAGGCCCTGAAACGTTTTTTATAGTTGTCATCACAGTAATCTTGATAAGTATTATGTCTCTGTGTCCCTGGATATATATGATGTCCCATAGTTCCATGTACCTTTCACCCAATTTTCATTACACACGTGACAGGTGTAGCTAGATATATATAGGTGCTTACTCTTCCGGAGCACACGGTCTCACTTTCCTGATGGAAGTTCACGCGTTAACCTAACTTGGCAGTTTTAAAGTTTTTCCTTTGCTTCTGGATTGTGATTTAAAAATGGATTAGTATGTTTGTTTTTGATTTGCTTTGTTCAAGAAGTGGGAACAAGCTTTGCCATAGCGTAGATGTTTGTTAAATTAGCAATCTAGTTTCCTATTGGTACAAACTATGCACCATTGCTTGCCTTCGTTCTCTTATGAGGCAGAATTTATACATACACGTTTCAAACTTGGAGAGAAGAATTTCGTTAAACCATTATTACTCCTGTCGTAACCAGTCCGTGGAGCAGTATCGTATCACCAATAAGGATTGGTGATAGGGTACTGCCCCACGGACTGGTTACGACAGGAGTAATTCCGTCTACATGTACAGTTTAATTCTGCCTCATAAGAAAACGGAAGCAAGCAATGGTGCACCCATAGAAAACCCATAGAGATTATGAATTTATCAAACATCTACGCTATGGCAAAGCTTGTTCTCACTTCTTGAACAAAGCAAATCAAAAACATCTGCTAATGTGAAGAATATAAATATTAAATCCAATACGAAGGAAATGTGTTACCCGCTCACAGAAGTGTAGTTAACGCCACATGCTTCAGTTTCAGAATATTGATATATATTCGTACTACACATTTGTGACCTTTAAAAGAAGGGTTAGTGCTTCCGTCCTTGTAACAGAAGAAATTTGTTACCGAAAAGAATCTGCTTGAAAACAGCTTATGTAACCTAATAAACAAATAAAAAACAAACATACTAGTCCATGTCGGAATCACAATCCAGAAGCAAAGGAAAAACTTTGAAACTGCCAAGTTATGTTAACACGTTAACTTCGACCAGGGAAGTGAGACCGGGTGCCGCGGAAAAGTAAGCACTTTTATTTATCTAGCTACACCTGTCACGTGTGTAATAAAATTGGGTGGAAGGTACATGGAACTATGGGGCATCATACAAATATCCAGGGACAGAGAGACATCAAACTTATCAACATCACTGTGATGACGACCATAAAAACGTTTCAGGGCCTTGATAAACCTAAGCCTGCAATATCCCTGGGTCAACAATTTACTTACAAGCAGCGTGCTTCGTTGTACAAAAGTCCCATAGTGGGAACAAGCTCTACCACAGCGTATTTATTTGGAAACAAATACACAATAAGCAGAAGAAGCAGATATATTGCTGCATAGAAAAGTGAAATTGACAATAGAAAAAATTAAGTCATCACGTTTGTCATAAAGATTGAAATGTAGACTTTCGTGGGCTAAGGGATTTTTGTAGGTATAAGTCCAAATATGAACATAACTTAAGAGAGAAGTCGTATCATTTATTTTAAGCTCACTAGAATAGATCACATTTACATAGTCCCCAAATTTAGGATTGTCAAGAGACAGAACGTCATCTATATATCTGTATGTGGAGTTCAATGAGTTGGCGACAGTCTTCTCTCCAGATTTAACAAGGTTCTGCATAAATTCTGTTTCATAACATTAAAGAAAGAATTCAGCAATCAATGGCACATAGTGTGTATTAATTAAGAAGCAAATACACCATAAGCAGGAGAAGCAGTATCAATTTACGTCTTTTGGTTAAATGTTTCCGTTTTCAAAGTTTTAACTGTGATTTAAACATGGACCAGTTTCCTTACCTTACCTTACCTTAATTGTCTTCTCGCCAGAAAACACATGCAAGTCAGCAATGCTATCTCTCAATTTTTGTTTTTCCTTCGCTGCAGCTTTGGCTGTGTTCCAGTTAGTCCATCCAGGGGCATTTTTTTCCCTTTTTCGTTGTTCTCCTCTATGTTGACTTAGGTCTCCCCTTTTTCTTTTTCCCTCTGGTTGCCACCCTAGTGCTGTCTTGCAGTTATTTCCCTCTTTCCTTAGTATGTGTCCAAGTTCATGGACCAGTTTGGATTTGGTTATTTTTATGTTCAGTTTGCATTGGCTATTGCAAAGTATGTGCTTATTTAGTTGCAAATATCTTTTGTCTATTCAAAAATCACAATTGCTTATTGAATAAAATTATTTAGCTATTTTTAAGACAGGGAAAACAAGTTTTTAAACTTGCTAAACAAACTGGAATACTGTCAATTTTTTCCTTAAACATTGTTATACACTGTATAAAGAAAGAAGTGCTTAAAAAAGAAAGTTTGTAGCTGAAAGGCATGTATTATGCAAACAGCCAATGGCTTTGTTTTCTTTTTTTTCATGTTCTTGTTTGTTATTGCCAAATACTTGTATGTGGAGAAATGCTGTACATAAGCCCAAGGCAAGAAAATCTCTTGCTGTAAGGCAGTCAGTTCATAATTGGTGGAAGAAACCAATGTTCAGAAAAAACACTGACCTTCCAAAAGCAAACTGATAACACCTTTCCCACTTACATGTGTCGACTAGCTAGTTAGTCAAAAGGTACGTGCCCTTCCAGAGAACATGGTCTTACTTTCATGGTGGAAGTTCACATGTTTCAGATTATTTTCTAGTTTTCAATGAATTTTTTTTTTACTTTGCTTTTGGGATTGTGATTTGAACATGGATCAGTATGTTAGCCGTTGATCACACTAAGATCTGTTAGAATGGATTGGAACCTAAGCAGTGATAAAACTTGTTAGAAAGAGCTTTACATTCTCTATCTTATCAACACAAACACCAGAAAGTAGTGTGTAAGCTGGAAATGGCAACAATAAATAATAGAGACAGGACATGGTTCAATTGTTTCCTTATTTCACCAAGATAGTTGAGTTGAGTAATGGTGTTTAATGTCCTGGTCAAGGATATTCCACTTATATCTAGACTTCCCCAGCTATAAGTGAAGGTGCAAAAATTTTGCCTGTATATTGTGCTGATGGTATTATAAAACAGAGTTCTTTATTGTGCCATGCCTACCGTCACATGGGACCTCATTTATTTTATGTTTCCATCCGAAAAAAATGTGACTTTCATTTCATAATGCCGAGTGCTTGGCAGAAAACAGTTATTACCAACTTTCAAGTCTTGGGTGAGACTCCGTCAGATTTCAAACCCACGACCTCCCACTTATGGAGTGTGCACTCTACCAACTGAGCTACCACAGTGTTTTATTCACCAATTCAAGCGAGCAGTTCAAATATTTTGGGTATATGTGTATGTTTTTCAAATTTAACATATATCATTAAAGACTATACTTTTATACAAAGAAAAATGTTTATTTCTTTGTAAAATATCAGTAATTAAAATTTACGATGTTACACAATAATTAAACAATGTCAATCTATACATAATGTACATCTCTCAAACACACAAATTTCTCACCAAAACAAACCTTATTTGCTTATTTACAACATACATACAAACACATTCTCTCTCTTTCTCTCTCACACACACACACATTCACTCTCATTTCATATAACACATTTTATAATATACTTTAAAACACATTCTAACATAGACTGGCAACATGATGATTACAATAAATAGAAAAATACTGATAATATGATACGAGAACCATTATAAATAAAGTATTTGATGATTTCTCCCCCCCCCCCATATCTGTCAGATAAATTTAAATTCTAATTTTACTGAAGACTGTATACATGTAATTAGAATATAATAAGCATAAACATCCGGACCTCAATAATGCCACTGAACAAGTACACTTTTCCACTGAAAGAATTTTGGAGGATAGAATGACCAGTTAAGAGACTGAATGAGTGGAAATTTCTTGTCATATGTATAAAATGACCAAAGAAATTGCTGAAAGCACCATACTGCTTCTAAAAGAATATGTTGTTCCGTTTAGATGATGTAGTCAGAATATTACCTTTTACTACTATAAATCTATTCTTTTGATGAAAGAATAAAATCTATCAAATTATCCTAAACGGAAAATCATTTCAAAATCAATTTCACTCGATGGGTTTCATTGGTTTACCATTTGATGTTTTATTTAAAAGATTTTAAATTTAATTTTAACAAAACCATACAGGATCCAAACCTGCATCACATGGGCATTGTTACCTGTGTTGCCAGAGGCAACAGCAGATCTAGAGATCACTCTGTAAGTCATTTAATCTGTCGACAAAATAAGAGGCGCACATCACTAAAATGTGCAAAATGCCTTGGTTAATTACATTTAATTTGGGAAAACTTCACAAAGGTTACAGGTTCCACAAACTATACACCATTCAGATGGGATGGATGAAAATGGTTAGAGTCAAGCCTCTGGTGATGGAGGTTAAAATATGATTATTTATCCAATGAAAATAAATTTTTGACAACTTGTGATACATGAGTGAAGCCCATTTAAAACTTATGTTATATGTATTACATACATAGTATTAAATTCTAACAGTCACAATGTCAATATAAAACACAGACAAACATGAAATCCCGTTATTTATTCTCCTCTAATGTTCCTCTCGCAAGGTCTGTCATCTTTGGATATTTAACTTTTTTCTTATCGAGTTCTTCTTGAGACCATAGTAAATGTCTTAATAAATTAGCTAACTTTGGGTTTGCATCAACTTCTAAAATTGCTGCATTTAATTCACTAGCCACCTGAAATATAAAAGAAAACATTTTACTTTCAAATAAAACATTAAGTTTCATAACTTCACGCTAATCCAACTATCAGTATATTTAAGAAATAATCAACATTTACCTGTGGTACATCGTTGATTAATACATGGGCAGAGTTCACATGCATGTTAACAACATAAGATAAGCAAGGGAGTACATCATTAAAATGGAACAGCGAAGGGTATATCATTTGTTATAACACTGCTGGATCTCTTCACATTTCATATGAAGGAAAACGCAGGTCATATTAGAATATACCCTTTTATTTAGGTTTTACAGTGCTTCTTGTCACCTAGGTTCAAATCACACTCTGACAGGCCCTAGTGTGAGAAAGTTTGTCAGTTCCCTTGTCAAAGGTTGGTTTTTTTTTTGGACATCTTGGTTTTCTTCACTATCCAAGAACTGACTGTCCAAAAAACTGTGAAATACTTTTGACTGGTGTATAAAACATCATAACTCTGCCTTTCATTAAGTTGAGGGTTCTCAAAGGAAAACAATTGAAAAGTATAACAGTTACCTCCCCTTCAACCAGAGTAAGGCATATGCCAAAAACCCCCATATACTAGTATAACATAAAATAGACGTTTCGCCGACCACGCCCACAATGTTCCGACACTGGCCGCCATCACGGAACCAAAGCAGCAAAGTCATGGCAACTAATGACGTACTAGTGTCAGTGACATCATTAAATGGCGCTATTCAGGCCGAGTTTTCATTCTTTTTGTGTGTAAATCAAGCATCCGGCCATTTTGACGGAACATTGTGGTCGTAGCCGGCAATACGTCAATTGTGTACATTAAATTTGTTAACAATGACCTTGTTGTTTGATTTATTAACTCTTAACATAAACAGGGATCTTCTTTTCAAGAATATAGATCATCTGTAGTCAAGTAGACTAAAGAGTGGACTTATTGAGGACAACATCTATAAATGCCTGTGGTAAATCCTAGTGCAAAAAAGTTGTTAGTTCTCAGACTACTTAAACTCCTCCACCATTCGAAAACTTACACCTTCATATATTTACAGTCACAGAAAGTGACCTTGACCTTCTTACTCTGAAAGTAGTTATGAATTAATTGTGTCTGCATGATTTACACTATATTTCTTTTGAAACAAATTTACTCACATGTATCTCAATCAACTATTTCACATATACTGATTTTGAAAATTTATTTTGTAACACACAAACACTACATGTATATCACATTTAATTACCGTTATTCCACAAATACTATCTCAATAAACTAAATGAAATTATAGAAAACAAAGAAAATTGGAATTTGGTATTTTAAAACATGTCAAGATAAAATATCCTTGTGGCATTATAAAGATATCTTTATTCATGTTACCTTTTGTCTTTGAGATGGATGTAAAAGTTCTCCAAATGGAGATTGCTCTGGATTGTCAAAAGCTAATAAAGCCAGTGTACGTTCCAGTTCTGACAATATTTCGGATTTTCCTCTCCTCTCTCGGCTAGGTGTGTTGTGCATACTCTAAAGCTTCTTCAACATTCTTTTCTCTGATTATCAATCAACTGTTGTTGCTGAAATGTAATTAGATTTTAAATGAATAATAATAACAGTAACAAATCTATTAATTGCCAGCATTTGTTCATTTAGATGTTGGTATCAATTAAGGTAAAGCAATTAACAGAGAAAGGCTGATATATAAAATAACACTTATATACCTTAAACCAAACAAATTTAATTTGGACATTAAACACTATTATGCCACTTCACTTTTATGATGTCATAAGATTGTAACTGTGTAACTACTCATTATGTCTTACCAAGAAATAATAACCAAAGATAAAGATTGGAATAATCTATCAACAAATTTCATAAAACCCTCAGCACAGTGGCATTGAAAACATACAGTGCAATAAGTCCATTTTTAAATATCTGATTTTATAAAATTTGGCACATCAGGATTTTATTTTTACTACTTCTTCAAGTGTTTCTGTCTTGTCAGTTATTAAGTAAAAACTAAAGGATGTGCTCAAGAAAAATTTAACTACTTTCATTTTCATTACTAATCTTTACAATTCTGTTTATCTTTCAAGATTATGTGGAATTTTAGTGACTTACAATAAAAAGCACTTTTTCAATGTAACAGACTAGATAAACATCTCCAATAAAGCTGTAGGTGATAAGCTTTTTGGAAAAAATACAGGAATTCAAAATATAGGCTATTCCAGCACCCCAAGACATGTTACTTTTCAGTCACATCTGTAATACTGGTATGTGTATATTTGTATTGCCACTGTGGTAGCTCAGTTGCAAGAGTTCTCACTCTGTTAGTGGAAGGTTGTGGGTTCAATCCCCAGCTAGGTCTGATCAAAGACTTGAAAGTGGGTATTACAGTTCTTTTCCCAAGCACTCTGCATTACGAAATTATTCTTTTAGATGGGAACTTTAAATAAACAAGGTCCCCTGTCAGACATTTATAAATTTAAGGTATCATTTTGAAGATAACTTAAGCTTATTATACCTCTATTCTAATTTTCACAAAAATTTTTGATTTGTAATATAAAATATGGCCAAAAAATGCCAGATTTATGTCCAGGGAAATCTTAGTTAAAGAATGATTGTGAAACTGGAGACAGGTTGATCACAACTTTTCCAAAGATTTACTTGTTTTGAATACCAGTACTGGCATTTAATAATAAACATAAAATTTTATTTTATTTTAAAACTCATCCCTCATACCTGTAGATGGAAATATAAGTATCTGTCATTATCCAAAAGTTCTGGATGTAAATTATTGACTAGTGATATTGCTTCTTGTATTCTACCATTCTGAATTGCATCCCGTATTTTGATGCGTTCATCCAATTCATCTAAATCAATAGATGGGTGTATTCCTGACTCAACTCTAAACTTCTCAGCAGCCTCCTTGAAACCCTCTGAAAATACAACACAGTATTTAATTTAATGGATTTGTTGATGTGCATCATGAACTTTCCTGCTGGTCAAGATAAAAATGCTAGGAAAAAACACCACAAAAACAAAAACAAACCATGAAATAATAATTGGGTTCCACCGTTAATACAGAAAGGCTTTTTATTGAATTCTGAGGTATTGTATGCTTTGAATTCATATTCATTTCTAACACAGCTAAATATTAATAGTACATATACTTTATGACGATTTTTATCTTTTCTTGGGAGCATTCTTGTTCATCTAGCACAATTCTATTTGAGTTCTTAATTTAAAATTTATTTTTCAAAACCATAAAACACTGAATTTTTATAAACTTTCTTAAAAATCTTTTAAAACTTGCTATTTGACTTGTATGTTTATTTGTATAAAAAAAATATAGAATTACGGTTTTTGAATTATGTCATGAAATATGTATATTATTTAATCCCTGTTTATTTTTCTATTCTCTTAGTTTGCTAGACAAAACTATGACAAGTATGAAAGATGAAATGAAAAGTATCTAGAAATACTTAGGCCAAAAAAGGAAACATATGTTTCCACAAGTGTTCTTAGGAAAATTAGAGTTGGTAGGTGGGCCATTTTCAATTCTTTTTTTACATAAAACTTAATTACTTATGTGGCAAAGGTGCCAACTTTAACAGTGATGGTCCAAATATTGTCAAAAAAACTTTAGAGTACTCAGTAGGCATGAAAATTTTGGGTTGGTCGGGTTAGCAGAAACATGCTTATTTTAAGGCCTCAGGAGATGATAAAGGATAAAGACAGTACCTGTTACAAGATAATTCATGACCAGTTGGTTCATATCTGCTCTCCGTACATGAATGCCGTGCAACCTATCCATCCATTCTTCCTGAGATATCTCCTCTGGTTTTTCTACATTTCCTGAACCGAAGTTCATCTTAAATGACATAAGACTACAACAAAAAATATTTATAAATTAATTTGACAACAAATAATTTTATGAACATTTTGAATTCTTTTAAGGATTTTGCTTTAGAAAAAGGTGTTAACACTTTGGTTATACATGTACCAGAGTCTTTGAAATAACAAAATTGGAAAATAGCCTATCAAAAATCTGGTAACATTGTTTGGGAATTGAATCAAATGGTAGGAAGCACACATCACCATAATTGAGATTAATCATTTCTCTGCTATAAACAAAACATAGATTCTTATGACAGAAATACACATTCATAAATGTGGTTATGAACTATTTTTAACAAAAAAAAACATGAAGCAGCCAAACCATGACTCAAATCCTGGACCGTCTCAATACTTGCAGGATGCTCTTCTAAATGGGCTACCGGACCACCTTATGAGCATCATTCCTCCTGTCTTTCTTTTCAATTAGACTACCTTCAATCAAGACCATTAGGTTCCATTCTGGTACCAACCTACTGGTCCACCAATTCCCAGGGTTGAACAAACCACCAAAAGTAACAGAAAATGGAAAAATGCAACAGCCAATCTGTGACTTGAACCCTGGACCTTCTTAAACTAGCTCTACCAACTGAACTGCCTGGTCAACTATCAAGCTTGGCCTGCTTATGATTGATTTTGACAAAACTGGAATGGCCTAAACTGATGCAATAAACTTTTCACTATATTACTTTATAAATTCAATTAAGGCCACCCCAGTAATGCCAATATCAATCTGTCTTTAAATTGCACTAACTTATGTAAATAGGCAATTCTTCAGAACTCATTCCATCAAATAAAAAACACAGACATTTTGTCAAAATATGTGAGGGTCATGAGCCCAGAATCCCAGCTTGGCCACTACATTTTTATCTTTTACATTACATTTAGATGTTCTCTGACCTGGAAGATTTGTTGCCCAACAAATTGGTCACATGGTGGAACCTGATTATATCTAGAGAATGTAGCAGACAGTGCTCAATGGATGGCCAAGTAGTTAAATTTATAGAGCATGCTATTAGTAGTGGGAGCATCCTGTGTTTGAGTTTCTGTTTTGTTGCTGCATTTTTCCTTTTCCTGTTCAATTTGGGGCTCATCCAACCCTGGGAAGTGGCCAAACAACTGGCTGTTCACAGGGTGGAACTTTCTGGGTTTTTTTATTCAAGGTAGCTGAATCGAAAAGGGAGAAATGTGAAGGTACCAGTTCAATAAGTGTCTTAGTAGCAGAATGGGTAGATCAACCACTAGTACAAAATATATTGGGAAAGTCCATGCTTGGCCGCTGCATTTTTTTCTTTTCCTGTTACAAACATATTCAAACATCTAGTCAAATATGATTAAATTCTCTCCATAGTTGGAATCTAACACAGATCAAGTATACATCATGACTTAACTGACATGATATATTCTTGCCATGTATTGATTTATAACATCTGATCTAAATGATTTACTTTTTGTCTTCTTGTCACCAAAGTTTTTTGGAGTGAAATTAGACTCAAGTTTATGAATGCTTAAGTACAAAAAATCTTATTATACCTCATCAGAATATTTGGTTGTGGTACTGTTATCACATATAAATAATTTCAGTAATTAATCTGAGTTAGATCTGGTAAATATCTGTAGTTTCTTCAGCATCAACTTTCACATGTTTTGTTTTCTTTCAACAGGAAGTGCATAGCACAAAACCGGAAGCGATTCTTACAAAAGATAAATATTTAGAAAGCACAAATTCAAACAATATTTTTAAGTCTTATCAAGAAAATACTTTATTTATTGTCATTTTACAACAATGATGGTTAAGTAAAATCAAATTAAATTTATTCGGCAATTTCCGATTTGCTTCGTGACAACGCCTCGAGAAAACAAGATGGATGCCTAGCCGTCATGCAAATTAGATTGGGATTGTTAAAATGTAAATTAAGGCGTTTATTGCCATTCCTTGGCTAAGGATTTTCCTTTTCATAAAAGGATAACATGGCTGAAAGGTAAATTAACGAAAATTTGTGTCATATATATCATAATTTGCTTGCTGACATAAAAATCGCTGTTTGACAACCTGCTGAAGCATGCAAAAAATAATATTCCGATTGGAAAACGGGATCGGATTCGTAATGGTATATGTACCTATGTGTATTGGATAAAAAAACAGTAACATCATGTCAAAAATGTATCTTATTTTTACACAAATAATCATATATTTTATCATTTATATTTTGGAGGACTTAAATAACATCTAAATTATTTTAATTAAATTGATCAGCAGGTGCTTGTTCAATAAGTCAGTTGCATGTCAACAAATTTTTCCCCTGTTTACACATTAAAAATGAAAATTAGAGGTCTAGCCATTTAATATAAACTTGATTTCCAATTATTATATGAAACTGGTTATAAATATTTTAATATATAATTTTCAGGAATGTCCCATGACTCCCATCCGTTAAAATTTCTCCTATGTGCACATCTTGACCATATCAGAGTCTGACACTTGACAGGTCATTTGTTGTCACTGTATTTGACCATTAATTTGCTTACTAGATTGTTTTTGTTTTAAATACTATAAATAGTTCATTCGCTACAGATGTATGGACTGGTATTACACATTCATTTCTATATTATAGGTCATGAATGAAATTGTTATGTAATGTTGAATCAGTGTGAAAGGGAGGGGGTAATGAACCTACTAGTCCTGCTACATTAAGAAAGTTTAACAATCATTTGTGACATTCAGAATGTGCCCAACCTCCAGTCTTTAAACAGTGTCCAGATGACATCTGAATATTAACAAACAATCTTGAACTGAAGAACTGAAAAATCTTTGTTAAATCATTTACTTTTATTATTATCCTTGTTATTTGAAAGTGAATCAGAACTGACAAGCTAAGTTTGGGTTCCAGAATTGTGTGCTTATTAAAAGTGCAGTCTTATTTCCAGTCCAAAATGGCTTTGATCATAATGGAAAAGGGTCAGAATCTTTGATTTGATTGTCTAATGATTTCAACATTTTCTATTGTGTTATATACATTTTAGGAGACTACTGAAAAAGTAACCAGTCCTTTCCAAAAGTTATCAATTTTAGACTGTCAAACTGGCTGTAATTTCTAACACTGATTTTATATTTAAGTGAAATAACAAGCTGACAAGCAGGAGGAATGGAATTTTGTGACAGAATAAACCTGTATCTGACATCAGCCTAATTTGATTTTCTAAACTTTAGTGATTTTGGTCAGTTAAAAATTGAATTCAGATGTTGACATTTAGTATAATAAATATTTGCAAACTAGTTCTTTTTAGAACTGGTGTATTGCCATTGGCTGGTATTTTGATAAGTAGATTGCACCATACCTGTATGGTGGGTGAGAGCCTTATAACCCAATGCTTATTGCACTACATGTAAACAATTTAGGTTTCCCAATAATTCAGATCTGACCCATTTAACTAGAACCAGACTGTTTAACATTACTGCAACACCCCCACCATAATCATACAGTAGCAGTGTTCATTCCAGAAAAGACCTTGGGGTCATTGATCCCTTTTTTTGTCAAATGAACCTGTTATTAAGACTTTAGTGGGCCATATTGTACAAAACCTGAATACAAAAATATTGATGTTTTTGAAAATGGACCTTTCTGAAAAATACTTGATAAAACACTGCTGTAGTGAACTGAAACCACCCACCGTATACAACTGTTAAAGATATCTTTTATATTGCATTTAATTTCCTTAACTACGAGTAAATGTCATATTTTATGTTCTGTTTGTATTTTTTCAGTCTGATATTTTTATGATATTTATTGATTTTTCATTGTTTTGTTTCACTTGACATGTTTGAGTACAAATTTTATCTATCTCTCCGATCAATTTTTATATACCACAGATTAAATTACCAAGTACATGTATAATAATTACATTTACTTGTGGTATTTTTAGTAATCCTTACATAAATAAAAGAAGTATTTTACCGCACCACAATATTGTATTTTGATGAGATTTTTATTATCCGTTGTGAATACAGGTTAATGAAAAATAATAAGGATAATACAGGGGATTATCTTCTGTATATGTAAAAATATTAAATTGAATGCCTGAACTGCTTACTGTGTTAATAACAACTGAATAGAACTTGTTTAACAATGCATATCAAACATTGCCTTCATGATTAGGACACATTCAGGTAATTAATGATAGATTTATTTAAATAAATGACCGGTTTAATGATGTAATACATTCACCTGTGCAGTACACCGTAAAAAAATAATACTGGTTTATTTATATAATTACCCACCTGTTTAAGGACTTGTCAGGTCAAACATTTTTATAGAGAAAAAAAGTTGGATAGATAAAAAAAAAAATAAACTACCAGTGAAACTTGATGATCTGGTGTGTGCTGGTATTTTTTTTTTTTTTTAATTTCATTTTCCGTATTACTTGAGGGTAAATTAATGCATGCATGATCAATATTTTAAATAGTTTGACCTGATAAAACTTAAATCATTCAGTTGAAGAGATTCTCCCTTTTATAATTGTTGACTAATTTAACGCTGTGTAGCATCGATTTAAGAGCATTTTAAGATTTGGTTTGAGGGTAAAATTGGCTGAACTAATTTTTCTCGCATTTCTGCATTTTTCCTATCTTACTAGTTTACAAGCCTTTTGTCAAAAATGTGCTGTATATAATGCTGAAGAAAAGCAATGATTTTCCTGTGTCTCCATCTACCCATATGCCTTGCATAAAAACATTTTAAAACTTCTTTTACATGAAATGTTGTC
Source organism: Anadara kagoshimensis (assembly GCA_021292105.1). Taxonomy (NCBI): domain Eukaryota; kingdom Metazoa; phylum Mollusca; class Bivalvia; order Arcoida; family Arcidae; genus Anadara; species Anadara kagoshimensis. The sequence goes on from CM037864.1 coordinate 41,565,716, forward strand.
TTGGGTTAAACCCTGAACTAATTTTGTTTTATTTCTGCATTTATCTAGCTTTTTGTTAAAAATGTGACTTACATATAAACGCTCAAGGAGAGAGACAGTGTTCTTGTGTCCCAATGTACCCGCATGCTTTACAGAAATGTGAACACAACTTAATTTATCATCTACATTCTCGCTAACAAACGTGTCCATATCAGCTTTTTAAAAAAAAGTTCTCAAGAGAAACATGTACAAATTATATCTCATGATACTGTGTAATTTATATATTGGGTTGCATTCCTTGTCTTCAGCTATTGTTCTTGGGGTGTCATTCAGAAATGGATATTTCAATTTGTCACAATTATTCAAAAACTAATTATTTCATTACCTGTGGGCAATAACTGTTAACGTACAAGAAACACATGTCTTTATTTGTCACCAATATTAGCCATACCTGTATACATTTACCTATATACCTCGTTAAGCGATTGTGTACCTGGATTGTTTGTAGTGTCTTGTTATTGATAGTAGTTTGTAGTACACATAGTGGTAATCTTAAAGCCCCCATTTGTACCGTCTTACTGGTAGTGTTTAATTAGAAAGCATACAACCCCGGCCTGTTTGTGGTGTCTATATGTTTATAATTATTATCGGTAGTATGCAGTACTGGTAGTTAATTTAACATTGTTACTGACTGGTTTTGGATCATACGTTAATGTATAATGTTGTTAAGAAGGTTTGTATCAGTCTATCAGTTATATACATGTATACCGGTATACATCATGCACTTGTACTTGCATCTAAAACATCTTCTCCACTTTCTAAAAATACTCTAGAAAATTAAATTGGAAATTTTACAAAATTATTTACCAGTACTAAGTGTTCATTTTATTATAGACTTGCAGATAGGGTTCTTAAGTTAAATAAAAAATTGTGCATTTTGTTTACTGGTTAAATTGGTTTAAGTATATGGTTGATGGATTGTTAAGTTTTACTGGTTGTAAACAACGTACTAGGAAGAAGACCCTTTGCTCAACACTGCATATTTTGAAGGCATTGTATAGTGGTTCTTTTACCAGCTCTCAGAGTCAACGATATGTGGGTTTAAACCTTAGCACTGTTTGGACATTTTTAGGGTACCAGGATTTTCATCTCCTGGCTGTCCACTCTTGTGTTTCTTCAGATGTCAATGTAGGCTTGGCTGAAAAAAGATTAACTGCTGATTGCTATAAGTATATTGCAAAGATATGAATTTCTGCATTGTTGACTGGCGATGTCTTGATATAACCCAACAGCAAAATTGATAGCCAAAATCCTATTTCATCGTTTCATTGAAATCTCTCAGCTGAGATTAGCCAAATTTAATTTCTCATAAAATAAGACTACCTGGTAACTACCATTTCATTTTGGTATTTGGTAGGTAAAACATTAACATAAATTTTCTTGGCTTACTTTATAAAACTTGCATTGCAAGTCAAAAAATATGTTGTAGATTTGGTTCCCTGACTGCCTAGCTTGAGTGGAAACATTGATTTATTGCTAATAGTTTTTATACATGATGGTAGTCATTAGTTAATTCATCTTAGTTATGATAAAGATATGAATGTTTGTTGTTTAGTCATTCAACATAGATAAACAATATAAATTATATATGTTATATATATATAGAAAGGTCACTGCAACATTGAAAGATTTTTTTTTTACTGAATTGTAGACTCGATCTGTGTTGCCTTGTTCGGAACATCATTTTTTTCAGAGATGGTATATTTTCAGAAAAATTAATTTGAAGTCTTATTACCTAAAAAATGCACATTTGTTCTCTGTTGTATACAATTATGGTTGCTCAGTTGGTAGAGTGCTCACTCCATATACCGGTATGTGAGGACTTGTGTTCGAACCACTGCAGGGTCTGACCAAGACTTTAAAATAGATAGTGATCCTTCTTTTGCCAAGTACTCAGCACTCAAGCAAAAATTTAGAAATGAAATTCACTGGATCCTTCAGAAGAGACCTTAAAAAGCTATGTCCTGTGTCATGTCAGGTGTGGCATGTTAAAGAATCCACCCTGCACATTGTCCAGAGTGCAATGTTAAGGAAAACAATTCTGTCACTTCACCTATAGCTGATAATGTCTCAATATAAATGAAATATTCTTGACTGGGATGTAAAACCCCATTTAGTCAATCAGTCTCTTTTGTGTTATTTTATAGGAAGTTCAATTATGGATTTAAGACAACAAATAACCTTCAGTGACACAAAGGTATCCATAGCTGGTGATGTCACAATATAAGTCAGAATTTAGTAAATTATTCACTGGATTGTTCTATTAATCATGGCATAAATCTATAGCTGGTAACATCTAAATATAAGTCAAGAGTTCTAGTGAAATATTCATTACAGGATTATAAAATCTTGTTCCACCAGTTATGCCTGACAAATCAATAGCTGGTGAGATCTAAATATAAGCTCCAGTTTAAGTGTAATGTTCATAACTGGATTATAAAGTCTTGTTCTATCAATTAGCCATGTTATTGCAGGTGAACATTAAGGTCTTTTGGCTTCATTTTGACCTAAATAGGAACTATGTAAACCTTGTAACAAGTTTGTAAATGATTTACTCTATACGTAGTTTTAATAACGGTAAATTTGATTTGCCAACAATGGTTAGATATCCCCGATAATGTAAAGTGTATAAAATGTCTATAAAACAGATAAAAATCATGATTGATTTTATGTTTGTATCCCCCAGGCTATATCAACATTAACCATAAAACCCATTTTATCTTAATTACACAAAATTGCTATTTGATTTTATTTGAAACAGTCTTTTAAATGCTGTGATAAAAATTATGAAGTTATTCAGTAAATTTTTTGTTTTTCGAAACTTTTTAAAAATTATATATTTAGCTTAGAATGTAGACTGTTATATTTCAAAATGATCATAATCAACAATATAGTTTTAAACTGCTTCAAGTTCAACAGCCTGAAGACTGAGAAGTACAAAATGTATGATCTACTTCAGTTTTTAGAAGATGAGAGTCAAGATACTAGTAACCCATGGTAACCAATTTCCTGAAATGATTGTTTATTATTTCCTTTATTGTGCAGCATACTGTTTATTTGTTACAATTACACAAAATTTAAAGTAAACAAGTTCACATAATTCAAACTGACTTTAAATTTTACCGGTGTAAAAACTTGTTTTTTGCAGGGATGATTTAATTGTTGCTCATCAGTCTTTGCTGATGAAAACATTTCACTTCATTGTATTTCCGTGTTTGGATGAAAGTGCTTTCATTTGTTTAAACCGATGAACCCTGTATATTTTAGTGTTGTAAATATTTTAGGGATAATTTGTAATTTTGTAGCAAGTAAAAGACAAGTACTCTATTACAGTTTTATTAGTTTGTATTTTCATAGATCTTGGATTTAGTATTAGACAAGACTGGGTTACCTAGTATAGTTCTATTAGTTTTATTTACACCTGTAAGTTTATCATTTAGTATTACTCATTAGTATTCGACAAGATTCATTGGGTTTTTAAAGTAGTAAGGAGTCTTGTTGGTCAAGTGGTCTAAAGCATTCATTTACAGAGCCTAGGTTTAAATCCCATGTCGGCAGATCCTAGTGTGAGGAAGTTTGTCAGTCTCTTGGCACTCCATTTTCTGCTACCATCCCTGAACTGACCACCTTGATATATATTTAAGAATCTTGATCAGGGCGAAAAACATCATTACTCTCTTCCTAGTAGTTTACTTTTTTCATATGAGGCCAAGAATCCATCTAGCTGCATGCTTTTCACCACAGTATTAGGAAAGTTGACTTTTTGGGATTTAAATGCCTACGACTCTTAGTGTTCTTGGAATGCACCTGTACTTTCAAAGACTAAAATTTAAAAATTTATCTTGAAATAACCTTTGTTGAGTTACAGGAAGTAACCTTTGTGAATGTACATGTATTGGAATTTAATGAGATAAAAAAGACAATAATGACTCTAGCATCAGCAACTATAAATCTACATTTCAGTTTCCTGACTGAAGCTTTACTATGGTTTTGAAGTATGAGTTTGTTTTGACACATACTCTAATTTATGTCAACAAAGACAAAATAAATAACAGATGGTCAGCGGTCCATTTAATTGTCCTTGTGTCCATACAAATGACCACTAACATAAACAGCCATATGGGGGTCAATGTATATACTAATGCACCTATGTATAGAGACATTAATTTATCTATTGTTGCAGCTGAGATTTGAGTAATGTGTATGCATCCCCAGCTGTAGTGAAGTCTTTACTTTGTACACATGTAAATGGACTTTTTACCAGCCAAACCAGCAATGTTCATTCAGGAGTTTTTCAGATGGGGCCATTAAAAAAACCCTCTATAACACCATACATCAATATCTTTGCATTTATGTAATGTTATTAGGCCTTAGTAGTGGGGCCATTTGGCAATATAAGGGATCCATGGCCTTCTTTTAGAATGAACACTGAATCATCATCCATTGCATTGTTCTTTTTCCATGGCTAGAAATATAGGACATGTCAAAAGCATGGTCTAGCATGTCAGAGTCTTTAGGGAATATAAGAAAATGAGTTATTGTGCAAATTTTATCTATTGTTGCAGCTAAGATTTGACTAATGTGTATGTATCCCCAGCTGTATCACAAGTCAATTGTTTTGTACATATGTATATGTAGACTTTCAGTGTTCATTCTGGAAGAAGGCCATAGGGTCATTGATCCTATATGTTGCCTAATGGCTCCATTTGTTGAGGCCTTAGTGGGTCATATTTAACATTACATGAATGCACAAATATTGATGTTATAGTGTTTTACAGGATTTTTTCTGAAAATGACCCATTCTGAAAATTCCTAGAATGAACACCAGACATTCTACCAGCTTGTCCTTTGACATCCAGCTTGTGTCCATTGCAATGTCTAGGTTTCCATAAATTAAAAATAATTAGTAGCCAAATTTCCAAAATTTGTGACAGTATAGTCCTTTTTAAAGTATTTTTCCACAAATTTGCTAAAATAGGTTACTTTTTGAAAGAATTCCTCAGAAATTAGTAGCCAATGGCGATTTTGGCTACCAGGAATGGAAACATAGAATGTTCTTTTTCTATGACTAGAAATATAGGCCATGTTGAAAGTGTGGTCTAGCATGTCATAGTTTCTAGGGAACATAAAATAATGAGTTATTGTGTGAATTTTAGGTTATAATTAGAGAAATTTTAATGGTGATCAAGGTAATAAATGTATTCTAAAAATCAATGTTATGGTCTAAAGAAGAGGTGAACGTCCAGTGATCAGTGAAATTATACACTAAGATTTCCTGTTGGAACTAAGAACAATGACCTGGTAAAACAAATAATTTATATCTTATTGGAGTTATTACCAGTATGATTTCTTGGATATGGTCTAGGATGAGTCTTTTTTGAAAGAAAATGAAATGTTTTCATTCTAAGTTAAGTGAAGAGAAATGATGGACCCTCAGAACTGTTCCAACATAGAATCTTGTGATTATGGCGTATGAGCTTTTTTGAAGAAACTAAGATACTCTTATTCAAGACTAGGGGAAGAAAGATGATTGACCCTATAAACTGTAGAATTTTACATCGGATTTAGAGGTCATTGGGTCAAGGTATTTTCCACCCATAACAGAGATGGATGATTTTAGGTTTGTTTACAATTTTATATAGGAAAATAAATCAGTTAAAACTTTTTTAGGTTGTTAGTTGCAGGTAATCTAGATTTCTCCACAAGTGCAACTTTACAGCTGATCATGTCTCAAAATAAGTAAAATCTTTCCAGGTTTTTCGATCTGCTGGATTCAGGCCAAAAATTAGTCCTGGTTTCCAAAATACAAAATCTGTATTTTTCTCAATACATGTATTCCAATTTGAATAAATCAAGTATTTTATTCTTTATTTCCAAATTAATTTTCCCCTCAAATGGCATTTAACGGGCATTTAACATTGACAATTTACTTATGAAATTTATGCACTGACAATTTACCCATCCTTTAAAAGATATGTGACAATCCTGCTATATAAGACCGTTTTCAAAAATTCTTGTTCTATTCTGCCAAGACACGTTCTAATCAGTATTCACTCAGAAGAGACACATATATATTGTACATGTCATATCTTTGTTTTTGTCTCAGCAACTCGCAGAAATTTGCATCATCATCCTGTTATTGTGACCACATACAGAATTCATAATTTTTATATCATCTAGACGATGTGGACTGTTTTAGGGTGAGTTAGAGGTTATCAGCTGAAAATCACCTGATAATAGTGCAATTATTAGTCAAGGTTGATAATGAAAGAACTGTGAAATTATTTCCATTTTAGTCTCGCCTGAAAAGTACAAGACGTGGTAGTCATATAGTCTTTACTAAGTGTTTTGTGGACATTGCAAACTGAAATTATTTCCATTTTTGTTTCTTCTGAAAAACACTAGAAATGGCAGTCATATGGTCATTGTTCAGTACATGCATTTTCTGTAGAAACTTTTTAAAAAAAGTTATTTTAGTTTTTTTAAATGCAAGACTTTAGGCAGGGTCACATGTTTTTTACATGCAAGACTTGTGATCCGAGTATCTATTTTTGGAATGTGTGAAATTGAAATTGTCTGAGCCATAAAAAGGAAAAGCCATTAAAATTTCCAATTTATATCTCCCCGACAAGTGACATTTGTTAGACTATAATGTAAATTTTCATTTGAACTGATGTTAATGGCTTCCAGTCAAGAATTAGTAGAAATGCTTGTTGAAGGTAATAAATTTGTCTGGTGACCATTTATATCACTGACATAACCAGTAAAATCAATCAGTGTGTAATTATACCTGATACAGGAGGGGTATAGGCAAACAACATTGACCTGTCCAATTGACCTTTAATTAAAATATTTATATGGACCAGTATATTTATGTAAAGGGAAATGTGGTGTTTATTTCTACACTATTAGAAACATGCATTGTGTATGTATTAACTGTGAATCCCAACACTACCCATATGTTGGGTGGATCCACCTATATGATATGCCTAAAAAAAGTCAAGGGGACAGGTCAATGTTGTTATCCTATAATGTGCGTTCTATATTACCATTGTACCCATTTATAGTGCATATAACCCAGGTATCATTATAAAAGGATAGGTTCTATTATCTTTGGACCATGGTACATTTGGATTGACTTGGTTGTTGATCTTCAACTTATGATGTATCTGATGTAAGGATGTGGTGTATTTACAAAAATTGATTATCACCTCACCTATCCTCTTCGTGCCCATTGGCACATAAGGTCCCGATCATTGATTATACTTGGTCATATTGTTATGATAAATTGTAATGTAAAAATTAAATGGCTGGTCAAAACTGTGGCTGAACTACAATACTAGATTTTTCTTTTGCTGTAAAATAATAAATTTACAGCTTGATGCGAGGTGTCTTGAAATTGAGAATAAAGAAAAATATTACAAAACTTCATATACCAGTATACAGTCTAACCTGCCTTAAAGGCCACCTCTATATAAGGGCCACCTGCTTATAAAGACCAGTAGAATTGTATCCAAATTGTTCTTAATTCATATTATTTGAACCCATATATAAAGGTCACCTGCCCATAAAGACCACTTTTACCAGTTCCATTGAATGGCCTTTATAGCCAGGTTTGACTGTAAACTATGTACCAATATGTTAAATATAGCAATTGTGACTTACAGATGTTTAGTAAATTACTGTGGTTTTATGAACGGAGGCAGATGTTGATGCCATTAATAATACAGTACATCTTAATTCTAATAATCAGTGGCTATTATAATTAAGATGTGGCTATAGTATCCCCTCATGTCTACTTATAATGCTTCATTTACTACTGCATTAGAGGATCAGAGCAGCTCTTCTTGCATGTTTGTGTATAATGAATATTAGATTTACAATGTGAGAATATGAATGATTGTAAATGATGGAAATTACATACATTTTCTTTAGGAATGGTAAAGAGGGAGTGGAGTGGAGTAATGGCGTTTTATTCCATATTTAAGATTCTTTTACAGGGATTTATCAAGGGCCTATTTAGGGCCGAAATTCGACCCCATTCCCAATGGAAAAACATCAATTTTTTCCCAAAATGGGCTGAAAAAATTCCCAATTAGAAAATCGTACCAGATACATAGCTGAAGTCTGGCCATAAATGTGGCTGCTTTTCTCAATCTTCAATCAACTCAATACACTAAAAGCATTTGATTTCATCATTAATGACATCAAAAATGATGTCAAAGTTTTCCCAAAATGAGCAAAAAATTGATAGTTTTTCCCAATTTTTAGTTTAGGGCCTTTTCCCAAAAGACACTGATAAATCCCTGCTTTACTTATATCAAGGTGATAAGTTCATGGACAGATAGATTGTCCAGAGAAAACCACCAACCTTTGGCAAGCAAATTAACAAACTTTCTCAAACTAGGATCTGAGCAGATTGGGATTTGAGCCTGCCTACCAGTAGGTGGTGAGACACATGCTTTAGACCACTTGACCACAGAGGCCACCTAGTGTAGTAGGGGGGTGGGCATACCGGTGCATACTGAAATATTGGAATGTATTAGAAGGAATATTTTGGGTCAGTGTTCAGAAACACCTGCCAGCTTGTTATTGACCTTTTAGGTCCTTACTACCTGTAACTCAGCTGGAAGAACACTCGCTTACCAGTTACGCAAATATAGGTAGTGACCGACATTGTTTCCAAATGAAACACAAACATAGTGGTTCATTTACACATGAATTTTCATCAGGAAGGCAATGTGGGGTGCTCCAGAAGGGTAAGAACCTCCTGCTTAGCTCTCCTGCTACTCTTGCCACATTAACCTGTAATTTGAAATCCAAGTACCAGCTAAGTTGGTCCTTCAATCTCTGGTGCAGACCTGCTCTTTGTTGTGTACACTATAAAATAGCCTGACAAATTTTTGATATTGTTTTGCCTTCATCATCAGATGCATTGCTGCTAAAAGTTTTGCTGATTATATATCAGAATTCACATGTCCTGTTAGGTGTGATCATATCATGTTAATGTCCTGATGGAATGGCTGATTTCTTCTTCCCAGCATTGTGGATTAGATTCCTGCTTGGTCAAGTGGGTGTTGATACTATTGTGATAATAGTGCTTTCCTTTTCCCCAACTGACTGTCTCAATATTAGTATGATAACCTTGACTAGGGTTGACAGGGGTTGGTGGACACATTTTCAACCAACCTTAATTATGATATGGTGAATTGTATTAAAACAGGGCAATATTGTTTTACTTCCAGCCTGATGCATTCTTGATGTTACATACAAAAATCAATAAATCAAATTAGATCTTATAATTATTTCAGATTTTTAATTCTACATGTTAGAAATCAATCAATTTACATGCACTGTAGAAGGTTCATGATTTTCCCAGCATTAGGAAAGAAATAAAATCCTAGATTCAGATACTTTCATTGTAACATTTTATATTTGCACACCTGGACATTTTACAAATGACCCAGACTTGTGCTTTTTGTCTCCTTGGCAGAAAAGTGTAAACATCACAAAATTTATGTAATCCATTTCTCGTAGTCAAAGTAGCCATTGACTATACTACTAGTAATTTCTTGGAAATTATTTAAAAAAGAAACCTATTTTAACAAATTTTTGGGAAAAAAATACAATTTTGAATTATATTTTCACAAATTTTGGAAATTTGGCTACTAAAATTTTAATTTTTTCAATTCTATGAAAATTAATCTAGATCTAAGATAAACTTCCCTAATTGTCATTTATATTATCCTATGGTCTCTGCACTAGGGTTCAGAAATTAACTTATGCCATGGGGGTTACATGGTAAACCATATGTTGTACCCCATTAAATCATCAGAAGATACCACAAATACCGCAGATATCGTTGTTATCCATTATCTACAGATCAACAACACAAATGTAACAACCTCAGAAGTATACCGATAGTGTCACGCAATAATGAGGCAAAAAATGTTAACGACATGAAAGAACAGTGGGAAAAAATGATAGAAACTTGTAACATCTGAACACACTGCGGAAAAGTGCAAGTGATAGAATCTCGTAGTAAATATAAACACGGGAATGTACATCTGTACGAAATATAGATATAATAATGCATGCTGTATCAGGGCACCTGGCTGTATAACAATACATGTTGTATCAGGGCACCTGGCCAGGGATAAAAATGGTGGTCCCAGAGGAGTTAGTCATAATTTATTACATGATAGAGTTGCTAAGTAGATTACTGACTATGTGTCAATTCTTGGTAGCCAAAATCACCATTGGCTACTAATCTCTAATAAAATCTTTCAAAAAGTAACCAATTTTAGTAAATTTATAAAAAAAAATACTGAAAAAAGTACTATATTTTCACCCATTTTGGAAAATAGGCTTCGTATAATTTTAGATTTGTGGAAACCTAGATTACTGATCTTGAAAAAATGAGCAGAAAAATAAAGCATTTATCTACAAACCATCAACAATGTTAAATGAGTCTCAGATTGTTAAAAGAATTGAAGAATGGGGGTAGTATAAGTAGAAGTTTTCAAGGTTACGTTTTACAGTGACTGGGGTTACTTATCGTGCACCTACATTTCTTACTTGTGTGGTTGACTGACATAGGTTAAGATGTGTTAATCGGTAGTAATCATGTTACCTATAGCAGTCTCTACAAAATAGGTAGACATAAGTCGTAAACTTAACTTGCTGTTATACATCTGAAAAATGTTCACAGGATGATCAAATCATACACATATCCTGTATTCAATTTACGTAAAACTTTTAATTTCTATAAAGGAATAATAAAAAGTTAGTAGTTTAGGTTCTACCATTGGTGGAAGTATTGCGTGACATGTACAATTACTTGTACTGATGTATTATGTTTCATGGTGGTATGCATGTTAAAAGTTAAACACAGTGAAAAGAAAATAATTATGTTATTATAAATACAAATATATGTTTGAAGCAATTAAAATTAAAAATTAATGAGTTAATTAACTAGAATTTCAATTCATTGCCACTGTTTATTCAGTAGTACAATTTGGTGTTGTACAGTACAAGGACTGCTGATAAATTAAGGGATGCTTATAAAGAAAAACATAGAAAAAATGGATTTTGTTACTTCAAAATAGTGTGGTGATAAGTGATGTAGCAAAGTTAATGAGGAGAATTAAAAAGAGGTTTTACTGTATATGCATAATGAAAACAAGGTAGGGAAATAATGATTGAATGAATGAACATAAAAACAGAGCTTGTAGTGTTAAATGTCTTAAGTCCAAATTTCATAATCGCTTTCTAGGTTATCACAAATTTAAAATTATTAAGTAGCCAAATTTCACAAATTTGTGAAAATATAGTTCTTTAAAAATATTTTTTCAGAAGTTTGCTTAAATAGGTTACATTTTGAAATTCTGAGAAAATATTAACCAATGGGAATTTTAGCGGAAACAAACACTAACAATTCAGTAAAAAATTAAAAACTTCAGAGGAGAGGGAGTACACATAGTTCATATGACAGAACTATAACTGGATATACCATAATGTTTTTTGTAATGATAGACTAAGACTTTGATATGGTACATGCACTGTAACATCATCTCTTTACAAATATGTTTATTTATCTAACATTAGACTAGTTTTTATACGCCCGTCATATGACGGGACGTATTATGTTACGGTGCTGTCCGTCCGGGCGGGCGGGCGTCCGGGCGGGCGTCTGTTAACAATTTGTATTCCGTTCAATAGAGACCACAAACATTTATGGATTCAAATGAAATTTGGTATACAGCTTTACCATGGTAATACCTTGTGCAAGTTCGAATTACAACTTTTTCGGATTATTTTTGGAGGAGTTATGCCCCTTTTTTAACTTAGAAATTTTTGTATGTATGACCATGTGGTTTCCGATCATTAGAGCCTACAACTATTTATGGATTCAAATGAAATTTGGTATACACATTTAAGATGTTAATATCTGGTGCAAGTTGGAATTACAACTTTTTCGGATTATTTTTGGAGGAGTTATGCCCCTTTTTTAACTTAGAAATTTTTGTATGTATGACCATGTGGTTTCCGATCATTAGAGCCTACCACTATTTATGGATTCAAATGAAATTTGGTATACACATTAACGATGTTAATATCTGGTGCAAGTTCGAATTACAACTTTTTCGGATTATTTTTGGAGGAGTTATGCCCCTTTTTTAACTTAGAAATTTTTGTATGTATGACCATATGGTTTCCGATCATTAGAGCCTACAACTATTTATGGATTCAAATGAAATTTGGTATACACATTTAAGATGTTAATATCTGGTGCAAGTTGGAATTACAACTTTTTCGGATTATTTTTGGAGGAGTTATGCCCCTTCTTTAACTTAGAAATTTTTGTATGTATGACCATGTGGTTTGTATTCCATTTAGTAGACAATACAAACATGGAATTAAATGAAATTTGTTATACATTTGGTATACACATTTACGATGTTAATATCTGGTGCAAGTTCGAATTACAACTTTTTCAGATTATTTTTGGAGGAGTTATGCCCCTTTTTTAACTTAGAAATTTTTGTATGTATGACCATGTGGTTTGTATTCCATTCAGTAGACAATACAAACATGGATTTAAATGAAATTTGTTATACAGTTACACCTTAATCATGGTAATATCTCGTGCAAATTTGAATTACAACTTTTTTGGGTTACGAGTTATGGCCCGAACACGGAGTTGGTAATATATTTTTACATACATATATCCTAGTTGTACTTATACTTCTCAGTAAATAGTACTATTCGATCAATATAACACGGGCGTATAATGCTCCGCTCGGCGGTGCTCTTGTTCTATCTGATTTGACGAAATACAAGTTTTATCGAACACGTATGATACAGAATCTTGTATCACCACACTGTGGTGATACAACATTGGCGGTAAAGCGCACATGCACTTTTTCATTGTTACGTCATCGGGGAGTCTTGGCCGATTTGTCGGTCATAACATAGTTCAGTGGTTTTCTGTGGTAAAATGTAATTTTTTCACATAAAGTATTGTTTTTTCATTATTTTAAATAACCTAATTGGAAATGTTAGATAAAAATATTATATACACAGTGTGTATGTACAACCCTTCGTATCAGGTCTCGTCCTTTTTTCGTAGCTGTATCACTACTCGTCGCGCAAGCGCGACTCGTAGTGATACGGCTACGAAAAAAGGACTCGACCTGATACTGAGTGTTGTACATACACACTTTGTATATAATATGTATTTATCACCTGGAATAAAAGTCGGTAAAGTTATTTTAAAAAACATTCAGCACTGATCTACCAGTACACAAACATATATGTACACCTAGATCAATCACTTTATATTAAGTTGAACATTTTCAACACTAAGATGAAGACTTTAACTGTAAATATTTACATGTATAACTTTATCAAAATTCCGTAAGAGCCAAAAAAAATCCCACCCTTGTATTATTATTCAGACTTTAGACTTAATGGCAATTGGTAAGCAAGTGACACAAGAAAGTTGCACTTCTTGTTAAAGCATCTATCTGGTAATTTTGTTTTTTAACAAAAAAGCTAATCTTTACAGTCAAAGTTAAATCTTAATAAAGTTCAGTCGGAACATTTGAATCTCAACTAAAATATGAAAATTGGTAATTTGGCTTTCGATATCACAAGCCTGTCCTAAAATTACTTAAGACATCAGAAATCTCACAAAGAGAACATTATGTCTCACTTTTCAAGCTAGACAGAAAGATTGTGTAAATTTACAATATTATTTCTTGATTATTTTCAGATGGGAGTGGGTGGAAATAATCGAACCCCGCACCAAGGAGCATATGTATGCCAACCTCACTACAGGAGAATGTGTCTGGGATCCACCTCCTGGTGTCAAAATGTAAGTACCTCATTTTATTTACTATGGTTACCAGAAGGTTATGTAATACAGCTACATGTTTTTGTATGTCTCAAACTCTTGATTTGAGACATAAGAGTGGTGTTACTTTTTCGGTGTCAGAGTACCCCATTTTATTTACCATGGTAACTATAGGGTGTATGTGTTACAGCTACGTTTTTATATGTCTCAAACTTTTGATTAGTGACATAATAAAGCTGTTACTTTTTCGTTGTCATGGTTTTTGCCATTATTGTGATTTAACTCTAACCCATTGTGCCTTGCGGTCAAAAAAAATGTTTTAAAAATGTGTTTTAATATCATCAAAACTTTTCTGCAAAATTGCTTATGATTAGAATACTTTTCATCTACAACTGAATTGAATTAGTAAATATAAACTATGTCCTGTCCCAAGAATCGGCTTCAACACTGCAAAAGAATTCTGATATCTCTTGTTAGCATGCTAGAATAATAGCCTCAACAACTTGATCAGTGTTCAGTCTTAGATTGTTCAGAAGGAGCTATTTTCAAAAATTTGTCTCTTAAACACCATAACATTTTTTGTATTTATGAAATTTTTAATATGGCCAACTAAGGCCTTAACAATGGGGTTGTTTGGCAAAATAAGAGATAAATGGCTCCTTCTAGAATGGACACTGCTTGATCATTTTGTCCTAAAACAAATACTGATCTAGACACTGCACTAGTTCCCAGGGCCCACACTGGCTCAATTTTTTTGTCACAATTTAAGGAGAAATTTTAGTCTTCTAGGACATTATTTTTATTTGAAGATGATGTTTTGTCGCAATCCATAAAAAGTGTTGCAAATTGTGACGTTTGGGACTGGCAGTGTGAGTCCTGAGTTCCATATAAGACACTTGCTTCGTCATTGTTCTACAGACTACAGCTTAGTTGGTAGTGTGTAGGATGTAACTGAGTAATACCAGTAGTTAACAATCACTGTATAATCTACTGTAAAGGAAATAATAGTAATCTAAGTTATATAACCAATCTTAAACTAGGCAAACATTTGTCATGTATATATATAAACAAGTAATGTTTAAACCATTCAGTTTATGACATTTGTCTGCCAGATATTAATACCTGTGTTAGCAATAAGAATATTTGAAGTATATGATAGCTTACTCAGATTAATATTTACCTTACAAAAGTCCTTATTTTTAACTTTCTCACAATTTTTAGTATTGACACCTACGTTTGAATTCTATTCAGGCAGATCCTAGTTTAAAGAGTTCAGTTGAGTAATGGTGTTTTATGCCCCAGTCAAGATTGTCTTATATCGAGGCAGTCAGTTTAGGAATAGTGCCTACGATGCCAGGAAAAATCAACAACCTTCAGCAAGTGAACTGACAAACTTTCTTATATTAGGTTCTGTCCTGAGTCAGATAAAACCAAGGCAGTGAGAGGCACTGTGAGCAGTAAGCACAGGCTGTTGACCACTCAGCCACCAAGGCCACGCTAGTGTGCAAAGTTTGTCAGTTTGATTGCTAAAGATTTGTGGTTTTATCGAGGCACTCTGGGTTTCCTCCACCATTTTCTAACTGACCATCTTGATATAAGTGATATAATCTTGACTAAGGCACATGAACAATCATTACTTTACTCCACTGTTTTTAACATTGATCTGTCTTTACAATTTGTGGCCTTTTCTTTATAAACTGTAGAGGTGTTATCATATATTTAACCACAGGATAATGGTCTTGCTCAACTGTAATGGTGAGCTTTTTTACACCTCTATATTGTTATCAGAGATGAAAATTGCCACTTAAAAGCTCCAAGCAACAAGTGAAACTTAAAATTAATGATTTGGCCTTAAAAGATTTTATTTTCATACATTGTTTAAACATTATGTTGACAAGATTTTAGATAAAATTTCCAAACAGAAAATTAACATTTAGACCTTAAAAGATTTCGTTTCTACATTATTTAAAGCTTATGTTGATAAGTTTTCTAGATAAAGTTTAAAATTTTCAAACTTACACGAAATAAAGTCACATGTTTATTTGCAGTAGGATAGAGAGAGGCGGAAGGAAAAAGGGGAATCTGTTATATAGAATTTGTTGTTTAGTAAACACATACTATACATGTACTAGTATAGTGCATCAAGTTTGACCTGGTCGTTTGACCTTTAATTTGAATATTAGATTAGGCTTATAGACTGTGTGATTTAGGTAAGACAGCATTTTCATTACCATGAACACACGGTACCCAGTATCACTATCATCTGTCCTTATATATCAACTTTATATAGCCCCTAAATCACACAATGGATACATGAATTAAAGGTCAAATGGCCAGGTCAAACTTGATTCAGTATACTCTTATATAGTCATCCTGAGTCATTGACTGTGATAGAGTATTTCCTATTGTACTTCTGTCTGTACATACTTGATAAAGCTCAGCTGTTAAGTAGCCACTTGTAAAGGGCTATGTTACAATGTGTTTTCTCTCATAAAAGATATTTATCAAGTTACAAAGTGTCAATATAATATTGATACTACAGTTTTAAATGCTTAAATGGTCAAGTTGTGATTCATTTAATAGTTCTTCCTTATTGGTGAAGAGAAGAGACAGCAAAAGATCGCTCTTACAGAGTGTACTGACTGTACTCCTAAGTGGTTATAAAAACAGTTGTTGGCAAATCCTGATTGTTTCAAATGATACTCGAGATATTTTTTGTCCATTCTCAACTTTAGATATATGCCTCCTACTCTTTTAATTTTAGAAAGATGTAATGAAAAACATTTATTGAAACATTGCTCAAAGGCAAAAAGCCTAAAGAAGACACCTAAGGGAGACAACTTTAGTTAACCCCCTTGTCTGAAAAAAGAATGTTTGATTACCAGTATTTCATTTCAAGGCAAATGAAAATTAAATATAATTCAATATGCTCTCAACTATTCTGATTTTATCAAATGTTTTGTATAACATCTATAGCAAAAAATAATCAAAGGCAAATAAAGCTTAAAGAAGAACCCTACAGGAGACAGCTTCAGTTATCTCCCTTCTTTTTAAGAAAGGAATATGTTTAATTATTCTATTTGAAGTTAACTGGAAATTTTTTTATTGAGTTTAGCAATGAAACGGCTAGATTAAGCAATTTATTGTCAGACTCGAAAACACAAAACTGCTGTCAGACATACTGGTATATACTGTATAAAAGCTTGTCGTCTCATAATGAGTGCGAACAGAAACAGTTTTTCAGACGTAATCATTAAGATTTAGTAATACCATGGTGATAG
Organism: Anadara kagoshimensis; assembly: GCA_021292105.1. Lineage (NCBI taxonomy): Eukaryota > Metazoa > Mollusca > Bivalvia > Arcoida > Arcidae > Anadara > Anadara kagoshimensis. Next base: position 41,582,894 of record CM037864.1, read on the forward strand.
AAATAAAAGTAATTATTTTATTTTATTTGTTTTATTGTTTCCAGCCTTTGCACATATGTACATAGGCTTTTGAAGCTCAAAATAGTACTTAGACATAATCTAAGGCCTTGTTTAAATTACCACTACATGGAATAAGTTAAGTTTTAATTTTCTTATACAGTCTGCAAACATAGACTGTTACCTTTGAAGAGGATTTCTAAATGAGAACCCTTCAGAAGTAACTCTCCACATTGCACTGTACAAACATTGTAAAAATAGTAATAAAAGAATGTTGTTTTTAATTTTAGCGAGTTTGTAATGCCGATATTGAACAGAGTCTAAACCTTGGCTGATAACAACTATATTATGTAAACATTTTAATGCTATTTATGTTAACCATTGATAAATTATGTACCGGTAATCTGGATAACTTTGTTACTATTCTTAGTTACTTAACAGATGTTGAAATAAGAATTTGAGAATTTTGATATTTACCAGGAAAAACAAATTTCTGTCATCACTTCGTCATTTTTGTAAAAAAGAACAAATTATGATAACGCTGTTGTAATGATTTTAGGATAAAAAATATGAAAGCATTAAATGATTGTTGATGTTGGAAGTTATTTATGATAATCGGTGGCATATAAATATCATTTTGATCAAATTCCCATGTGTTAGAGTCAGTGTTAGGATCAGTTTTTGTGCAATAAAAGATTGGCAAAATGGCAACAATGAATTTACGAACTTGTTACATGATTATATAATTACACACCATGGAGAGAGTGTAATTTAAAAAAAACAACAAAAACCAAAACAACCTGTTTTTCCACAATAGTAGGTTATGATCAGTTTTTGTGCAGTAAAAGATTGGCAAAATGGCAACAATGAATTTACGAACTTGTTACATGATTATATAATTACACACCATGGAGAGAGTGTAATTTAAAAAAAAACAACAACAAAAACCAAAAACAACCTGTTTTTCCACATTAGTTGGTTATGATCAGTTTTTGTGCAATAAAAGATAAGCAAAATGGCAACATTGAAGTCAAAAACTTGTTACTTGATTATATAGTTACACTCCATGGAGGGATTGTTGATTTAAAATAAAAATATTTGGTTTTAAGTTTTGAATGTTCAATGGGTTGTGGGTTAAATTAATTGCTGGATTTGTATTGAAACTGAAAAAATGCTGCAATATTCGCTTTGTGGAATGCTTGGCATAACGCTGAAACTAAAAGATTTGATGAAACCTTTTATATTCTTCCTATAGAATGGGTTGTCATGACAAATTATAAAATATAAATGCATATGATGCATTAGATAGGTCAACAATACCATAATAATCTACTATACTACCAGCATAACTGTTACAGATCTGATTATAGAACATATAGGAAATTTTCATCATGATAAGTGATATTTACCAGGTTTCTACAAATTTTAAATTTATAAGTAGCTAAATTTCTCAAATTTGAAAATGTAATCCTTTTAAAAGTATTTTCTCACAAATTTGCTAAAATAGGTTACTTTTTGAAAGAATTTCTCAGAAATTAGTAGCCAATGGCAATTTTAGCTACCAGGAATGAAAACATGGACTTATTTATATGATATTAATTAATATACATATGTAATTCAATTAATACAAACTGCATTTTATATTCTAATTTGATGGCATTGCTTTCAGTCGAAAGCTGAAATAAGCCAAGTTGTTTAATTTTGCAGATGAAACATTGATGGCTGCTGATATAATTGGTTAATTACTAGGTGTGAGCTTGCACTTTTAAGAGACTTAATATATTACCTAGTAAATCATTTACATTGATTTATGTTTTTTCTAATTCACCAGGGGATATAAATCCCAGCATGGATTTAAAAGGACTTCCCTGTAAAGGCCACCCAGACCTCACACAATATTAAGATGCCCAAAGTCAAGGGCCACCCTTGAGCTTCAGGAAATTGATATATTAAAAGTGCTGAACACCTTTGAACTCATAATTTCTAGAAAATTTTCTATAAGGCCCATCCAGAACCTCCAAAAGGTAGCCCATAGTCTATGGTTCATACACCTTAGTGTAAGGTCCAAGCAGGATCTCCAAAAGGTGTTCCATAATCTATGATTCGGTGACCTTTGTAAGGCCCAAACAGGACCCCCAAAAGGTGGCTCATATATGGGTCAATGGCCTCAGTGGCAATGGAAGAAAAAAGGAGTATGGTGCCTTGTATCTGTCTGGAAGAAACTTGAATGGGGTCAACAGTGTATATAGAATAAACATATAGTGTTGACAACTATTTCAATTACTTAATACTATACAAATGATTGTGCAATCTTAAGAAAACAACCACTATTTAGATTGAGCTCAACTGAAATTTCAGCTAACAGTTCTAGTCTGTTGTGAATTAGAAATTTCTTTACCACTTGTTCACAAAGGATTCTTGAACTAGTCATTATTAGGGTATTACATGTTGAACACTATTCTAACAGAGCCCTATATTGAGTTGTATTTGTTATAGACTTGTCTAGTTCAAACTGTTCTTTGTTGAAAGCAAACAGTAGCTGTCTGTTGAAGGTTACCGTACCTTAAAGAGATTTTAAGGAATGCATGTCAAAATTTCAGTTACTCCTCAGATATAGGACAAATTTCATTACATGTATATATAATAAAGGTTTATATAATATATACAAGATATATGAAAGATATAACTTAATTGATTTATCTGTGATCTGTTATTAAGTTATGTGGCTCTGCTGACACTCATCTTTCATGTATACCATTACATTTAATCTTAATTTATGCAAATTTATTCATATGAAAAAGTGAGTATTAAGAAACAAGATAGTGTTTCATATTACACTTTGATATGACATGTTAAGAATGTCACTTAGTTCTAATTTGGGAATCTTTTTATAGCATATACTTCAATCAGTTTCACTGCAGGTTTCTGGAAAAATTAATTGTGTTAAGGAACTTTAAAATTCCTCTCCCCTGATAAACCACAACTCAACACATGGCAGTTTTCATGTCTGATGTTGGATAGTATCTTTATATATCTCTGATGTCTAATATTGTACTTTTTATGCATCATTTCATCAGTTCCAGACCTAGCTAAACTGGTAACTTTTGGGAAGGGCTGGTTACTGTTTCAGTAGTCAAAGGACTTTTTGTACTCCCTACAAATGAAGTTTAGGGGGTATATATGAAATATCCACCAGTCTGTCTCAATATTATGTCAGCTCCATATCTCCCATGTTTATGGGTGAATTTTGATCAAACTTGACACAAATTTAAACCAACCTGAGCCAATGTATCTAATACCAAATTTAGTGTCTATCTGTCTGGGCAATATTGGGAATGGAAGGGCGAGTTGTCTCTCAAGAGGCTGCTTAGTTTGTTCTGATATTCCATATGATTGCAGCGATAAAGCATTTATACAAGTATATCCAAGTACATGTATAGGTATGGGGATATTGTTTTTGTTACCTTCATAGAATTTATAAGGTCACAAGGTTGGGGGTCAAGGTCAGTCTGTTCTAAAGGACACTTTCTATTATTCCCAGCATATTATGACCTTCTACTTGATCAATTGTTCTGTTTTAAATGAGAGTGCTTGTTGATCTCCTATCCTTAATGGTCATCAAGAACAGGTACATGGCTATAAAACTATCTCAAGTTGTTTGTATACAGATAAGTTACTAAGTTGTGGTCAGTTTTACACGATGTTGATATAGCTGGAGAAAACCATGGTATCTATAACATACAAATTATATATCCGTGAAAACCATGATATCTACTTTATAATCAGGCATTCTTTTGTTTAATGAATTTCTGATTCATTTATAAAAAGTGTAAATATGCTAATAATTTCTCCATGTTACCTATCAGCTTGATAACACTGTCAGATGCCTGATAAATCAATTGATACCAGCTCTATATATAGTACAGACCTATCAAAAGTTTAACACTAAAAACCTTACAAATTAGTCCTGAATTAGCAGCTCGTCTTGGCCTCTTGTTAGCTTTTTGGCAGTTTCTATATATTCCTCAGCAGTTTTGCGACTACATGTATATCTTGGCCAATCGTCAGCCAAGCTTCATTTCCTTTTCATTAGCTCAGTGTTAAACTTTTGACAGGTCTGTGCGGTATAATGGGTAATAAATGATATTGGTATTGGGTTCATGGCTAATTGGTTGCCAAAATAGCAGTGCTTCACATTGTAACTTCTCAGTTCATACTGAAGTTGTTATTCAATGAAAGTGTTATCTACCATGTACTTTTAATGTAAAGAAAACAGTTTGTATTTTGTTTAGTACACCTTATCAAATTTTAGACATTGCCTACTGTATGCATAGTGCAATAAGTAAAATATTCCTCACTGATTGGGTTTTTGATACAGAAAATATTATGCAAAATCCTGCATAAACAAATTTTCAACTCGATCCAGTGTAATTTATTGAGTTAAAGAGTTTAGAGTTATGCCTGTGGTACCAGGGAGGTACATAGGCCACTGATAATTTATTGAAATAACATTTTATTGTCTTCCAACTGGATATAGGTGAACAGTTAAACCTGTAAATAAAACCAAATTAAACCAAATATTTATTAAAGGATTATAGATCACTGTACCACTATAATAATTGTAGATTTAGAAATGCCTGATTTTCAAAAATTTTGAGTGACAGGCCTACTTACTATGGCATTATTTAAGGTCAACCTGGTCTTTAGCTGGTGTCATCTTGATATAAGTGAACCTGTAAAATCAAACCAAATTAAATCAAATTTTTATTAAAGGATCACAGATCACTGTACCACTCTGATAAATGGAGATTCAGAAATACATTTGTACCTGGTTTTCAAAATTTTTTAATGATAGCCCAACTTACTACCACAAATTGGCCTTTAGCTGGTGACATCTAGATATAGGTGAAGATTTAAACCTGCATCATCAAAACCAAATTAAATCAATTTTTTATTAAGCCCATATTATGTCCCAAATCAAATTTTTATTAAAGGATCACGGATCAATGTCCCACTCTGATAGTGATAATTGCAGATTCATAAAGAATGGAGTTGATCACTTGATGATGTTGATCACTTGATGTGGGACTGTTGTATTTAATCCTCAGCCATTGATGTATCCTATTATAAATGTTACATTGATCAATCCCTTTTATAATTTCCAATGCCATTCTCTGTGTTTTACCATATAACCTAGCTGGTCTTCCCATAAATTCTCTCTCTTTATAGGATTTGTATTGCCATGTGGTTGTGTTTCTAATGAAAAGAGTTAATATTTAAATCATGATTTATAATTATGTATACACCTTGATACTGGCTACTATAACCATGTTCTCAATTTATTACTCAAATTCATCAGATTTTATTTGAATAAGAATCTTTTTATGACAACATGAAAGGATTAGGGACCTTGTATAAACAGAATTCAGAATGTGTGAAAATTGTTTTATATGTCTAATATAAGGTGAACATGAAAGGGAAAGGTCAGATAAAGGTACAAAACACTTGTATACCATTTATATAAAACAGTTAATTGACAGTTGTTGAACAACAAGAAAATCAGAGTTATTTCTGTTAATTACTGTGGAGAGACCTACCTGGTGGCCAAGTGGACTAAAGTACCAGCTATTAAATCACATACCGTAGGCCTCCCATGACCTATGTTTGATTATACAGTCAAACCTGTCTATACAGGTCATATAAGGGAACCAGGAAATGTGGCCTTTATGGGAAGGTGGCCTTTATATACAGGTACACCAGGGATTTATCAAAGACCTATTTAGGGCCGAAATTCGGCCCCATTCCCAATGGTAAAAACTTTGATTTTTTCCCAAAACCGGCTGAGAAAATTCCCAATTAGAAAATTGTGTTGTTTTTAAACGAAAATGAAAGTAAATTTTGTGTAATTTTGAAGACTTTGTAAAATTTGTTGCCAATCTTTGTGTCCAAGACATTGCTGAGCACCTTCAGCATTAGATTTAATCATTAATGGCATCAAAAATGATGTTGAAGTTTTCCCAAAATGAGCAAACAGTTGATAGTTTTTCCCAACTTTTAATTTAGGGCCTTTTCCCAAAAGACCCTGATAAATCCCTGGGAGTAAAGAACAATTGGGATACAAGTTTACTGGCAACTATAAGCAGATGGCCCTTATATAGAGGTAGCCTTTAAGGCAGGTTGGACTGTACCCATTCAAACAGGTTTTACTATAATAAGAAATTTGTCAGTTTGCTTGTTGAATCCTGATGATTTTCTCTTTGCTTACTACCCTGGGGGACTTGGTGGTCAGGTTGATCACAGTGCCCCTCACCACCTAGGTTCAAATCCTACCTGAGCAGCTCCTAGTGCTAAAAATTTTGTCAGTTTGCTTGCCGAAGGCCAATGGTTTCCTCCACCATCCCAGAACTCACTGCCTCAATATAAGAGAAATAATCTTGATTAGGGATTGGGGTGTGAAACATTTTTCTTCCACTCCACCCGACCCACCAAATGTTGTATTGTTCTTTACATGAAAATTGCCTCTTACAGATGGGATCTTTAAGATTGGTTTAATGTAACCACTTATTAGTCAGGTTTTTGTTTTATAAATTTATTCAACACTTGTTTTAATGTTTTAAGAAATAGTTGTATAAATCTTGAAATAGACTGTATACCAATCCTTGTTATATAACAATTGTGTAAAAGTTTCTGACTGCCAAACAGATTAGATTTTATGTGGTTTTCATGTAAATGTCTTCCTCTGGGAGTTACAGTTTGAATCTATATTTTACTAGTCTGTAGTCTTGACTTACAACGTATATTAACATATTTAGTGCAGATATGACTATAAAATTATCATTTAATACTGTTGTATTATAAAAATATGTATATAGAAAGCCAAACAACATTGGCCTGTCTGCTTGACCTTTCTTTAGGAATATTCATACATGCGGATCGGCCAAATACTTGGGTAGTAACAGGATTTGTAGTTTTACATAAACAATGCATGTTTTCCATAAGGTACACAGAATAAACACCTGTGTTTCCAATAATAAATGTGTCCATAATAAAAAATTAAGTTAAAGGTCAAGAGGACAGAACAATGTTGTTTGCCCATACATATTGTTGTTTGTTTCAAAATCTATATGATGTTGGGGTTTAATTTCTATATTAAGTTGTAATACATGTGTACTCATAATATTAATGTAAAATGAACACTGATGTCGTAATTATTTTGGAATTTACTTCATAAATATTGTATTGTTTCTTCATTATTAATATACTTAGTAACATTTCGGGTTGCCATGAACACCTAGATACGTGAAAAATTTATGAAGTGCATCAAAAATATTTACAGAAAATTATATTGATCATCTAGAGTGAAAATCTTTAATTTGAAGTTAGCGATCCATTAACAGATAATCAATACATTGGTGGATCGTGAATCCTGAGTCGTCAGTTATAAGCTGAATTTGTAAAACATGGACTGGATTGGGTTAGTAAAATGTGGATTATTGGGTTGGACCATTTGACTGGACTCGGGCTGGATTGGGCTAGTAAAATGTGGGTTATTGGGTTGGACCATTTGACTCAACTTTTAGATTGGAACACTGATGTGACTAGATTTTTGAGGTTACGGCTTATATATGCATATATTTCTTTAAAATAGCAGATTTATTTGAATTGGACCATAAGAATATTGAATCATGAGGTAGACCATTTGAATGAACTCATGGATTGTAATTGATTGAACTAGATCTATTAGAATGCCATTTCGATATGCATATATTTTCCAGACTTAACAGTTCTATCATATTGTTGCAAATTTGTAAACTGCAGAAGTTTAATCTTGAAGTCGATTCAAATCCCAAAATTCAGTTTGAGTCCAATTAGGTCCATATTTTACACAGTGCCGTTCAAAAGGTTTATAAAAAGCGGATTGAAAATACAATATATCAGGATTTTATAGACAGACATATCAGGGTTATCCATTTGTTTTATTTCAATTTTAACACATATTGCATGTATTCTTTAAATCAATATTCACCTTATTAGACTTTAATGAGAAGGAATGAAATGTACAGGAAAATATTGATCCAGTTAGAAAACAGAATGACATTTTTCAACCCTTCATTTGAGCAAAACACACCCAAACATTAAACATTAAGCAAAAAACCCACCTAGTCATTATTATGTCATTGTTTTAGGAGACATGGTATTGGTTTGTAGGGAATCTGACATTGCACAATTTTATATCCGCTACAAACGTCCATTTATCATCATTAAAATGATATAAGCACTATGTACCAGCAGGGTTGTTGATGTATTCCTTGCCGCCACTTGGGATACCTTGTATATTGTCCCGAAAAATGTAAGGCTCTCGTACATGGACCTTATTTTTAAACTTTTTCTTGCCAGCCCTAGCTTACCCTGCTCCATGGTAATTGCAGGTGTGCACAACTACTTTGGTTATGGCTATGCTATGGTAAAGTAAAACATAACAAAATTGAAGTTTGAAAATTATGCAGCAAACACAGTGACTATCAAAAGTAGACATGTTAGTTTGTAATAAACATTAAGATAATAAGTGATAGATTATCCTTTTAATCCTTTCAAAGCTTTGACCGACACATTTTATGTTTTACTAATTAATGATATATTTATACAAGTTCATTACTCATCATAGTTAGAGGTGAAGCGATTAAGTCTTTTAAACTTTATATATACATGTACTTGTATAAAGATGTTAAGCAAATGATACACTTGTCTCTACCTGCCAGATGACTGGTCATCCTCTTTCATGCTTCTGAAATAATGCCATCAACTCATTACTCAACCAGTAGGATTAAGCCGTAATTAAGGCTTTTAAAACTTAATAATTATTAGTATAAAGAGCGATACAGATAAATGTTAGATGTTGAAGATGGTGTGTATAAACAAATATAAAGATGTTGTTAAGAGATGTTATGTTTTGCCTCCCCCTCCCCCAGATGTTATGATGATAACCTGTTTACCTACAGGCCTATCACCTTTCTTCAAACAGACTACACTGGTAAAGTGGAAAATCTTGACTAGACTCTGACTCCTTATGAAGAAGATCGGGGTTGAACAACAGACTACACTGGTAAAGTGGAAAATCTTGACTAGACTCTGACTCTGTATTAGACTAGAACCCTTGTTAGAGTGTTCACTCCTTATGAAGAAGGTCGGGGTTGAACAACAGACTACACTGGTAAAGTGGAAAATTTGGACTAGACTCTGACTCCTTATATAGAAGATCGGGGTTGAACAACAGACTACACTGGTAAAGTGGAAAATCTTGACTAGACTCTGACTCTGTATTAGACTAGAACCCTTGTTAGAGTGTTCACTCCTTATGAAGGTCGGAGTTGAACCCCTTCCAGGCCCAACAAAGACTTGAAAATAGGAAATGACTGTTCTTTCGCCAAGTCCTTGGCATTTAGGAAAGAGAATAAATATCTGATGCCTCGTGTGATGTTAGTCATAGTATGCTAAAGAACCTTCCCTGAAAATACTGCAAAGGTACAGTAAAACCTCGATTCATCACCACCATTTGTTTAGTCAAATTTTGGCGTTATAAAGGGGTTTGGCAATAAATCGAGGGAGGCCCATAAAGAAAAACATAAAGAAAATGGATTTTTGGACTTCAAAATAGTGTGGCGATAAGCGAGGTGGCAAAGTTATCAAGGGGCATTATAACGAGGTTTTACTGTACTTACAGTACCTTTACATGTATCTGGTGATGTCTCAATATACACAGAATATTCTTGAATGGAAGTTTTAATCATAATTCAGCAATTTAATCACCCTTACTCTAGATTTTGATTTTGAACTTTACATTCTGGATTTTAACTTAAAATCTCTTAAAATATGGGATTTTATTTAGACAATGAACTTGGGGTTTTTGACTTGGATTCTGAACTAAGGATTCCAAAAATCTGCCTGGATTCTGAGCTCCGGATTTCGACTTACTGGTAGGCGCTAACTCTTCTAAATTTGAAGATTACAATAAAACATTTATGATAAATTCCAGGGTCAGAGTTATCGTCCAGACCTCATGGCCAGTTCATGTTTTCCAATATAACAACTACACAAGACCACCTTAAAACAGTAGCTTGCAGCATCAGCTAAAATTATTTACCTTATATATTTTCTTTTAAAGATAATGAAATTGTATCAGGTTTAAGTTTGGTTATTGTTTCTTACAATTTAATAAATATCAAATCACGACTTTGTATAATAAAGTTGGTCATAAATTGTAAAAGATTTAAATGAGTCAAGTGTGTTAGGCATCACTGAGATATGGTAGATCAAAGGGGTTATCTTGATTTGGAGGGTCACTTGATAAACCTCCTCTAATTTATACAATAATTGAAACATTTATGTGAAACAGAATCTGCTCGTTAGAATGTTTGGTTACAAAGAAACGTTTTGTACTGGTGCATTGTTTTATTAAAATAATCCATAAATTTAGGCTAATTTAAATTAAGAAAAAAAAAACTTTTTAAGATAAAAAGAACTTTGAATAAGGATTTTAAGTTTTCAAGTCATATATCACCAGATTATCAGTGTAAATAAAATTGTATTTACATAGTGATAAATAAAACCACTAACAGGCGTTTAATATTTTTAACGAATATGTCAAGACATTAAGATGATGAAATACATGCAGTAATAATATTACATAATGCAGACATATAGTTTACATAAAAACTGAACTTAAAAAACTTTTTCCCTCCCTCTTGACTGATGTCTACATGTATTGTTTGATTTAACAGCTGAAAAAAGATATTTTGTACCAGATTGAACTGTTCAAAGTAGCTATTTTAAATTAAATTTGAATTTTATGAGTTGAGTAGGCTTGAGAAATAAGATAAGTCATGTAGCAGAGCAACAGCAATTTTTTTTGTCATGAAGAATGAAAATTCTATAGATTCTTAGATTTGTTTTAGATTTGATATTGTCCATGTCTATTGTTAGGTGGCAGTGGAATAAAATAATGGTGGTTTATATCCTCAAGATTCTTTCACTTATTTGATACAGTCAGTTCTGGAATGGTAGAGGAAACCAGAGTACCTAGAAAGAACCAGCCTTCTGAAAGAAAATTGACAAACTTATTAGGATCTGCCTAATTGAAATTAAAATCTAGCTTTTAATAATCTGTGATCTGGAACCATGTGCTTTTGACAATTCAGTCACCTACGTTGCTTGCTATTTGTTGTTAGAAACTTGGTTTCCCTTACTTTGATGTACTTAATGTATAATTTATTGTTGTGAAAGTTAAAGTATTGTGGCTTTCCATGCTGCAAATAAATTGGGCTGCATAAGGCATAACTATTTTAGATACTGAGACATGCAAGTCTAGTTGCTTTTTTTTAGCACTGTGGCTTTCCATCACAGGAACCATTTTTACATTGGATACAGGTTTTTGCAAGTGAATTTGAAACCTTGTGTAGATTTTAATTTTCTCTTTCATTTTGGGAGCACTTGAACTAAATAAACATGGTTATTAAACATGTTTATAAGGTTAAGGCCAAGTTTTACAGTATTCATTAAAATTCAAATGAAACCATTTGGCATTAAGCACAGACAAAATGACAAATCATCGTTATCCAGAACTGAGAAGTAATTTTTGTTGATAATAAATAGTTCACACATATTGCTTCATTATATCATTTATTTACTCTAGGAGGAGAAATTGGTAATTCCCAGCTGAACACAAATGATTGATTTTTGTGGCGGGGAGATGCTACTGACTTTATCGTCTATATATATATAACCCAGTGTCAGGCAAAGAGAATCTTTTTATAGGTGTCAGAATGGAACATTGAAAATCATTGATTTCCTTATTAAAAGATAAACAGTTCATGGAGAGCTATATCCATGTTGTATATTTTTGTATATAAAAATTGTACATGTTATATTGGTACATGTTGAAGAAAAAATAATTTGTAAATACTAAATACTAAATTTCTTTTATATAGATTTCATAATTGCTGTCATTTCCTCTACAGATCATCAGGAGCATGTTTGAGCATACAGTACACCCTTGATTCATTGCCAATGTTTTTGCTGTGAAATTTTGGCATAATAAAAGGGTTTGGTGATAGAACAAAAGACACTTCTTTAAAAATAACCTAGAACTTTAAAAGAAATGGATTTTTTGACTGGTGATAAGCGTGGTGCTACCTTGTTTTGAATCTCACTCAGGCTGACACTAATGGGGGAAAGTTTGTCAGTTCGCTTGTTAAAGATCTTTTGTTGTTCTCCAGACACTCTGGTTGCCTCTACCATCCTAGAACTGACTAATTGAGGTCTGGATAGAAGTGAAAGAATCTTGACTAAGATGTAAAACACCATTACTCCACTCCACAAATAACAACTGTAAAAGATTATCAAGTATGATACACTTAAGATATAATATGGTTAACTAACCAAGTAACAGATTTGACTTAAGTTTTGGCAAACAAAACTGTATGTATGACTTAAGTTAATTTTGAAACAATGGTGATACTTCCTGGTGTAGATGTTGTAATTTAATAATTTTAACAGACATTATTTTATAACTTAACTATAAAACAATCACTTTTTGAATTGTGTGCACAAAATGGTAATTTATGGTATATATTTCAAGGTCTCCTAATTATATTTTCAGACTCACATACACAAATAAGTAGGGTAAACGGACAGTAAATTTTAATTAAGGCTCATTGTTCTAGTGGACTCTTAATCAATAAACATTCGTAAAATACCTTACAGATTTAAGCTTGACTTGTAAGGTGCATTCCAAGGTCTACTCATCAAAGGTCAAGGTCACTGTTGTTTCTTTTGACATGGTTTTCTTGTTGTAATGGGGGCTTGGCAGAGTACAGTCCAACCTACCTGAAAGGCCACCTCTATATAAGGGTCACTTGCTTATAAAGACCAGTAGAATTGTATCCGAATTGTTATTTATTCATATTATTTGAACCTTTATATAAAGGCCACCTGCCCATAAAGGCTACCTTTACTGGTTCCCTTGGGTGGCCTTTATAGACAGGTTTGACTGTAGTCTATAGTGCACACTAGCAGACCACAGCACCTCTTTCCACCTAGGCCAAGGCAGTTCCTAGTGTGAGAAGAATTTTTCGCTTGCTTAAGGTTGGTGTTTATTCTGGGCATTCAGGTTTACTCCACCATTCCTGAACTGATTGCTGTGATATAAGTGAAAGAATCTTAACTGCAGTGTGTACCACACTTTCAAAATGATTAATGGACATTCAGTCTGGTAACCCTAGAAACTTTACCAGACCGTAAATGTTTTTACTGGACTGAAAATTCTTCAATAAAAAAAAACAATGTTTCGGTTTTGTAAATATTCAATTTTTACCCCCTTTTCGTCCAGTCCCTGCACCTCTCGACCCGTAAAATTCAAAGCAATGTGTGCATTTCATTACGCATTTCTCTTCGTCAAATTGCAACCATGGTCCCCCCCCTCCATCCAATGCTGCTTAAATTTTCTTTCATGTTTTGTTTCATATTTTGTGCCTCCTGTAGCTTTCCGTTTTATTGGTTTCCCTGGAATAGCTCCAGGAACGTATTTCAGGTTAAACATTTTTGTAATAACGGAAGTCAGATGGCAATAATAAAATTCAATAGGATCGGAACTATAAATCCAGATTTTTGGTGCTCTCTTTTTTCCGAACTGGTTACCGGACATATGGTCCGGAAAAATCTGATTTTTTATTGGGCAAGCGGTTATTTCACCGGACTAGTCCGACAGTCCGACGAAGTTTGGCATACACTGTAACTGGACAGTAAAACTCCACAGTTGTAACCTCTAAAGCTATTTGAAATTTCTTTTATCATATTAATAAATCGGAATTGCATCACAATCCACTGGATTCATCATTACTTGAGTTCAAATCAGTTTATTTCCAAAAATACACCACAATTAATTATCCGAGAATTAGCATCAGTCTCTGACGTGTTAGCCCAGATCGACAAGGTAGTTGTTTCATCGAGTCTTTCCAAAAATACACTGCAATACATGGTAGTGATCTTTTTAGAATCATAGCTACGAACGAACCACAAAGTAGTTTTAAAATCCATTTCATTTAGTCTTTCCAAAAATACCACAATAAATTCTACTGAGAATTAGCATTGTTCTCCGATGTGTTAGCCCCGAATGGCAAGGTAGTTTTGAAATCCATTTCATGTAGTCTTTCCAATAATACGCTGCAATACATTGTATTGATGTTTTTAGCATCATAACCCCGAATGAACTATAAGGTACGGTAGTCTTGAAATCCATTTCATTCATTGTTTCCAAAAATACACCACAATAAATTCTAGTGATCATTTTAGCATCATTGTCAGACGTGTTAGCCCAGAACAACAACAAGGTAGTTTTGAAATCTATTTCAGTCAAGTGCTGCTACTGCTGATGCTGCATGATAGATTTCATTAATTCCATGCTTCCTGTACCACATACAAAATTGATGAAGTTATTTGCTATGGGCTGTACAGAAGTATAGAACATGTTGTGTGCATTAACAGGGTTCTGAGTTAGTAGTCATTTGACAGAATGGAGTGTTAGTAATTCTATTTTATCATGGAGATATTTTTATTACTGACAGTTAGTAGGTATAAGTTGTGTGTCCAAAAATAGAAGAAAAATATCATTGATTTTCAAAATCACTGGGGACTTTATTAATTTTGATATAAAGTATGTTGCCTTTATATAACAACTTTATTGCCAGATATTATTTGTTATGCAGTGTGTTGGTGATCTAACATGGTGTATACATGGTCAGTAAATTTTATATTTGGGCCAGAAGGATGCCTGAACCCAGATATAAAATTTACTGACCCTGGATACATGTACACAGTATCATATGACTGAAAGCTTGGGTGGGAGCAACACTCCTCCTGTGACCAATTTAACTTGTTATCAACAAAGCAATTATACTTCAATATCCACATCTTTATTATTGTCCATATTTGTTGCAACTATGAAGCCCAAGTCCAGATATGAAGTTTTCTGACCCTGAGTACATAAATACAGTGACAAAAGACTGGAGGCTTACCAAAGGGTACAATTTCCCCAAGTTTTCACTATTTCTTTGCTGTCATTGTGTACAGACATTGTCTGAAGATATATAAAATGATCAAATCGTTATGTCATGCTTTTCACACGCTCCTCACATTGGGTACTTGAGCTTACAACTAATTGTTGAAACTCTAAAAGATTGTTAACAGTTTTTGAAGTAGAGATTGTTGATTCATATTGGACTATAAAAACAAGGTGCCCTTTAATTAGCTCATCAAACATCCCATTTACAAATCGATAAAGGCCATCATTTATTTTAGCCTAACTAATACTCCCAATCAGAAGAACATCACTAGAGCGGAACATATTCTACAATTTTAGGTTTGCAGCTTTTTCAACAGATTTTAGGATAAAATCGATAATTTATATTTATTTAACAAGAACAAAGCGATCTTTTAATTAGTTCATCACTTTTTGATTAAAACATCTTCACTGAAGCTGAACAACAAATTCTACAACAGCAGCCTCATTAGAAAAAATCAAAACAGCCTCATCATCAGAAAAAAGTCAATAATACTTAAAAGCGGAGATATGGACAAGATGAAATAATTACTGCATGTTATACAAGGTAGTCAGTACTGATTGTTGTACGGTACCGTAGATCGGAGTGGTATAGAGAGAGAAGAGTAAATCAATTACATGTGAAATCTACATGCTTGTGTGCTACTGACTTATAGATAATCTTTTTGTTGATTCTATCTGTAAGGTGATGATCTGTTTATATGGCAGGTATTTGCTGTGCTGGTATTTTTAAACTCAACAACTGGATGATGCTGCATTTTCATGGACTTAAGTGATAATTGCACATGTAGTTTTGTTGCTGTGGTCTTGTAGAAAGTTGAGTGTTGATTGCTGATGTAGCATTGTTACACACTAGATGTATTTTCATGGTCATTTAGAAATACTGAATCTTAAGTGTAACAGACTTGTTAATTTGTTTTGAAAAGATATTGTTTGTATATCTTGGTAGTAACTCTCTTTTCACCATCTAGATATTAATTCTACATTAATAGATCCTTATATGAGAAGCTGCTTAAGAAAGGTTGCAGAGGGTTGTTTTTTTCTGGAGAATACTTTGGTAGATTCTAATGCAAGAAACTTTGTAAGATATAGTTCGCCAGAGGTTTGTGATTTTCTCCAAAATCTGGTATTCAGATTTCCTCCATCATTCAAGACCATGTGCTCCATTTGATGAGACCATAAAAACTGATGCTTGTTTGTCATGGTAAAAGTATACATGTACTGACTGCTCATTGTTGGTCATTGTCATAAGTATATTTCACATGTATCAATCTTAGCTACTTCACTTATAGTCATTGAAGCTTTACAATAATCGAGATTTTAATCTTGACTGGAACACTTTTATAACAGTTATATATACAATGTACATCAGAAATCAGTCCAAGTGTTTCATCCACTCATTGATCTCCACTGCTTTAGGCCGCAATGGCCTAATGGATAAGACGTCAGTCTACAAATCCAGGGTCTCTCACCGCTGTGAGTTCGAGCCCCGCACAGACCACATGTGGGGAAGTGAATTTTCCTTGTATAATGTGATTGGGGGAGCCATACCCTTGTCTGCTGCATACTAACTCTGTGAGCTAGCACGTTAAAGTCACCCTGAGTGTGCGCTAGTACAAGGCAGACCATAAAACACTCGCACTTCACATGCATACACAAACTTGTTCAAAGATTAATCCATAATAGTTCTCGTCACATATAGCTGAAAAATTGCTGATGCGACTTCAAGCAACATTCAACCAACCAATCAACAAAAACCAAGTTCATAACAATATGGCATAATAAACAAACCTGTCATCATGGCATGTATAATAACCTAGCTATTAGTCAATATGCCTGTATTACTGACAGATTCCAAGTTAAGAAGAATGTCAACATTAGTAGGATTTGATTTGTGTGTTTTGTAAGCTATGCATTAAAAATCTACCTGTGAAATTTAATCAATTTTCCTTCCTGCAAATTTTTATCTAAATACATGATGTATGCATTTTGATGACTGTTATTGCAGATGATGATATTAATTATTTAAGTATGAATAAATTAATCTATATTTATCAAGTTTTGTTATCTTGTCAGTAATACTAATGACAAATACATGTATCTATAGCAATTACATAACTATTGCATAACAGTTTGATATGGTGATGAGAATCCTCATGTGTAAAATATATAACATTGAAAGGGAAGTAACTGTGGAATGTTTCAAAGTTTTTCTTCTGAAAGGAAACAGGAATTGTCTCCCTTGTTATGGAAATGATCTGTTAGAGTTTTCTCCCTTGAAGCACTTGCCTTATTTTACAATATGTAAATCTGCTATTACAATAATCAAATAAATAAATTCTAAAAAGCCATTCAAATGAATCAAGAAACTGAAAAGGTTAAAAGGTTGTTCTCTTTTTAAAATCAAATTGAATACTTCATGCTTGACAACTAGGATAAACAGATAATATAGCCTGTGTGTGTCAAGTATATATCATGTTGATGCACTGATAATCAGGACAGTGACCCTGCCATACCAACCACAAAGATATAACCCTACCAATACACATATTTGGTGGCTATATATGAGGATCATAGCCCCTCTCATAGCCCCTCTAAATGACTTGTGTTTGAATCTTGTGCAGAATGTTATGTGAGAAAGATGGTTAGTTTGCTGGAAAAAGGTTGGTGGTTGTTCTCTAGCACTGCAGTTTCCTCTGCCATCTATGAAGTGACCACCATGCTATAAGTAAAAGAATCTTAAACACTATAACTCAACTAAAGATGTAAGGACTTTAAGAGAATCCTTATTTTGACAGATACCACCATGGTAGTAGCTTAGTAGGCATGAAAGAATTGTTTTAGGGAAATAAATCTATCTCCTGTATCTGCAATCATTGTCCAGCTTTTTTTTTACTAAGAATATGTATATATTTCCTTTCCAAAAATATTGGAACATCCTAGATATTTCTGAAAAATGCCCATTTAAAAAAATCACATTTGGCATTGTTCCAAATAACAATTCTCTAATTTTACTATCAGTTCATTCCTGTTAGAATGTTATATATGCACTACATGAACACCATTATGTTGTTAACATTGAAACACTATATTACATTTAAAAAAAATTGCAGTTTTGTTTGTCTGCAAAGAATTTTCTGTTGTACATGTACCAATAAAACCAAACTTTCATATTTAAAATATCCATCAGGTAGGTTCATCTAATGATTTACCCCTTGTACCTGTCAGGTTTCCAAAATTTTCTGAATGCGCTGAGTGTGTGCTGGTACAAGGTAGACCATAAAACACACTCACACTTCACATGCATACACGAATTTGTTCATAAATTAATCCATAGAGATTAATAAAGTACTTCTTGTCGTGAATAACTGATGTGACATTAGGCAACATTCAACAAAAACCTATTTTTCTGAAAAAAGTAGTTTCTCTGAAAATCTTGACACGTATTGTTTCCATGCTATCATCTTGCTTACCAGGCAAGGGAGATTACTCTTTAACTCCTGTACAAATTGAAGAGCTACACATAACACAAGGCCTGAACAGAAAAAAAACTAATCCAACACACTTGTATACATTTTATAATGTTTTACTGTTTGATTCTCTGCCTACCAGTAATTAATGATTACCATAAAGGATATTATAATCATATAACCAGTCTATACAGCATTGGTCCATTATATACAGTACCTCAGCAGCCTCCCAGATAGGATCTGACCTTAAGGTCACTAACAGCTGACCAAAAACAATCATACATCAACACTACAGTACTGTAAACAGGGTTTGTGCTCTGTTTGTTTCACTGATAAGTCTAATTAATTCTGATTTATTTATTTTTTGCTTCATGTTTCTGGGATTATAAATCAAAAAGTTGTCTAGGTCCATCATTGTAGTATAGTAGTAGCAAATATAATATAATATGCTGATACAGCTTTTAATACTAAACCTGGGCTTTGATCAAATAGATTTAAATGGATTTGATGCTGTAGGCGATTAAAAAATAGAATCTTTCTATAGATATTACAACTTCTTTAAAAACAATCAAGCAAGCGAAGAAAAAGAAAAACCATTAAACGCAGACTCTGCAGCCAGATAAAATCTACTACCTGCATACAACATGGTTTACTGAATGGTGTGCTTATTCACATTTATCATTTATATTACTTATATATTTGAATTTTCTTCTTGCAGTAACAAAAAAAAGTATGCATCACTCCTTTCCAAAATATATTGCCACTTATGCAGAATAGTTGATGGCTTCGCTACACTAACAAACTAAAAAGATAACAAACTACATCATGCACATGAAAGATAACAAACTACATCATGCACATGAAAGATAACAAACTACATCATGCACATGAAAGATAACAAACTACATCATGCACATGAAAGATAACAAACTACATCATGCACATGAAAGATAACAAACTACATCATGCACATGAAAGATAACAAACTACATCATGCACATGAAGAAGGATGGCGGTATGTCAGACTCATTGGTGCTTTATTCTTAAACCACACAAATAAAGCAATAAAGCAGTGTTATGTATTCCTATACCAAAAATGTTCACTCTGGGTTCATAAGGTCAATTTGGTTTTCAGTTTTCTCTGGGTTCATACTCATATTGCAACTTGCTTTGCTAGGTTCTGTAACATGTTTTTACTTGACTCACATGTTGCACCTAGTTCATGTGGTAGGACTTCCTTTTGTGCCTAGAGGCCGTGGTGGCCTAATGGACAAGATGTCAGTCTACAAATCCAGAGTCTCTCACCACTGTGAGTTCCAGTACCGCTCAGGCCACGTATGGGAAAGTTAATTTTCCTTGCCGTTGGCGTTTACTGGCTCACCTGGTATCAGTATAATGTGACTGGGGGAGTGGTACGCTTGTCTGTGGCGTACAGACTCTGTGAGCTAGCACATTAAAGTTGCCCTGAGTGCGCACTAGTAAAGGCAGACCATACAACACACTAACACTTCACATGCATTTGTTTACAAATTTGTTCAAAGATTAATCCATAGAGATTAATAAAATAGTTCTTGTTGTGAATAACATTCAACCAACCAACCAACCAACCTTTTGCACCTCCTCCCATCCATCAAATTATATATACAATTTTTAAAAAAAATCTTATTCTTCACAGAAATGTTCAAAATAGCTAATTATTTCATTAATCAATATCAAATCAGTTGGGAGTTCTTCCATTCATAAAACAGGCTGTTTGTTTCATTTATCATTCTAATATGGATGACTTGGAAATTTCTTGGTGCAAAAAGTAAGGCAAATGTCATTTGATAAACTAGTTGAATTTTTGTCTGAAAATTTGTTTTAAATGTGACTTTAATTTACCATTAAGTTATTTGTGTCTTAAGGTTCCTGATTTGAATTACATAATTAGAGCGAAGAGATGGCACGTTACTTCAACAGGAATTTCCGTTATCATTGAGATAGATAAGGTTAATTGCTCGAGTTAGACTTAGATTACCAATTAATCCACAAGTCATATTTTTTGTCTGGCGTGTGTGACACATGTTTCAGATCTTTGTTATGCTAATTGGTCTGACTTTGTGTGATAATAGCAAGTTTAATAAAATAACAAGTAGAATATCTTATAGTGCCATCATTATTGTCAGCCACCCTACTGTAGTATTGATGAAAAAACCTGAGAGCATGTGAAGATTGCTATCATGGTTGTATATTGTAACGTAAATTGGCATTATCTATAGAACAAATAGCTTGTAAAGAGATTGTTTTATGTGGCGTTTAGGAAATGTGGCATGCTATAAACCAGATACCAGATTCCCTCACTATCCAGGCTGCACAAATTTATTGGAACATTGCAGCAGCTTAAGCATTAATATATATTAATAATGCCCAATGTTAAAGTTATACAAACAAAATACAAAGGAAGGGCATGTTTCAATTTATTGCCACCATTTCTATAATCAGATTTTGGTGTTACAAACCATTGGATATGGGGGGGGGGGGGGGGGGGGGGGGGTTGTTAAATTTGTAAAAGAGATGGATTTTTGGGATTTCAAGATACTATTTCTTAAATGAGGTGGCAGAGTTATTTATCTTGAGGCTTTAAAACAGAGTTTTACTGTAAAGCAATTTTAAGTTTGAAACTGATAACAGGTATACAGTTCTTCAATTTTGAGTGCTTTACAAGTTTAAAGTAATCATTCACACTTGTTATGCAATAACATTGATGCTATGTTCTTGGAAATGTAAGCTATTACAAAGTTCATACTTCTTCAATGAAAAATTTCCATTATTAGCAATAAAATTCAGAAAGTGTATTTGAGTAATCTTTACTTTGCAATAGACATAGCCACGAAAACACAACACAATAATACCTGGAATAATAGAAACAACATTGATGACACATTGAAACCACTGATTTTCAGACTTCTGTCTTCAGAGACACAAATTGGTACTGGACATCAAATTGCACTGAACCTCAATAATCACCTGTTTGTATTTTTCTCAGTGATTATTTTTGCTTGGATTTTCTTTAACATCTAAAGTACACAATGCTCTGTATAAATGAGCATAATTGAAGATGATGTTCAGATTAATGTCTTAAAAGTTATAGCTTATGGATAATAACAATAAAACACAATTTTATTAACATCAAGTGCGGGTTCTTAGAAGCAATTACATAAAACTAATTATTTACTAATACAGAACATAAATTGTGTTTATCCAGTCAAGGACAAGGCTTTGATAATGCCTAAGGTATGTGATGGTCCTGGTGTCTTGCCAGAGAGTTGTAGAGTACCATCTGGCTTATTGTAAAATGCTAACCAACAGATGTAGTTAGTCAATATCAACATCATGTTGCATGTATATATGTATGTATGACTTATGTCACACTCATCTTTAATAATTTATGAAATGTAGCTATGAAAAAACGGTATTTATACCCATTGTGAGCTTTATTGGTGTGGTTTATGCATTTATTTTGATTGAAAAACCAGAAAAAAGTAATTTAAAAAGAAACTAAATGAATTACTTCTTTCCTTGAAAGAGCTTGTTATGGTAGTTCATAAATGTAGAGGGAACTCTTGGTATTAAAGAATACAGTTGAACCTTTTGAACCTGATCCCTGAGAAAAAATTCCAATCAGAGCTGTTTAATTAACCTGTATAAAACTAGGTGTTATCCTAACAAAAGACAGGTTCCACTGTATTCCAGTGTTTGAAATAAGTCAAATTTTTCAACCAGTCCTTGTCTTGATAATTTCGACATTTTCTATGGTATATAGGAGACTATTGAAAATGTAACCAGTTCTTCCCAAAACTTACCAGTCTCCGACTGTTGGACTGGTTATGGTTTCTAACACTGTACCGGTACTCATAGAACAATAATGGTTATTGGCAAGGTTAACAATGCTATACAGTGCAAGTAAAAAACACTGTCCATAAGACCCTCTTTATATCTATGCAACTATTAAGTATTTTTGTGTACCAGATTATGGAATATTATCAGATATTTATGAGAAGTTTGTTACAATATAATACTGGTATATATAAGTTTGTTCCAATGTGATGGCCGTATTGATTTGCCCATTATCTATAATCATCAGACATGAAGTCATTGTAATACAATTCCATTCTGGTGTTTGCTTTTAAATATGTCAGAATATTGGCAGAGAATGAGTTTATGGTATGTCTACATGCCAATAATAATAACAGTATTATTGCACACAAAATATTAGATAGTTAATAAAAAACAAGGAAACTCTGGTAAATATTGACACTGGAGTACATTGGAACATTTACCAGTTTGATATATAGGCAAACAACATTGACCTGTCTGCTTGATCTTTGATTAAATATTCATTATGGACAGGTAAATTTAAGTAATAGGGATCACATGTGTATATTTCATCTGTATGATGTAAACACTAATCATGGGCAAAGTGTATATGTATTAACTGTGAATCCTAACACCACCTATGTGATAGGTAGACCCTCCTATATGATTATTCCTAATGAAAGGTCAAACAGACAGGTCATTGTTGTTTACCTATACAATATATATATATATATACAGTACAGACCTGTCGAAAATTTAACACTAAATTATTGCACTGATGCACATCTCATCCTGGTTCCTCATAAGCTATATCTTGGCAGCTTTTTAACAGTTGCAATCCAGGTCTTAGCAGTTTTTTTTGGTCGCTAGCTATTCATATTTTGGCCATTCAGTAGCCAAGCTCAGACTCCTTTTCGTTACCTCTTTGTTAAACTTTTGACAGGTCTGTACTGTACATGGATCATATTATAAAAAATGAGTTACAATTTGCAATATCATACTGAAACATTGGTATGAAAATTCATCTCTCTTGCTTGGCAAGTGTGGTTGCCTTATTTCTGCCTGTTGGTGGTTTGTATTTGTCAATTTAAGCGAAGTGCAAGGATGATGCTGATTGCATATAAACTATTGTTCATACAGGAACTAGATTTCCATGTAGCTTTAGATTAACCATTTGTATCTTTGACCTGAATATGTCTGAGAGAGACCCCCAAGGGAGATAATACGGTCTGTAATTGATTCCATAAGACCAACAGGGATTTGATATGAAACCTTGTGTACTTTTGACCTTCTGAAACAGGCTGCACTGTCTCAAAAATATCTATGTATTGGTAAATGTATCAGAAACAATAAATACCTTGGCATTGTTTACCAATGCTACTTGGAATTCCTAATGGGCTGTTATACCAAATATATACTGATTTATCATGCCACACACATGCATTCATATTTAGTAATCTACACACCTCATTACAGGAAAAAAAGAAACTTAGAAAGAGGATGCTTTTTAAACACATTGATCATATAAAAATATTGAAATAATCATACCACACCCATGAACTTCTATTAACCAACCTCTATTAACTAACCTATCCACTGAAGGGAGAAAGAAGAGGAGAGAGAATCATACTTATAAGCTTATTTCAGGAAGAAATAGAGGTGGGGGGCTGTTTTTGTATATTGATTAAAATAATTAGACCAAACCCTTGTACCCCTGCAAACAAACATATCAGAGAGAGAGAGAGAGAGAGCTTATGATGAGCTTATTTCAGGATGTAAAGAGATGGTTCTTTTTGCCATTTTAATTGAAATAATTTTCCTACACCCATACCTTTTCACTATCCAACTTGCTCATGAGAGCGAGAGAGAGATAGAGAGGGAAAGAGAGAGAGAGAAAGATGGAGGTGGATTCAATCTAGAGTATACTGGTGAGCTTATTCCATCATATTATGATGTATTTTGTAGCTGACAAGTTCTTTGTGTTGTGTTTATGATAAATTAAACCTGTTGTTTTGTCCGACTCTATAACTCTCCATGTGTACAACATCAGACTGATGCTTCTAACCTCAGGAGAGTCTGTATAGTAATATGTACATGATCAAATAAAGCTTGTATGTACATAAACATTGATTTTTACAAGTTTTACTTGGCAATAAAGGTTTTAATAATGAAAGAGATAAAACCATGTCTCTAAAAAATGTAATGATGATAAGGATTGATTTCGTATAAAAAATGGCACAGACAAAATGTTGTAAAATGGCATAGACAAAATATTGTAAAGAAAATGGCATATGGTAGTCAGAACGTTGTAAAATACAAAAAAACTCAAATTCAATCTTAATGAAATCCATATTGATAGAAGACATTTCTTGTACTGTATTACAAGATAGGAATTTCAAATATTGTAACTAACACAGGTTTTATATGTCTGCAGTTAATCCTGATTGAGATCATCAGTACTGGGATGGTAGAGGAAACCAGAATTTCTGGAGAAAACACCAACCTTAGCTAAACAAATGGGGTTTGCCTCTGTACCATGTGATACCCTCTAAAGTTTATGCGGAACATTTATTTCCAATGGATATAGAATCGCATGAGATGATGTTTTCCCCGAAAATAACATCATTCTGGGAATCTGTGACATTGACATTTTCCAAAACATTCCACAGAAACGTTAGGAGGTATTGATCACGTGGTACAGTGGCGAACCCCATTGACAGACTTTCTCATACTAGGATCTTCCCAAGTGAGATTCAACCCTAGGCTTTCATTTGCTCCTGAATCTAGATTACAGTTTTATTTTGTTGTATATTAGTTGTAGTTACTGATTAACAAATATTGTTCAAACTAATGACACTGTGGTCCATAAGTGTGTGCTTTAGACTATTTGGCCACAGAGGCCCTGTTTTGGTTCACTAGGATTTGTTGTTATTAGCTGGACAAACAGTAAGCCTCATTGGGTGAATACATCTCCAGTGACGCACATTTAGAAATCTTAAAGTATTATGGTAACCAGGGCTAGGTAACTCGAAGCTCTTTTAGCAGTTACGAACACTTAATGTCTATATACCACAAAGGCGTTAAGTGTTCGTAACTGGTAAGATAGCTTCGAGTTACCCTGCCCTGGCCTTGTTTTGCAGATTTTCAAATTCTGCACACATCTGTAAGTGAGTGTTTTGTTGCCATCCCAGTAAATCTTGTGTTAAAGAATGATAGTATTTTGTGTTAAATTTCACATTTTTTAATTCGATATTGTAATACTAAGAAGCTATTATAACATATAATCTTATCTTATTAAATAAATCTTGAAATGTAATGCAGAAATACCGAGGTTTGAAAGTCAAAACAAGGGGAGAAAATAAGTATATAGAAATGAACTCTAAATATGTCGTTTGAAAGGTGATAGAAATTAAATATTTAGTATTATATTTGAAATTTAAGTCAAAGGTATGGTGTATGATTTGTGTATCTTTATACTGGGTGATCTGTTAAAATGGATGGGTGATTTGTTAAAACGGCTGTCTAGTGCGGAAAAATTAAAACAGGTTTAGTAAAAATTAAAACAGTACATTTGACTGGAATTTAAAATTAGGTTTTTGTAAAAGTGACAAAATTTTGAATATTACATGAATGGAATTTAAAATTGAGGATTTTGAAAGTTTTGTGTAAATGACAAAATTTTGGATGTTATATTTGAAAATTATTTTGGATGTTGTTAAAATGTGTATCTGCAATTGGACTTCAATAGAAATTTGATGCTGCATTTTAAACCTGTTATGATAATCTTGTATACAAGATTTGTAGTTGTGGTTTGTGTATATCTTTGCTAATAATTAAGACAGGAAATTTTTACATCTGGAAAGTCAAGGCTGCACTTGGGTAAAGTTGACATGAAAAAGGACGAGTTTCTATTAACAAACTAAGTATTGTGGTTTGAAAATTTATATGTGTATCTCCTATAAACTTTTAAGTGTATTGCAGTTACCATATGACTTGACTTTCACACACAGCATGTGGCACATCCTGTCACACTCGCACCATACAGCACGGAGCATTGGTAACCAGTTGTCTCTTGGTGTTATAAAAACATGACATATGTTTCTTCATTTCAATTAGGATGGTGGATATTGATGTTACTGTAAAGTCATTGCTTTCTTTGATTGGATTTAGAAGTGGGATAAGTAGATGACAAGTACTACGACTTCAAAGGGGAAATCTGTATATCTCATCTTACTGTACCAGTCAGTCATACATGTGCTGCAATCTTGTCAAAAAATTGTAGACAAACTTTTGGTGGGAAAATTCTTTAATATTTATTGAGCAGTTGGATTAGTTAAAGACAGGATTATGTATGCCATGTAGTGTACCCTGTATAAACAGAACGCTTAAGAAACCAATGAACAATTTCGATTGACCTTGATTCACCTTTTAATTGACCTTTGACCTTGGTAGCAGAATTTGGTGAAATGACAATTTATACTTCATCTTTATCATTAGTTGAATCAAGTGTATTTACACATATGAACAGCGGATAGTTAAAGTCAATTCTGAGCCCATAGGCTCATTACATCTTGTTTTAATGGTGTGGACAGTACTCTTTCTTAGATGGGACATCAGTCTGTTTCAAGGTTAATCACAGCATATTTGTAGGTACCCATTGTTTTGGCAGCTTAAAGGACTGGAGTAATGTCAATTAAATGTCTTAATACTACACAGCCCATCTAGGAATCAAACACATGACCTTTAAGTCATGAGTAGGCAGCCATGTGTCTCCTCCACTTGTACTACAGATGGATTTCTTCTAAATACTTGTTTGTATTTAGTCATATATTGATTCATGATGTTTAGATATTGAATTGAAGTACACATAAATAAGTAATAAATAGTCTGATATTACTGTTAAAATTCAGTAACATATTGCATATATCGATTACAATATAAACTTTATCAAAACACTGCCAGATATATATAAATGAATTGTGTTGTAACTTGTTTGATGCTAAAAAAGCATCAATTAAGTTTTAAACAATTACTAAAATTTCAGTTTATATTAAAATATTCAAATTTATACAAATGATTTGTCTTCAAAAGAAGGGGGCCTCAGAGACAGAATGGTCTAAATAAAGCACACACTTATTACAGTGCCTCTCACTGCCTAATTTCAAATCCCTTTTGGGACAACAGATCCTAATTGTGAGAAAGTTGAAGGTTGAAGTTTTCTCCAGGAATTCTAGTGTCTTCCGCCATCCTGAATTGATGACCTCGGTATAAGTGAAACAATCTTGATTGTATGTAAATAAAATCTTTTTTAGTCCACTTTGAAGAATGACAACATTTTTGTACAATCTGGTTTAGTTTGCTCCAGTAAATGTTGTATGGTCCTTTACGTAAATGCATTATAAGATTAAACAGACATAGAGTGTTTTATAGAGGTCAAAAATTTTATTCAAATGACAAATTTAAAAGATTAAAATTCAAGGCCTTGTAATTTATCACCATTTTTTCAAAATTTTAAATAGATCTTTTTTGCAAAATTCTGAAAGGAAATATTTAAATAATTTTTATAAAAAATGTAATAATTACTAAATATAATTGATAAGTCTGATTTTTAAGTTAATTGATGGTTTAGTAATTGACTCTATATATATATATATTACACAAATTTTGTTCTGTAATAGGAAAATGTATACTGACTAAACACAGTTCGGTCGTCCATTCTTTTGAGGAAATCTTTGTTATTGAAAAATTTAAAGAAATTTAAAACGCAGAATATTTTTGTAAATATGAACAGTTAAATATGTGGTGTTCTTGTTGATTATGATAAAGGTATTGATAGTTTTATTTATATATATCAGGGTGATCTTAGTTTGGGAAACATCCAACATATGTGAAACACGAACTAATGACAACCTTGTAGTGTATACCGTGAGTTAATTAACGGTCTTCTAGATTGAGATGTTCTTAATGGATTGACTAATGAAAGTCACTCTAACATTGTACCTAGTTCGTACTTTTATTATTACTACGAAACATCTTGAATATTATCAGATACATACCACTACTGACCACAATAATGACTGGTGTTTAAATTCATATCTCAGTTGATTTCTTTTTATTTTGGACATATTTTGAAAGATTCTTCAAACTGATTGAGGATTTTATATAAATATAGAGAGAAATTAGTATGTGTGCTGCTGAAAACTGAAATTATCCTGGTGAAGATTTTTCGAGGAAAAAAATAATTAATTTATTCAGAAGTTTACTTCTTTCGTACATTTCAACTTTTAATTCTTAAGAAGGAATGTGTAAAGTTGTGTATTTTTCGTCAGCGAATTTATTTCAAGGAGAAATTTGCAAGTTGCAATCTTTTGCGAAAAAAATGATATATGTTTATATGGATGGGAAAGAAAATTGTCTTTAACCATTTATCTTGTTGTTGGATGTTATGATAAGATATGACACAAAATTCACCAAATAACAAGAAACTGTCTGTTTAAAATTTGTGCCTAGTTGGAAATTTATTAAACAAATCAGCACCAAGTCAAGGTTTGTCCCACAGCAAGTGCTCTAATCATACAGAAATCTGGAACTATTTCTTTAAGAATGATACAGGTTTTTATCTTGTCGATTAGATGGTACATCAGAGTAAGCATATCTGTCGGAAAATTCAGTTTTTATTTGATTTATTGCAATCTCGAGGAAAAAATTTACATGAAGTTATTCATGACTGGGAATAGCTATGTGGAACTGTTTAAACTTGATTAAAGGAAATTGCATCTTTATGTTTAAACATCGTGTATGTAGAGAAAAAAATGCTTAATAAAACACGAGTTATTATGTCAGAGTAATGCTTTATGTATGGTAAGGAAAATAATTACGCAAGATAAAGTTGTCGGTCCGTCGTTATTTTATCTTACTAATTAGGAATTATATAACTTTTCCTCATTAATTTTTTATTTGGATTTAATTAAATTAGAGCATATCTTATAACTTATTGTCAAATAACTTTAAAGGCCAGGAAATATTTCCGTGGTTATGACACATGTAGTGCATTTGTTGATTAAATGGGAATTCACAAAGGATTTTCTTACACTGTGTGTTAACTCAGATCTGTAACATACAGGAATTGGAATAAACAGATGAGGAATTTTGACAGTAATCCTTTTTCGTTAATAAGCTAATAAGATGATATGTTAAGAAACTGTGTACAGATTGCATGTACTTTTGTCTCTTTGCTTAGTGTTTGGTAAAATTTGTAAAGGAATTTTGACATTAAGGCTAGTGTTTCGAAAATTAGATGAAGAGGAATTTTGACATTAAGACTTTTGATTAAAAATTGATCATAGTTGACTTGCTCATTAAGACTTTAAGGATATATGATTTAGATAGGAATGTTTGACTGCTGTCCTGTCGTGTGAGAAGTCAAGTTGGCTGATTTGGAATGAACAGCTAAGAAATCTTTGGCTGGATCCATGGTGTTGTAGTAGATTTCTGATTTGAGGAATTTTCTGACTGCTCTCTAGGCTTGTGCTATAACCAGCGAAGACCAAGAGAATTTGTGATATATATTTTTTGTATAAAGTTGTGTCTGTAGTAGGACTATAGTAGTGGTAGTCATTCCTGTGATATGTTAGTAAACAGACTGACATTGCTGTAGTTCACACCAAGTCTTCAGATACTAATGATATTTGTATGTAACAGGCTGTGTTAAAGGTAATGTTATATACACAGGGGACTGACTTCTCCCATCTATTATAACACTGACACTCACAGATCCAGATCAACATAGCTAGTTAAAAGATCAACAGATATTTGTGTGATACTATCAACTGACCATTACTAGATAGCCATCACACTGGTCATTATATGCCATCAACTTGACCAGTATCCGATAGAGATAGTGGACACTCCAGAGGTTTAATTAGCTACCATCCTTGTCTAATTAGAAACAGTAAAAACAAGTGGATCATTAATACTCCAAGGATTTCTGACGATTTTAACATTGTTTTAGACGATTTACAACACAGTATTTCCTGTTATCTAATGTTAGTGGAACGAACTTTTAAAAGATTTCCTGAAGATTTCATTCATTGATTTTATATATGTCGATATTTTAAAGAAAAAAACAAAAACCCATAAAATCAGAAATAATTACCGTTTATCTGATGGAAGTGTCTTAGACGAATATGAGAGAATTTTTATGTTTTCTCTATGTCATTATAGAAAAAATGTCGGGAAATCAATAAAACGAAGTATTTCACGGAGCATTTGAGGTGAATTAGAAAAAAAAATCTAACCAGACTGGGTGGTAATAGGTCAGTCCTTGAATCAATTCCCGTCGTTGTCGGCCTGGTGTCTGTTTGGATAACTAATTACTACCGAGTTGAGTGGAGGGTTTCAGTATTGGGAGAATTGATTTTTATAGATGGCTGTATATAAGGTTGATGTAGAGGATATATACTTATGATGTGAACATAGGAAGTCGAAAAAAGAGGACAGTATTTAAAATATATAATATATAAACAGTCAGCGTAGATTTCTTAATAGTATATAACTGACTGTCAGTAAGACAGTCACCGGTCTTTGACCAGCCAGCAAACTGGATTTCACCACCATGACGAACCAACAGATGTACATGTATATGTACACGTCTGAGACTTTCGAATATCACAGTTGCCATGTGGATTATTATTACAGGTAATATATATATATATATATATAAATATAAAATATATATAAAATGACAAAATTTTCTGGAATAGAGCTCATTAATTATAAGCGGAGTCAGAAACTAAGAAATATATAAGTTATAAATTATGTTTCATATGTAGACATATAAGTTAGAAATATGAGGGGTTAAGGATTTTGCTAAGTGTGTGCAAAGAAATTTAAAAGACCACTATTGTGGCTCTGTTGCAAAAAACTAGAATATACCAGGTATTTTAGGGTCATGAGATTGATCCTGCTCTGGTCTCTGCATTTAACATAGCAATAAGAGATTTGAAAAATTACTTTAGATTCAATTTCATAGTGGAAACAGTTTTTTTGTTGTATAGATGCATAACAACAATGTAAATTTTCAGTATTCTTTAAAGCTGGTGATCTTTCAATATAAATCATTTTTCTTGTAAAGAGTAAACATATACAAAAATATATATTATTTCTTTAAGAAAAAAGAATTTGTGTTAAACATTTTGAGTGACATGATATGGTTTAAAAACGTGTATTGTCTTTATAAAAACAATCGGTACATCAATGTTGTATTTCTTGTAAAAACAATCTGCTTTTGTAAAGAAGTTGTGTTTCTTTATCAGCATAGCTATAGGTTTTTATCAAAGAATGAAAAGATACCTTTACATAATGAAAAGTAGAACAAACTCTATTTCATCAAGATTCAAATAAATTCCCTTCTATTTATACTCTGAATTGCGTCTCTCCGCGTTATCCCTATCAAGATTTTATAAATATTAATCAAATTAATAGGAACTCGTTTTCTTTAATGTTCTATCTATAAAAATCAATATTTATCAAATAACTACATTTCGGTAAATCTGAAACACAAACCATACAAATTCTTTCTTCTTTTTTTTTATTCAAGGGAAGAAATCTTTGATTTTTTGGACAAAAAATTCCAACACATCTCAAATTATTGATGTATTCTTTATTAATCTGTTGGCTTTTCTCCTTAATTCTTTTTACCATAGCTATGCATGTAAAACATTTTAGTGACATCAAAAATCAATATCAGTTAGGAGCTACCAGCATAAAGCACCTGAGTGTTGGAATGATGATTCATAGTTTTATAGGATTGCTGCACATCTCAAGGCTGCCATCTGCCTCAATGAGCTCCTGATGCATGTTCACTGTAATAGATGATTGATTAAGCCCTGTTTTGATGGGTATCCTTGGGGTAATATAAAAATAACAACTCTAGTGTTATAACTTCCATATTTATGCATCTGATAAAATTGAACTTGTATTTGTAACCAAGTTAAAAGACAATATAAGATGTCCCAATGGTATTATTATTTTGGATTTGTGTATGAACCCTCAGAATCGGACCAGATGATAATGGAATGTAGAGGAATTTGAAATGTTTCATGTCATTGATCGGCTCATTAAGAATATTTCATGCTGCCTTATTGGATTAAATTATTTGAATCCAACCAATCTAATTGGCTAATTGTGTTCTTGTCATTTGTCTGTCTGTTTTGGAAGTTAGTTAGTTCTACTTATTAGGTTTTATTCAGAAGTCATCAACCTTGAAAACAAAAATGTTAGTTTGTGTTGTTTGGGGCCCAGTTTAACTTCAATGTAGTAATTTGCTTTATTGTTAGGTATGATAATGGCACTATCAGTTTGCTTGGCTGCAGAAGTCATTTGAGGCCTTGGTAGCAGTATGATCCAAAACATCGGCTTACAGATTACAGTGCACTGCCTAAGTTTGAATCTCACATTGGCAGATCCTTGTGTGAGAAAGCTTGTCAGTTGTTTTCTAAATCTGCCCATCTAAGTATAAAATGAAAAAAAAATTGACTAGGATGTAAAACACCATTACTTCACTCTACTTCATTCTTTTGAAACCTCTTGGATTTATATTTTTTTATGCAAACTGAAACAAAAAATTAAAAAATTAAAAAAAAAAATTTAAAAACCCCAGTAATTTAGAAATGAACACATCTTTTGAGGTACAGATAGAACCTTGCAAAACACACTTGCTCCAAAAATCTTTGTTGATGTTTTTGTATGTCTTGACGGATGAAGTCTGAAGACAACGAGCCAGCAAGCCAGGCGTTAATTAAGGTTAAGATAGTAATGATTCACCTGTTTATATAAATTATATATCTGTGTGAGAATTTATAAGAGATGTTTTGACTTGGTTAAGTTTTAACACATGTATCATAAAGTTATAACATATTTGATAGTTCACTGCTCCGTTTAATCTGAACATCAGGAGGATAAATAAAGATAAAATGTGTTAATTAGTCATCGTCTTCTGATAATTATTACTCTGTTTATGTTTGTATATTTATTCTAAATCTCTCTGGCTACTGGAAATCCTGTGTAGATGTCTGAGTGGAATCCTATTTTCTCCATTAACGACAGAAGTTATAGATTAAACTGAGATTTAGAGGCTTAATCTGGTTATAACAAACTAATCAACATGGGTGTTAATCAAAAATAAAAAGAAATCAAAATCATAATTATAAACTTTTAGTATGGTATAAAAACCTGTTTGAAGGTTATTTCAGGTACAGTTGAACCCCATTATGTTGCCACCTTTTGGTTAATCTAATTTGGTGTTTGGCAGCATTTTGAGGTAGTTTATATAAGAAAGAATATAATAAAATGGCATTGGGAACTGTTATATTAGTCTGATTGTGGTTATTATGGGATAGTGTTTATGACAGATTTTCTGTATATTTTTTGGTACATTTTGATTGCAACTTCTTTTGGTGTCTACTACCATTATCTCTTTCCATTTCTTTATGCTTTTACTTACTGTATTAAGAAATTCTTGCGTTCATTTTATTTTCACTTCAGTCAGTGAAAAGACAAGAAAAATAAAACTCCCAAATATTTTGTTGTGATATAATTAATTACATTTGCAATGACCACCATCCCAAAAACAAAAGTATGGGAATATTTGAATTGCAATTCTCACTAAAATTAAAGGACGTGAACATTTCTCTATGTACAAAACATACTTTGTATTATTTACTACAGAAGTGTTTGTACTTCTCTCCTGGGATAAACAAATACGTTTTATGTTGTAATACAGTGAGGGTAAGTTAATCACCGGGTTGTGTGATAATGAGTTTTATATATCACAGGAAGAAAATGCTGCAATTAATTTTCCACTAACACAGTAAATAAATTCCCATGGCACCTTTTAGCTTACCTACTGACTCAAGAGATAGAATAAGCTTATGTCATGATATTAAGGAGAGTTTTATATGTATGTCTATATCTACATATGATACTGAGGAGTGTGTGTGTGTGTGTGTGTGTGTGTGTGTGTGTGTGTGTGTGTGTGTGTGTGTATAGTTACAAGCACCACTTATGTGGCGATCATCAGACATTTGGCCATGTACAGTAAAACCTTGATATATATAGACACCTTTTGTTAAGTCAGATTAGTGTTATAAAGGGGTTTGGTGATAAATTTAGAGACTTAAAAAGAAATGTATTTTTGTTATTTTAAAATAGTGGTATGGCCATTTTTCGGCTATTAAGATATGGTCTTGCTTGACTTTTGAAAGTCTGCATATTTGCAGAATATCTTGGCTTCAGAAGTACATTTATATAATATATATAAGACACAGCCTCATAAGATATCATCATCAAACTCAAAGAACACACAAGAAACTTAAATTTCAAAACTAATTTTATTGTTGAAAGACGTTTCTTTAACATGTTTTAAATTTGTTGATGTTCAGATTTATACCTGATAGGAAATGAAAACAGCTGGAAACAGCTGGTATCATGGCAGTATCAGTGTGAATTTTAAAATGTTTAGGAAGTCATAGTAACTGTAGCTTTGATTCCAAAACGCATCAGATATAGACCTTTTTGGAGGGGGTGGATAGACAGGGATCTGTAAAGCAAGCATCTGTTGAATATACTCATAGCAAATACATGTTTGTTTGTCAAAGGGATAGATTACAGTAAGTTATGTAGTAAGTATGTTGGCCTTAGAAAAAAATGAGGGGAGGAGAGAAAGAGAAGTGAGAGAAAGAGAAAAGAGAGTAAAGGAGTGAGAAGGTGTTTTGATGAAGATGAAATAGTGTCCTTCTGTATACCAGGCTATTATTTATAGGCTACCATGGAAATCAACAATATATGACATTTTCATTATTGTTGAATATTTTATTAGCAACAACATCAAAGTTTTATATGTCATTTGGACCTTTGTGGCAGGAGTAACACTGATGACATATACATAATTATCTATGATAAAAGTCGGAAGGGGATTGAAGTATGAATAAAATATCAGTACATAAAACTCTATTTTCTGAAATAACCCAACTACAAATCTAGAAAGTCATTTTCTGGAAAAGTCGGTGAAATTGATTTTTTTTAGGATTTCTATACAGTCAATGAAGAGTTATGGAATTTTATCAGATGATATCTAGAAACAAATAAATACATGCATATAGAATATACTTTGAAATCATGATGCTTTTATTTACATGCCATTCAACAGTAGTTATGCAATTCTGCTGAAGCAGTTTTAAACATCATTTCTGCTCACTGGCTTGAAGAGGTGTTATACAAATTCTAATGTCTGAACATAATACCAGATGTGGGCCTTCATCTTCTCAACATTTCACAATAATTAGGAAAAGGCAAATTTATCAGAAACTTGGAAGTAGTTGTAATCATAGTTACTCTGCTAAGGTCAAGGTCATGCTTACTGGAAGTAGTTGTAGTCATAGTTATTTGCTCAGGTCAAGGTGATCTTTACTGGAAGTAGTTGTAGTCATAGTTACTTTGCTAAGGTCAAGGTCATGCTTACTGTTTTGTTCTTTTTGAGTTGTTTTGTAATGGCATTCAAATGATTGAGTGTAACAGTATTGGATGTCAAGCTTTTGATTATATCATGTTTTGTCAGCAAACTGCACTGTTCCGAGTTCTTTTTCCATTAAAGCATAGATATAAGTGAAAGAATCTTGATTGTGGTGTAAAACATCATTACTCTACCATTACCAAGAAGTTCATATTGATATTCAGCTACACAATCTATATTCCATTATGAGAAGTGCCAAATGTAGATAAATGTTTTTTTCATAGAACTACATTCATGGTGAAATTTTCTTGACCAGACAGACTTCATCCATTAAATCACAGAAAATCTTTACTTGTCTGTAGAGATTTCTTATAAATGATTTACTGTGTATGATGGACTATACTATATATATATATATATATATATATATATATATATATATTATAATGTATACTGTAGCCATAGTGGCTAGCTGTCTGGTAGATGTTAAAACACTTAGTAGTCTATGTAAAGATTCATCTAAAACAGGTGTCTGGTAGAAAACAGAAAAAAACATATAAATTATTAAATATAAGATAATGTTACATGTAAAATGTGAAGTTTTATTATAGATAAAGAAAGAGAAACATGCTGGTCTGATGGGTTTAAAAATCCATAAAATGTTCTTATCACCATAATAATGTGTCTTATCTCCAGGGAGAATGATTCTAAATTCTGAGGGGAATGATTCTAGAAAGAAAGTTTGGTCTTTACTTATCACACTTCATCATCTACTTCTGTAAGATTTCACTTTCAAAATTATAATTGTAGCAAGGTACCAGTATTTAGTATAGTATATTGACCTGCTAACTCATCATTTGCAGTACTGTAATTGTAAATTTGTTGGAATAAAATGAACCAAAATTTGCAAAAATCAAAATGAAATCTTAATGATAATGTAGAGTTGAAACAAATGTTAAAAAAAATTAAATATGAATAGAATTTTTACTGTATTTAAATGCTAAGTTGGTATTCGAATATTTGTTCGTATAAGAGAACATGGAGAAAAAAAATAATTCTACTTGTATTCTGTCTGGAAGAATTTTTATGTAAAACCAGCTTTCGAGTGATACCTTTCTTGTTTTTTCACCTCATGACATGACCTGTACACCACTTGCACCACAGTTATTCTGCATTACCATCACCATTTTGCAATTAAGGGGCCATGTCTAAATTGTACGCCAACAGATCGTTTGGTACTTCTCACCATATAGGTTCTAATACCACTCGGGCAAATCCTAGTGTGAGAAAGTTTGTCAGTTCACTTGCCAAAGGTAAATGGTTTTCTCTGGTTACTCAAGTTTCCTCCACCATCCCAGAACTGAGCAAATGTAGCGGTCTGGGTAGCTCAGTGGTAGAGCACTCACCTATAGTGCGGGAGGTCCCGGGTTCAATCCCCGGTCCAACCCTGCATGTTTTTCTCTTTCCTGTTA
The DNA here is from genome assembly GCA_021292105.1 of Anadara kagoshimensis. Lineage (NCBI taxonomy): Eukaryota > Metazoa > Mollusca > Bivalvia > Arcoida > Arcidae > Anadara > Anadara kagoshimensis. The sequence goes on from CM037864.1 coordinate 41,620,310, forward strand.
CATTTGGGGCTCGTCTGACCTTGGGAAGTGGCTGACCAATAGGTTGGTCTCAGGGTGGAACCTGGTGGTTTCGATTCAAGGGTGTTGAATCGAAAAAAAAGGAAGGGAGGAATGTAGTGGTCTGGGTAGCTCAGTGGTAGAGCACTCGCCTATAGTGCGGGAGGTCCCGGGTTCGATCCCCGGTCCGACCCTGCATTTTTTTCTCTTTTCTGTTACACAAGTGAAAGAATATGGAAGCAAAAAACAATACTACTCCACTTTACTTCATTTTGTAATTAACTATGTGAGTTAGTTTAGTATAAAGGAAAAAAAGACAAAAGGAAAAATACATTGGTGCCAGCTGAAGTGAAGTGATAATCTCCCATTATATAAATCATATAACAAATGATAAAAAGTAATGGTAGAAGGCTAAAATACAATATGAAAAGTTACCAATTCACAGCAGTTAGATAGCGCCAAATCAGTCACACCCAATCTTAGCTTAAAATGTATGGGAAAATGAGAATTCTTGAGAGAGAAAAAAACCTTTATATAACCATAAAGTTGTGATATGTAAAACAAAACAGTATTTAATAAACAGATGGTACATGATGATGTGGTGAGAGATGTTGTAAAAATATTGCTGAATGGCTGGTTGGAAATCTATGAAATATAACTCTTCTATATCTATAAACCATACATATATCACCTGGATTCTTAAGTATTCTGAAAAGTAATATCTCACAGTCTACACTAAACAGTAAAATAAGCAACTCTTGACACTTGTAATCAGTTCTTAAAACACCATTCTCTCTCCCATGATTTAGTGTCAGTTTGTTATAAATGTGTTGAAAGGCCGGCTACCTGACATCTAATCAAGGAAAAACAAAGCTCTTCTGTAACACAAACTTATTATTTTTTGCCCTCATATTATGGTGTTACTTCCTTTTGTACCTACGGGTCCTGGAGGCCAAGTGGTCTAAGTAAGTTGAGTTGAGTTGAGTAATGGTGTTTAACGTCCCAGTCAAGAATATTTCACTTATATCGAGATGTCGCCAGCTATAGGCGAAGGTGCAGAAATTTTGCCTGTGCGTTGCGCTGATGGCATTATACAGCAGGGTTCGCTAGCGTGCCAAGCCCACCGTGACACGGGACCTCGTTTATTTTAAGTTCCCATCCGAAGGAACCGTGATTTTCATTTCGTAATGCCAAGTGTTTGGTGAAAGAACAGTCACTACCCACTTTCAAGTCTTGGGTCAGACCGGGCCGGGGATTGAACCCATGACCTTCCACTTACGGAGCGAGCACTCTACCAACTGAGTTACCGCAGTGGTGGGTGGCTCACACTTATGAATCATAGTGCCTGTCAGAGCGTAGGTTCAAACCATACATAGGATTTTTTCTAGTGCAGGAAAGATTTTCAGATTGCTTGCAGTAGGTAATTGGTTTTCTCCAGGCACTCTGTTTTCCTCCACCAATAAGTGAAAGAATCTTGACTGGGGCATTTAACTCCATTACTCCACTTCTTTAAAAAAAATTATTTTCACACTATAAGGCTTTTTCAGATAAAATAAAAATTTAGTGATAAAAAATGGAATTCTTTCTTAAATCATTAATTTTTTTTGTCTGAAAATAAAAATATATTCAGAATGCCTGTAACCAGATTGCAACACATGAAACACTTGAATTTAATTTAATTTTAATCTCTTTACACACAATCCATAAGTCCTTGCCAGCTGATGTGGTATAGTACATTTTGTATTAAGTATTTACCTGATGTCTAAAAAAAACATGAAAAAGTAAACTAAGGGTAAAATCCTGAGTACCAGTATGTGTATGGGGATTCTAAAAACAGGAAAAAAGTGAAGATTTAATCTTTAAATACACACAATTCTGACTCAGTGACTGCAGTCTAATGTTGTATATATATATGAAGTGGTTTTTGCAACTAATTAGTAAATTTTCCCATACAGATTATCTGATTTATGTCAAAAAGTTACAATAACTCTGGTGCCTGATTTTGTATGATATTACTTAAAACAGAATGACACGCCCATCTGTACACTTATCTAGTGTATTCCTGTACCGAAAATCTAAAACATACAAACAGATGTGCATTTTGTGGGTGTAATTTTATTTTTATATATATATATAGTGAGGAGCATATTTACATGTATTTGTAAGATACTGAATTCATTGAGACCAAAAATATCTCAGAAACTAATTTATTGAAAGATTTCATTGTCCTCAAAAGGTCAGACAAATTCCAGCTTAGAAAAATACCAAAATTTTAACGAAATTAACTACCAGTACTTCATACAAAAGGTGTCATTGTCCTCCAAGATCGAGATAAATTTGAGTTTAGAAAAATACCAAAATTTAAACCTAGTTAGCTGCTACTTAATATAAAAGGGTTAATTGTTCTGAAAGAAGTGTTAGAATTTTATCTTCCTTTTTAAAATTTGAAAAGTGTTGAAATATCAAAGTTTGGACTTGATAGGAATCAAAATGTTGTGAGTTATCTTAGAACAGAGATGTTCAGTGAATGGTTTTGTACAGTAAAGTCTGTCTGGAGTTGACCTTGAGTAAACAAAAATGTGTGTCTCATCTGGTTTTATCTCCTGTCCATTCCACATATGTGCTTTTATCTTCATTCTTTGATGAAACTGAATTGAATGACAGCATTGTTGCATTCATGTCCTGTCAAATTAGTTTCACTGTAAGATCAGTTACATATTCACAAGTTAAAGGGAGTGTTTTAGTCACAGACTTCTGATCACAAGTTATAGGCAAACAACATGGACCTTTCCGTTTGACCTTTCATTAGGAATATTCATACTGGAGGGTCCACCCAATACATAGGTAGCGTTAGGATTCGAAGTTAATACATAGACGCATTGCCCATGATTAGTGTTCACGTCCTATAGACAAAATATACACGCTTGATCCCTATTAAAGAAATATACCTGTCTGTAATGAATGTTTAAATCAAAGGTCAAGCGGACAGGTCAATGTTGTTTGCCCATACTTTACTGTATCTAATTAAACACACAAACATTCCAGCCCATGTCCAAATCACAATCCCAAAGCAAAGTAAATCCCTTGAAAACTGGCACATTAAGTTAAACATGTAAACTTCCACCAGGGAAGTAAGGCTGGGTGTTACAATATACAGTAGCATTTATTGTAACAATTATTGCTATTATGTTATTTCCTGGCTTTCCACATTTAGCAAGACATATATTTCTGTAGCATTCTTGTTTACAATGATACAATGTCTTTGTAAGTTAGAATAGTTAATTTTATAAATTTCTTAGTTGATTCATCAATATGTTAACAAATGAGTAGAGAGAGAATAGTGTTCCTCATTCATTCATTCATTCTTTATTTATTTCCTCTATATATGTAGAGATATAAGAATGTTAAGTAACATTTTGCAAATATATGAATTATAACATACAAACACCAAAATAACACATTTACAAGATACAAAATACAGTAGTTAAACAATATAGTATATATAAATATACAAATGGTGATTAAAGAGCAGTACGCTGTTGTGTTTGAAGAGAACAAAAAGGAAATAAGTTATATACAGTTACGATTATGATTTACTCGGACCAACATTTGAATGATAGCTAAAGCAACACACAAGTGATTGGGTACTGTCCCTACCAACAAGGAGTTACATTACTTATCATCAGAATGTGGATCGAGAATTGCTGTATGAGATGATCGTTAGGTTGACTAATTACACCAGTAAGTGTTCGTGTTAGGGCCTAGATGACCGAGTGGTCTAAAGCACATAGTTTGTTTGCCGAAGGTTGGTGGTTTTCTCCAGGCACTCTGGTTTCCTCCATGATCTCAAGACCGACAGCCTTCATATAAGTGAAAGATTCTTGACTGGGGTGTAAAAAACTACTCTCCATCCTACAGGTCCAAGATTGTCTTAGGGCATTTATTCTAACAATTTTTGTTAATAAATTATTTTAACAGAGATCTTTTTATGTATTTTCAGCAAAAAGACAGATGATAATCAATGGTGGGAACTATTTGATCCAAATACCTCAAGATTTTACTACTACAATGCCACTAGTCAGAAAACGGTGTGGCATCGACCTCAGAACTGTGATATTATACCTCTTGCCAAGCTACAGGTAAATATGCTCATATTTTATAATGCCACTAGTCAGAAAACGGTGTGGCATCGACCTCAGAACTGTGATATTATACCTTTTGCCAAGCTACAGGTAAATATGCTCATATTTTATAATGCCACTAGTCAGAAAACGGTGTGGCATCAACCTCAGAACTGTGATATTATACCTTTTGCCAAGCTACAGGTAAATATGCTCATATTTTACAATGCTACATGTCAGAAAATGGTGTGGCATCGGCGTCAGAACTGTGATATTATACCTCTTGCCAAGCTACAGGTAAATATGCTCATATTTTACAATGCACAAATGTCAGAAAATGGTGTGGCATCGGCCTCAGAACTGTGATATTATACCTCTTGCCAAGCTACAGGTAAATATGCTCATATTTTACAATGCCACTGGTCAGAAAATGGTGTGGCATCGACCTCAGATCTCTTTCAAAGCTACAGGTAAATATGCTCATATTTTACAATGCCACTAGTCAGAAAATGGTGTGGCATCGACCTCAGACCTCTTGCAAAGCTTCAGGTAAATATTCTCATATTTTACAATGCTACATGTCAGAAAATGGTGTTGCATCACCCTCAAAAGTGTGATACTATACCTCTTGCCAAGGTACAGTTAAATATGCTGTTATGTTACAATGGCCTTAATCCAATAGAAATTTATAGAGGAAAGGGACATAACTCTTGCTAGTATCAGGACCTTGCCTATGTAGGATTAGCCAATATTAAAAATAATATAGATTACCTGTATAAATTACATAATGCCTGTCTATTTATGACCAATTCTAAAAATAAACATATTTATTGAAAGTGTATTTTAAATCATGATTAATCAGTTTTGAGTTATGATTTAGATTTAAATAGATATGATTGTATTGATATAGATAACTAGATATGAATGTGTTTGTTAATCAGGATGTGTGAGACTTGTTTATTATTCAGAATAAAAACACACTACTACATGTATACCTACCATAAAGTGAAAGTTGTCATTAGGAATTATATGTTCGTAAAATGTTCCACTCTCTGCCTTATGATTATATAGTAAAAGTTGACATTTACTGGTAGGCATGAAGGTGGATATGTAATATATAAAGGATTTAAGAGTTTTAGGATGTTAAAAATGAAATCAGATGAAAGCACCCTTTTCAGATTTACCACCACTCTACCTTATAAAGTGAAGGTTGTCATTTTGGTATGAAGGTAGGTACCAGTATATATGCAATACATTACATAAGGAATAGAGATATCTGGGTATATAAAAATGAAGAAGTCTTCATGTACATGAAATGTTGTAGTGAAGGTATCCTTTTCAGATTTCCAACACTCTTTACCTTATAAAGTGAAAGTTGTCATTTAGTTCCTTCGGTCAGTATGCTCTGCATATAAAAATAAAGAAGTCTCCATGTTTTAGTGAAGGTATCCTTTTCAGATTTCCAACAATCTTTACTTTATAAAGTGAAAGTTGTCATTTAGGAAGGAAGGTCAGTATGTACTGCATGTGCATAAGGAATTGAAATGTTTTGAGAAGTTGAAAATAAAAAAGTCCCCATAGTCTTGTCACTATTAATCACACTGCTCTATAGTTTATGAATTGTAAGTTATCATTTAGGTATGAATATCATTTTTGTCTCTGTCTGTCTGTCTGTCTGTGTGGTTGTATTTAAATATAAAGAAGTCAAACAGGAAATCAGATAAGACTGCTAGCGTCCTGCACATCTGGTGTTATATCTCTTACCCTTTCTTATAAAATATTAATCCTTTAAAACTACAAAACAAAAGACATTTACATAAGGAAATCATTAATTTAAAAAAAAATTTCGGAGGTCAAAAAGATGTATTAAGATAACATCCTGTTGGATGTAAAGTTTCTAGAGTTGAACTTCATTTACAGATTACACCATCTCACGTCACCTAGGTTTGAATCTCATTCATGTCAATCCTAGTGTAAGAAGGTTTGTCAGCTTGCTTGCCAAAGGTTGGTTGTTTTCTACAGGTGCTCCAGTTTCCTCCGCTATCCCTGAACTGACCACCTCGATATAAGTTAATAAAATCTAGACTACGGCATAAAACTACATTACTCCACTCTAAATACATTCTGTTTTTATTTAATGACCAGGTTTCTTAAAGATTTCTATCAATATTTTTACCCGCACAAACAAAGTTTAGGGGGCCCTGTCTGTCTGTCCTTCTGTCTGGTTGTACGACCCAATATCGTGTCCGCTCCATATCTTTCATGTCTATGGATTGATCTTGATCAAACTAGGCACAGATATAAACCAACATGAGACGATGTGTTGCATACCAAATTTATTTGCATAAGTCAAAGGTCAAGGTCAGGAGGTCAGTGTTGGGGGAGGGGGGTATTTGGCTCTCAAGAGACAGTTCTAGTTATGTTAAAAATGAAAAACTGTTGTTGAACTTCCTTAAACTGAAATAACCTTGGAATAGGGAGGCATATTTTGAGGACATATATATATAGTACAAAGTCATCATCATACTATTCTGATATATGACATAGAGTTTGCTGATTCATGATTGATACACCTGAGTAGGAGATATATACAGACAGAATACACAATTATATACTGTTATCTGCTTCAATGACCAAAAGTCTTTATACTTTAATATTTGGTGTAATTTCCAGGTAGTGTATTATCTGTCAACCATTACAGACTTGTTTAAGCAGGATCTGAACATGCAATGTGAAAAGTCATTTAATTTGATTTCAAGGCCTTGTATTTAATTTATAATATATCCAATAGCTAGATGATAAATGGGGTTATGTTATATATTTACATTGAGACATCACCAGTAATGGGGGGAGGTCAGATGAGACTAAATAATGACCTAAGTTGCAATGGTATTTGATAAAACAACATTTAAGTAGTAACTATAAGTGCAGTTTTCAATCTGAGTGGATTTTTCAGATGGGGCCATTTTCAAGACCTTTCTTCTTAAGCACAATAACATCCGATGCATTTTTGCATTTATTTGATGTTAAATGTGGCCTACTAAAGCCTTTACAATAGGGTTGTTTCACAAAATTAGATATCATTGGTCCTATGGTTTCTAGAATGAACACTATATTGCAAAGATAATGCGTTCAAAAGGTCATGGCTTCTAGAATGAACACTATTAGTTTCTGTTATATTGCTAAGATAATGCATTAAAATTTCCTTTGATGGCACTTTTAAAACCAAATGTGTGACAAAAGTGAAAAGTCGGACCAGACCACTTCAAACCCTGAACCTTTGGAAATATAGCAAACTTTCCACCACCTGAGCTACCAGTCATTATTGCATAACCATACATGAATGATTTTTTTTTTTTTTTTTTTTTTGAAAAAGAATAAAAAGCAGGAAACAGTAGTATTAAGTTACTGTTTATGGTAGTGTATAAATAAAGAATAAAAGTGATTATATACAATGCTTAATGCTTGAAAGCACTAGGTGTGTGTTTTACAAGATAAAATATCCATTATCCAATGTGAACCCAAACTTCCGCTGGATTTTATGAATGAGGGTGCATAAAGTGTGTGAAAATCTCAGGTAGTTTAAACAGGTAATTGAGATATTAAAAAAGTTTGCATTTAGAATTCAAACCCTGTGTTGATATACCTTTAACGAGATACTTAAAAAGCTTACAGTTGTTACACCTTTATAGGTAGACTGTGACTCATGAACATATACACACATGTTAAACATGGATTTTTATTCTCTCACCTTATTTTCATAATAATTTTTTTTATATTTGAAATTGCAATTTATTATTATGTTTGATTATTTACCTGACGTTGAGAAATGGGCGATATAAAAACTGTTGTACATAAAAAGTTTTCTTTTCATTTACCTGCATGTTTGATATGCTTGATAACTTGTGTTAGAAGATATAATAACATGTAGTATTGTCACGGAAACAAGCAGTGATATTATTGTGGTGTAAATGTTTATGTGAACACCTTCAATTAGGATACTAAAACTTTGTCGGATACAGATCTTTCTCAATGACGAGATCTTTTCAGAACAGGATATGGAATAAGACCTCTGTGTTTGGTCGGAGTATGTGTTGCTGTGTATTTGTAAATATTATTTTACTTTATATTATTTTCATGGGAACCCTTTCTAAACTAAACACCTTTTTGACCAAACATTTTGTTTGTATTACACAGTATTACTTAACAGTATCAATGGTATTCTGGGTATGTTATTTCAGTTTAATAGATTTTTGTTTGAGGGGTATATAGGAAATACCATGTCTGTCTGTTTGTCCATCTGTCTCTGTTCGTCAGTGTAAAATGGTTTTTGGGCCATAAGTCACATCTATGGATGGATTTTGTCTAAACTTTGTACAAATGTATTCCAACAAGAGATGACCTGTGGCTTACCAAGTTAGGTGTGTAAGTGAAAGGCCAAGGTCAAATGTTTTTGGGGGTGGAGTGTCTCAAAAGGCAATTCTTGTAAATTAAAGATTTAGAATACATGTTTTTATTGCCACTAAAAAGTTCATGTCAAAATATGGAACACAAATCAAGGGGTGTATGGTGCTTAGGAAGTACATCAATTTTGGAATGATGGAGAATATCTCGAGTCAAATAGTACTATAAATGGCTGTCTAAGGCTGTCAGAAGTTGTTTCGCCTGTACTTTGTTTGTGGTATTAGATGTATAAGCGAACACATAGCACAACCCTCACTACAGGAATTAAGATTAGATGGAGCCAAGTAGCCCACGACTCCTAAAAATCAATCTGAGCCGCAAAATATTTAACCATTTTAGCTATTTATTACTATAAAACTTCTTTTCTGAAGTGAGTTGGGCCCCTAACTCAAAATAGTTACGGTACGTTTCATCCCTGCACTACACTGTACAATCTCACTTCTTTGAAAATATTTGGATGTTTGTGAATAAGTAGTCTGTTAATCTTCAGTAATTAAATCAATCCACAAGCAATCAAACTTCCTACACATATGTAACTACTGGAATGTCATTTCCTTAATTCACAGGATTATACAGTATCAATATACAAAAACCTATACAATATGAGTTTATATAGGAAAATATGCACAGCTTGCAAATCACTTAACATGATACAAAGAAAATATTTCTTTATAAAATATGTGAGACAAACTCCACCCAATATGTAGAGTTGTTGTGACATTTGTCACAGTAATGATCATTGTATGTAAAACTAGAATTCCTGTCATTTTTGATTATATAAAAATGTATAAAAGCATGATAGATATACAACAATATATATATATATATATATATATATATATATATATATAGGTATGGTACAGGCCTGTGAAAGTTTATCACTAGGCTAAAGAGTTAGTTCCGAATTACCAACTCCTCTCAGCCCCTCGTTAGCTATAGCTCTGAAACTATATTTGGTTGCTCTTGTCACTTTGCACTTTGTTGGTCTCTAACTATCCATATCTCAGCCACTTTGATTTTTTTTTTAACTACCTCAGATTAAACTTTTGACAGGTCTGTACTGTATATATATATACACACAGTATTTTGTTATATATACATGAATCACAAAACTTCACATGATTCACACAGTAGTAACTTCATTTCATTTCAGACACTCAAACAAAATACAGAAGTCCTTGAGGATGAAGCCAAAGGTCTCTCATCCAAGCGGGAAATATCCACACAGACTCCGGTCCCACAAACAGTAAGTTATTATTTAACGACAATTTTAATCATTTATGGGAGTTGTAAGGGATCTTATTACAAAACTAATAGACTGAAAATTTAAGATTTCTCACATGTTCTTGTTATTACATACATATACGTGTTTGTTGATTTTATATCCCTGGTTATAAAAAGGAAGTTTCATACATGATTTTATTACGACAACATTATATCAGCTAAAGGAAGTTTAGATGACTTATTATGACAACAATATTTGAGTTGTTCATAGTCATGTTTTTGACGACAATGTTAAGTTTTGTTTCCTTAGTTTTAGCGATCGGTGTTACTTGTGCATTGTCAAATATTTCCTGTTTTTCCTGCTCTCTCTGTTTAAATTCCCCTGCCCTTTTAGCCTTTTAACATTATTTCCTGTTTTTATCTATTATACTATGTTCCTATGTCTTATTTAATTGTGACTTTTTAGTCCATAGTTGTACAACAAGAGTTATCTCCCTTTAACTGCAGCATCCGTATCCAAGGAGATGATTCATAGTTACAAGAATGTTTTACTCATATGTTAAGAATATAGATTGATTATGTATTACAAATGTATGTGCAGTCAGTAATTGTACTGTCTGGTACAACAGATGTTTGTCTGAAAGGAGATTCATTATTTTGATTATTTTTAAATAATTCATAGTATTATGTCATCAATATGTCATCTTGCATGATTACTTAGATACTGTTTATTGATTCTTATGTAGTTTAAGTCATCTTTGGTATTGTAATCACAGTCAAAATAGGGATTTAAAAATTTTAAGTGACATAAGAACACAAATTTCAGTTAATTGGTTGTATCAAAGTCTCGTACTAAGTTGGAGGTTTGCAGATCTTGAGTATAGTCAGAACCAAACATACTAATCCATGTTCGAATCACAATCCAGAAGCAAAGTAAAGACTTTGGAACTGACAAGTTAGGTTAGACACGTGAAGTGAAGACACCAGAAGTGAGGCCGGGTGCTCCGGAAGGGTAAGCACCTCCTGTTTAGCTAGCTACACCCGCCACGTGTGTAATCAAAATTGTGTATAGCTAAGTTACTGTATACATGTATCACCAAAACCTATGTAAGGAGATTTCTTTCATCAGATATGCAGGAATAAAACAAAATATGAAATTCAGACATTGGTGATGTAGTCATCTGTGTTGTATATTGTTTCATGTAAAAAAGAATTTTTGACAAGAACATTGTGGTTGCAATGCAGCATTCTCTTTTCATATTCATGGTGATTTGTCCAAGATGTTCACTTTGACCCCTCCTGATGCCAAAATCAAGGCCAGGCCAACAAATAACATTGATAAAGTTGATCATTCATGGTTAACTTGTTTCCTTTGGAAATAGTTTAAACTTGATTAAGTTCTGTTATTTTCAACTCAAATATGAATTGCTAATGTTTATTTTATAAATTTTGAGATGGCAGGGTGCAGGATGTGCTCTGGCAAGAAATTATAATTTTTTTTACCTGGTATCTAGTCGTAACTGCCACAAGTTGTAAATAAACATTTAATTTAGTACATCATCCTGCTGGTCTCTGTGTTTCAGTGGTACTATAGTTAACAGTTAGCAGTTGTGAATTTAAAATTGAATTTAATTAAAACATGTACTTGCTGCAAGTTGATATTATGAAAATCGGTACAGAATATTTACAAAACAAATAAAAAAAATCAGCAGTATATTTACAATAACAAATTAGAAAAAATACTGTAAAGTAGGGTAAAAGAACTTTCACAAAATATGCAATAAACAATGTGTGTACGTGCAATAAACAAGGCATGCATTAATGATATAAACAGACCCTGTGTTTACCAGTTTTAAATGCTCATGAATTATTTATACTTTACCTATACATATGGGTAGGTAGAATGTTGATACCTGTGATAAGAGTTACCTTACTGCATATTTTTGTCAAATTTGTGCACTGAAATTCCCACATGAATCTGTTTATGAAAATGCATAGACCTTGAGAGGCCACAAGGAGTAGGCAATTAAGTATAATTCTAATCTCCTAGAAAGTAAAGATCTTATAAACCAATGTCCCATGTCATGGTAGACATGGCATGCTAAAACCCTCCCTGTGCATTGTTCTAAGTGCACTGCAAATGTAAAAACAATTCTGTTCTGCCAATTTACCAGTACTTTTAACTGGTTATGTTTTGATATAAATATAAGTGAAATAGTCTTGACTGGGACATAAACTCCATTCAATCAATCAGTCAGTCTTTTAAAGAAATCCCAATAGGCTGACATTTTCATGATATGAGTATTTTCATTTATTTGCATGTTTATTCTTATAAGACAAAATTCTGAAAGACTTCCGAAGCATCTACTTTGGGAATTTTTCCCTAACTGTAGTGTCTAGACAAGCGCTTCTAAAGTTAAATGATCAACCAAGTCTTTATTGAAGAGTGTTAAGAGCATTGAGGTTGTGAACTTTTTGTCAATAACTGGATTGTCTAGACAGAATTGCTGGTGCTTGCTCTCTGAACAGAATAATGAGAAGCAAAAGTGCTTATAACTAACTTTTAGTTACAATAAAATGCTGGTAGTTAAAGATGTTTTGAGCAGTTTAAAACATTTTTTTGTAGCAGTTAGGGTAGTCCAGTTTGTAGAGCACCCACCTGTAATGCAGGAGGTTCCAGATTTATTCCCAAGTCTCACCCAGCATTTTTTCTATCAGTCAAATGGATATGATAATAGTGGTAGACTGGCAAGTGTGGCCATTTGAGAGAATTTGCAAGTGAGACGGGACTGAAGGGGAATAAAGCAATCAGCTAGCTCAGTTGATAGAGCTCTTGTTGCACTTGACACTGATAAAACAATAAACACAAGCTTTATCATGAGACTGTTTGAAATATATATTTATATAAATAATATGCTCAGATAATGAGTTGATACATATTTATTAATTGCTGGAGAGCACTGACTGCCACTATCAATTGCTGGATAGCACTGACTGCAGGGAGAGAGCACTGACTGGAGTTACAAGTAACCATTACCTGTATCTGGTTACAACACTTACCTAACATAACCTTTATAGATTTGTATAGTAAATCTATCTATAACATGTAATGGAGATATTAGTTAGATATGTTTACATTATATGTATTATACCAGCTGTATAAAGAAAATATATCATATATACCGTATATACACCAATAAGTGCTCCTTTATCAAAGGGAGGGAAGGGGGTTGTCCTTCGGAACTTTCAAACTCCCTCACAAGATGTTTATACATCCTTCAAAGACGGGACATGTTATTATATGCCTGCAACTATGTCTACCACTTTAAACCACACTGACTATCAAACCAACAGAATGTAAAAAAAATGCAGAATCAGATTGGGTCTTAACCTGCAGAATGACACCCCACAGCATTGCCAAGTGCACTACCAACTGAGCTACCCAGACTGGTACAAATGTTAAGGACAATTGCAAATTAATTATACATATATATATGTACATATTTCAAATTACCTGCATTATCTAATAAAATATTAAGTTAAAAACTGAAAATCTGTTAAATAACACCAATTTTCAACACTGCCATCAATGTAGTTGCAGAGCTATTAGGGAGAGTCATTTGTAGCAACAGTTGGTAATAATTTAATCAGCCCTTTCAGTAAATTTTAAAGTAGCAATATATTTCTTAAAGTAGGCAGCAAGTAAGGAGTGATGTATATTTAAAGAAATTCACAAAATATAAACTTAATGGAAGTAAGCGACAAACTTTATCCAAATCCAAAAAAGTAGCAGACAACATTCTGTTGCCTCGCTGGCTTTATTGAACTTATTGGTATAGTGTACTGTATATTAGGTACAAAACTTAAACATACAGTCAAACATGTCTATAAAGGCCACACAAGGGAGCCATTAAAAGTGGCCTTTATGGACAGGTGGCCTTTATATACCGGTTCAAATAATATGAGTAGAGGACGATTTGGATACAATTTTACTGGCCTTTATAGGCAGGTGGCCCTTATATAGAAGTGGCCTTTAATGCCTTTAACTGTATATACAACATACTTGTAACATGTGGAGCAATGTTAGAGGTTTTTTGGGCATTGATGGTTTTGGATAATCTAAATAATACCAATTTCAAAACTCTCACTTCTAGCTATTAGGAAAAGGTCATTTGTAGCAAGGGTTGGTATGCTTATTAGGTTAAGTATGGTACAAAACCTAAACATATATATACAACATACTTGTAACATGTGGAGCAATACTAGAGATTTTGGGGGCATTGATGGTTTTGATAAGGTAGATAAGTCAAAAGTAGAACCTGTTAGACTGTCAATTTTATCTGATCATCAGACTATATGTAGCATTACACTACTGGTTTTACCATCAGAAATCCATCTGGAATGGGAGGGGGGTTGTACTAACAGCTTCAGGATTATTGTGATTAATTAATAAAAAAACATTTAGAAATCAATGCAGGTAAAAAAAAATAAAAAATAATAAAAAGTGGATCTTTGTTAGCAGTGTGAGGAGTGTTGTTACAATAATACAAAACTTTAAGCTACAATAGTCTGTACTAAAATTTTAGAACTTGCAAATTCTTTCTAAATGCTTTACCTATTTCAGTGACTTTTATAAGAGACAGATGACAAGTATTGCATTTTTGCAGTGCCTTATTTTTAGTTTTAAAAATTGGGTGTTTGAAGTTGCACAATTATCATATTTTCCGTTTTCAACTTGCTATTTGATTTTATAATACAGGTAATTTGAAATGTTTATAATTAATAATTTACTAAGCAATTGATGCTGGTTAGTGGTGACAGGTTATTATAATAACTAAAACAGGAAAAGTAACATCAAAGATTAAAAAATCCTCAAATAGAAACAGAGAAATTATTTTCAGTAGACCAAAAAGTGATCTGGAATATCTTAGCTACATGGATAGATTAAATATTTATATAGCTGTAGTCCTGATGTAGATGTACCACCCCCTTAAAATCCTCCTCATCATAGCTAGCCAAATAAACAATTTGCATACCTAAATACCTTGGTGATTAAGCCTTATAATAATGCACCTATACACAACTTGTTTATTCACCACTAAGTGCAGTTAATAACATTTATACCAAATAACATTTAAACATTTTTGATACCGTGAGTCTGATGACCATTTTGGTCGGATCTATCAACGTGGATGTGTGTACACAGGTATATGTATACTGCGGATATATATAGATCCGATGTCTGCTCGGAAATGTCAGATCAAACTGTGGATTTATAAAGAACCTTGACAACTATAGACATTTATTTTGGCATATTGGACATTTATTCTCCATATACTGCTGAGGAATAGAGAAAAATAGGACCTGTCAGAATTTTATGGTCATCCTTGGTCAACACATATTTTTAATAGCTCCAGTATATTTGACAGACTTTGAAGTTTTTACTGAAAATTAATGCATTTACTGCATGCTTCTGTGATACATGATACCCAGTATGCTGTCGTTGCCGTGACAATAACGTTTTTTACTTGACAACGTTAAGATTTTCTCATATGAACAGCTTTTTAAATGAAATGCAGCCTGTTGTCGTGACAATAAGTTTTTGCTGCTTGACAACCATAAGATGTTCCTATGTTAAAGGATTATAAGTGAAATGCAGTTACGTAAATCAATCTATCATAATGGATTGTGCGGGTGGCTAGTATATATTACAAAGCCCTACTCAGGATGGTATAAAAGTTTGTGTTAAGTGCTGTAGTACAAAACAGGAAGTTACGATCTATCTGTTTACGGCTGATAACAAGGTGTCCTTATAACTTGATAATACAACCAGCGTTTGACCTGATCTGTACAACTGCAGCGGTTAACGACATGTGATTGATGTAAAAATCTTTGATGTGTAGATATCGGGGTTTATATATACACACCAAATAATATATATATACATATTATATACACACCCAAAAAGAAGAGAACTGCATGGAAATATTGGAAATTATTCACAGATTATAGGAGTGTTTATAATGAAGAACATACCTGATGGTACGAAAATTCTTGTACCCTACATTTTGAGACTTACTTTGATGGCTACAGATGTATATAGAAGATGATGACCTGGTACTTTACATATGATTATTGTTGATCTTTGCATACTGGATGAAAAATGGATTTCGTGGAATCGACCTCGGATAAAATTAATGTGACTCAATAGGTGTTAAAAGTCCATTTTAATTTTGAATTTTATGGAAACATTAATGTCAATAGAGGACAGTCTATTTTAAAATAATTCTATTTGAACTTGGACAAAACATTTTTATTCTGATCCATATGATAACTATGTAACCAAATATCGGAGAGTCACGGTTGAAAACTGTAATACTTCTATATGTGTGCAAAAAAGGAAAATATTGGAAATGAATGACGTGAGAAAAAAATACCCGTCTTTAAGACTGTTTAAAAATATTTTAAATGAATGAAATACTATAGTTATTGTTTGAACTTATTATGTCCCTCAAAAACAAAGTCGGCGGGACATATTGTGTTTTTAAAACTTAAAATTTGTTATTGAGCGAGACCTATTGTTGTGTTATTAAGAAAAATCCTTTGATTTAGGACATCTATAATTAGTGACGAGACATTCTCTCTCTCTGAACTACTGATATAGTTTTCTGATATAATTATGAGCAAATTTCTGCCTCATTGTTATAGATCAACAACTCAGCCAGTTAGCAAAGTAAAATGCAGATTGTCCGGACTGTCAGTACAGTGTGTTTAAACTCTACAGTACTTAGTCAATACAGCTCATGGGAATAAATCGTTGACATTCTATGTTCTAGTGTTTATACTAAGTGGAGTTAAAATAGATTTTTTTCTTTCCATCTATTATTATGTGTATTTAAAGAAATTCAACATCAAATGGATCCTGTATAGAGATAACTTATATGTATAAAGTTCTCTATTATTTTATATAACAATTAAACACTATTTGATGTCATGCAAATAAGCCTGTATGTAGTCCGTGAATTATCTGGAAAAATCGTTTATTTAAAACATCATCGTTGGAAAACAAACATTTTATAACTTAAACTAGTTTTATTAGTTACCTTAGTTTTTGTTTGAATATTGAGTTATCTGTGATGCTATTGTTTGGATATTGAATGGAATTTGTGAATTAAACGAGAGTTACAGGTCAATACTCCGAGAGTTGCAGGTCAATATTGCGATTATGATTTGGATATACAGAGAGTCGGGAGACAATGACACATGTTAGAAAACAATACACTATGCTCATTAAAATCAATATTAATTAAGTTTATTGATAAACTATAATGCATCTTATACACCACCCTTATCAATATTTGATGTCGTTTGATATAAGGGGTAACAACCTGATTGGCAAATCCTAATGCAAGAATGCCAATACAATTACACAACCATTGGATTTAATTACTAGCAACTTAACGCAATTAATTGTTCATTATCATTCCAATTCTGGATTTTATGCATTCCATGTGACTGTGCGATATATATTTTAAGATATAAATAGTGAAAAGTGGATATTAACAATATTTTGAGATATAAATAGTAAAAAAGTAGTGTCAATGTTAAGCATGCTTATGCATGATAGATTTGGATTTAAAAACGTGGATTACTAAAGAAGGAAATAAAAACGTGATTAAAGCATCTTTGTTACTTCCTAAATATTCATATGACTAACTACTAGTTTGTTAAATGTGTACTTCTAGTTAATTGGAACCCATTGCTCAACTGACTGCAACTTGATTGAGTCAAATGACATCAACTTAAATGAGTCCTCTGTTAACTCACTGAACTTAAGAAAAAGGAGCTCTTATTGGTGAAATTTTAACCTCTGTACTCAACTGACTGCAGTTTGATTTAAAGGAATCCTTAGTGACCAACTTAATTTGACAACTTGATTGAATGAGTTCTCTAGTGCGCTCAACTGACTCTACAACAACTTGATAAATGAGTCTTGGTGCTCAACTGACAACAACGTCGTTAGATGAGTCTTGGTGCTCAGCTGACAGTAACTTCCTTAGATGAGTCTTGGTGCTCAGCTGACACCAACTCAGTTAAATGAGTCCTTGGCCAGTATTAAGCTCACTGATTGATATTTTGGTTATGGGCAGATATGGTACTTATGTAGATTATTCTGTGTATTACGAGATCTCTATCTGTCTCTTTATATCTACCATTCCGTTTATTTACGTTTTTGTTGTCTTCTTTATTCATCAGCGGAGAGATCACAATAAACATGTAAGGACCGGATCACTAAAATCAAGACCCACAGCACAGACCAGTCCAGTGGTATCTAGAAAGGTTAGTGGACCAATATATTATATTTTGATTACATTAATAATGATTTTTATCCCTCAGTGAAAATTATTGCTTTCTCTGTCGAAAACTGTGTCTTGTAGGTGCCAAAATGCATTTGCTAAGCCATCATGTAATTTAATTAACACTTAATGAATTTATATGCAAACAAAATATAATCATGATTATGTACACTGTGTAACAGAGAAGGTAAAGTTTCACTGAGGTTGAAAACACAACATTTCCTAAAAATTTAAACTTGGTCTTAATTGCTTAATATAAAGAGTTGTGTCCCTTGAACTTGTACATCAGATAAGGAACTGATTACATAACATAATCAAAGGAAAGTTTTCCAAAAAAAAAATTAAAAAAAGTTGCACATAGTTAATCGTACAGGAAAAATATTTCAAGTACCAAGTCTCTCATATTAAATCTTGACATTTACTTTTACTTTAATGTATTGATAGATGGAACAGTAGAGACCCATTTCAAAGTCAATCTTAGATCTTAAGAAAAAGATTGACCTTGTAATTTCCAAATTACACATTATACCATAAACATTAATTTGAAACAGAGTGGGATTGTTGATTTATTTCATGTCCAAGAATTTATTCACACAGATCATAAGACAGGGAAGCATTGGTTAAGACAGCTGAAGCATTGATTTTGGGATACTGATTTATGTGTAGAGGCCTGTTATAGTCTGTAAAATCTTAATTGTACGCTTACTGGACATGATAACATTATAATACATACAGCCTGACTGACTAGCACTGAGAGAAATATGGAATTCATCAAAATTATTCTCTCTGTCTCTCTATAACTGATATAATTATCTTGATCAAGGGTGAATATTTGAACTTTTATCCTTGGATCTCTGCCAACCAGCCAGCCAGCCAGTGTAGCCAGCCTCGCCTTTATCTCAGAATCATATTTACTGATTATAGATTGGATGGACTATCCATCCGCTAGTCTTTTATGCCTTGGGCTGGGGTTGTAATGAAAGAAATATGTAATATATTGAGTAATTTCTTAATAGGAATTTTTAGTACAGTAAAACCTGTATCTATATTAATGGATACCCAAAGGAGCTTAAATTTTTGCCTTTTATTAAAAGGTGATCGTTATTTGAAGGTGTTGCAGATACATAAATTAAATGTTTGGTTAGGGTTTTATTGATTATCCTCTGTAAACAGGTGCTCTTTTGGAACTTTCTCAGATATTCATATCATCTACCGATAAGTAACCCCACCTTTGCATAGTGTCACATCAGGCAAGGAAGAGAAAACAACTTGCCACTCATTTACAATAGTATTTGGTGATATCTCAGTATAGGTAAAATGATTTTGATCTATTTGGAGGTAAGGTTGATACTGATTTAATATTGACATAAAACCATTATAATTATGAATGGTTAAATAGACTTATATGACACTTAGTGAAAATTTATAATTTGCACCTTTACAAACTCATATTTTTTGCTCCTTTACAAACCAATATATTTTATACAGTGGCCTTGAATTTACAAATGTGTTAGCTAGTTAGGTAGCTGGGAGGAGGTGGGGGGCATAAGTGCTGAGTTACTAGTTATAGAAGATTAACAACATATCTGCAACATACAAAATAGGACTATTATACAGTATGAATATGAACATTTAATAATTATATAGCTAGTATGTATGTCACAGATGGTTTGTGATAATTTAACATATATCATTTATCATATAATGACATATTGGAAAATCTTTTATCTAAAATTAAATTTTATTTATAGTAATTGTGATGGATTTAATTTACTGGCTGTTGGATTTCAATTTTCTCTCTGTTTCCCTGCTTTATGTATGTATATTGGTTGCTAAGGGCTAAGATGTCTGTCTAGGGGCTGAGATATATCTCAATTCCTTAGAGACAATTGAGACGAGCTACACATGACATACACATGTTTTCAACATGATATTACTGACAGCATCAAGTTAATCAAGTTTGATTGTGACCTTATGTATAACCACCATTCAAAACTTGATCTATTTTGCATGTTAAAAGTGTATATTACAAATTTCATAAAATGCTAAAAATTTACCATAACCTGTTGTTTGTCAAAGAGAAACTTAAACCATCTGTCTGTTATTTTTTATATAAAAAATATAAAACCTTGAGTTCAGTTTTTTTTCTATCTCACATGACAGGTAATGGCAAATTCTATTAATTTCAAACTTATATACCATACATGAGATTCAGTCCATATGGAAGGTATCTGTTAAGGTCATGATTGCTAGGAAACATGTTGTTCAGATATTAACTTTCTTATAATTGTCAGGTGTCAAAGTACAGTAAAACCTCAATTCATTGTCACCATTTGTTCAGTCAATTTTTGACATTATGAAGGTTTTGTCAATTAATGAAGGGAGCTTATTATGAAAAACATATTTGGCTTTCAAAATAATCCGGTGATAAGCAAGGTGGCAAAATTATTGAGAGGAATTATAATGAGATTATTGTATATATATATATATATATATATATATAATAGTTGTGAATGTCTTGCTATTTGATTAACATGAAATTCCTTAAGTCAATGAACCATAGTATGTACATTCCTCAGAAACCATTATAAATTGACATTCAATTCAAATCAACTCCTTTCCCTTCAGTATTCCACTCCTCTCTTTTCCATTCCCCCTTTTCAATTCCATATTCTCTCCCTTTAATATTCCATTTCTCTCTTTTCCACTACCTTTTCAATTTCATTCTTTGCTTCTCTTCCATATTCCCAATAGCAATGTTTGTATATTTTATTTTATGCCTGACCAATAAATTTGCTGATTTTGAATTTCATTTTTGTGGGATTTCTGTTTAATTTTGAATTTTGTTATTGTATTTTACAGAGTAGATTTTCAAGGACAGATTCAGCTTCATCTAATAGTAGTTCTGGTAGACACGACAGTATAAAGGACCGACCAGTTAACGGAGACAGAGTTCATAGAAGGGGTAGCCATTCGTCACAATCAACACAAGCTGGCTATTCATCTTCTAGTCCGTCATCAGGTCTCCGTCGTGATTCCTCGACAGAAATGTCTCCAAGAGCAACAGATTCACCAAGGTTACAGAGAGCACATTCCATGCAGAGAAATGTGATGGAAGGTACCACTCCTCCAGCACGATCAAATAGTTATAGATATCCTGGAGAAAATAGGGCAAGAGACGATTCTTACGTTGTTCATGGTCACCCACATCGGACTTTACGACAGGGTAGTTTTACAGAGAAAGATTATGGTAGTAGGTCGGATTCGTATACTTCAATGGTGCATAGACATGATTCATTTACCTCCCCTTTAGGGTTCATTAATGACAGCATTTCAAACGAGTTTCACGAACAAATTTATAATCCCAGTGTTGTAAATACACATGAACAAGAGTGTTTGGCATTTAGTCAGGATATTGTTAATCAGCAAGGCAATATTAGTCCCATTCCTCATAAACCCAAACCCCGGTCTTTCCCACGGACAAATCCTGCTTATGTTGGTGTACCAAAAAGAAACGGTAATACAACATATAAACGTTTAAATGTGGATCACAGCCAGTGAATTATGATCTTTCACTCTCTGGAGAATTGTCTACATACGGAGTGTCGGGAGTACAAGTCTCACCACGGGATTATTATGTAGAGAATTATTACTATCCACATGAGAGATCTGATAGTGACACATCACACTCTTCTACCAGAGCAATGAAACATGAACGGACAGACAGTCGTGCGTCACATTCATCTAAACATTCAGACTCTCAGTCATCTCAAGGTTCATTACGAAATATGTCCACGGAGATGCATTCATCCCATAGTTCATTACGTAATCAACCTCATCATCAGCAACAAGACAGCATTACGTCGTTTCCCGAGAGTGTCTCATCCCGGGATCTGGTAGAAGTAGTGGAGGAAATCAAGATCATGTGATATTACGAAGATCTGGTAGTCAGGTGTCTCATAATTCATTACGTGCTTCAGACAATTCAGAATCAGAACCGGATTATGCAAATGTTCCCACCAAAGATAATTCTAGTTATTCCTCGTATGGGGATTCAAATCATTATAAGGAAATTCTGAGAGAAAGACAGAATATTATAAATAATCAAGAGAGTGGCAATTACGTTCAGCATGTGCCCCCTAGTGGCAGTATTCATCAGCAATTACAAGAACATATACAGATGTCTAGAGGTCATAGGTCACTTCCTGTAATGACCAATTATCCACCAGAAGGTAAGTCCTTATTCATTCTCTAGTATGAAAGTTTGTGATGAAGCAGTCATGGTCTGCCAAAAAATTTAAATGCCACATGAAAAGTTCTTATAAAAGCAGCACTTTTTAATATGGCTTGTGGTCAATGGACATGGAGTTTACAAAATGTTTGGTAATCAGATTTGAAATAGTAAAGAAGAAAGATTTGGGAACTAGAGTTTTTGAATAATCCATGATATTGAAGAAAACAGTGTTAAAAGTTATTAGTGTTCTGTATCAAGTACCGGTACTGGGCTGTATGTACTTTGTTTCAGATTAAGTGGACACCCGAGTCTTTCACTTATATTATGTTGTTAGTTAAGTGATGTTGTAGGAAAACTACCCACCTTCAGCAAGTAAACTGACAAACATTCTCACACTAGGATCAGCACTATTAGGATTTTAACCGAGGCAGCTAGAGACACTGAGATTAGTAAGCACATGCTAGAGATAACTTTGTGTCAGTGCACATTTGTAATATGAAAGAACCGTTGTTGGTTATGACACATTACCACAAGAAGGTCATTTCTATGTTACAACAGTTTTTGTATGACCATTCAGAAACTTGAACATTTAAACATCATGACAATTCAAAAGTACAGCCCACTTTCTAGGTTTTCAAACATTAACTGTATTCGGCTTCTGAGGGGTGTATTTTCTGTTTCTGAAGAAAAAAACTGCAAATTACAATTCAGTACACAGTTTTATTACAAATGTTAATTTTATCTATCAAATACATTTAACAGATCAGATAATTACATATAAAAAAAATATATTTTTCGGATGTAAATTAGATATACTTCCCACACACTCCTTAAACAACTCATTCAAGTTAAAGTTACTTTCATTTATTTTTTTCTGAATTCTAACGAGGGCGTGTATACATACATACATTTCGTCATAGTGTGTATGACTATGATGTTATGGCACTTGATTTCTATAAATAGAAAAGATTTTGAAAAATGGAAATAATTTGCGACAGAGTGGATCTATTTTTAGAAATGAGACTACTTCAGATAAATTTAGTAACAGGTATTTACTACTACGCATTCATATTTTTGTGTTGAGGATTTTTCCCCATCTGACATGTTTCGTAAAGTGTATATTTGCTGTTGTAAAAAAGTCTTGATAAGGTTGACTCACTACATAGATAAGTCTCTTAAACTTGCTGATGATGAGAAAAGTTTGCATCCAAAAATAAATAACTTCTTATAAGTTGTCATATGATTTTGGTGTATACAAAATATAACATATACATATATAAGTACAAGAATTTTCATTGGCTCAAAATTTAAGGTAAGCGAAGACTAACAAGAAAATTTCAGTCATGAAAAGAATTTTTGTTCGCAAGATTATAGAAGAAACTTTTAGATCTTATGGTAATCTTTATGCATGTAGTGTAAAATTCAACAGGCAAACTTTAGAAATA
The DNA here is from genome assembly GCA_021292105.1 of Anadara kagoshimensis. Lineage (NCBI taxonomy): Eukaryota > Metazoa > Mollusca > Bivalvia > Arcoida > Arcidae > Anadara > Anadara kagoshimensis. The sequence continues at coordinate 41,644,152 of CM037864.1, forward strand.
AACTACTTTTTATGTTTTTTGTGTAAAAAAAAAGAAAGTGGAAATTGGATCATTAATTTGCTTAAAAAAAAGAGAAAAAAGGAAAAAATCATTAATTTTGAGTTTTAGGTGTCATTTAGATTATGATTATTTATTTTATACATAATACTGAGCGGTACATGTCATTTTGTTGGTTTATTTTTTCTTCTAGATATTTAGTTTTTAGAACTTTCATTTTCAATTGCCTTGTATGAATTTTTTACAAAATGAAATATTTTATGAAATTAGTCAATTTTCTTTTTTCAGTTGAATTTAATGAAAGTTATGGAGAAAATGAAAACGAAAATGAGGACTTTCACCACACTGTGTTTTCTTTATCACCACAATTAAATGAAAGGATTCAAGATTCATCATCTTTATACGGAGAATCGCACCACACTTCACTAAAACGTAAAAAACCAGAGAAAGGCGACTCTATACACGGTAGTCCAGTATTAGAGAAAAGTCATTCTGTACAGTCTGATATTATACAGACCCGGCCAGCATCAATGGTGGTGCCGTCACAATCGGAGGCTAACGTGTCTCTTAGTCCAAGTATAGGATCTTTGAATAGACAGGTAATAATATACAACACATATATCAGTGTTCAAAAATAAGTCCCAATTTTATAACTAGTCCTTATTTTTCAACAAGTCATTATCTTGATAATTTTAACATTTTCTTTTTGTGGTATATAGGAGACTTTTGAAAGACTTACCAATCCTTTCCACAAGTTACCAGTCTTGGACTGTGTGACTGGCTGTAATTTCTGACACTGTTTATATACACCCATCATTTATCTCACTTATATACATAGTGGAAAGTAGTAACCCCAGTCAAGATTTTTTTCACTTATAATGAGACAGTCAGTTCTGCAATGATGGAGGAAACCAGAGTGCCTCATACTAGGATCTTTTCCGATTGATATTTTAACTTAAGCAGTAAGAGGCACTGATGTGTACATGTATGCTTTTAAACCACTTGCTACCGAGGCATGTATACATAATAAAGAGAAGCTTACAGTTCTGGCTTGAGCTTCAATATCACAGCATCACAGGTCTCAGATAGTATTTTAAGCAACACATCATGGAGCCTCGTTGTAAGAATAAAGTTGTCAAGCACTTGTCACACAGTTTTGACTCAATGTTTGCTTAAAATACCATAATGTAGGACCATTTTAATTTGAGTCTTGGAATACTGTAACATTAAAAGAATTAGCTTGGGTTTGTCAAGAGTGACTTTAAAAATCCACTAGTCCCAACACTATTTTTTACTTGCCTGGATTTCTTGTTACAATTATGGAGTCAAATGATATGTATCTGTCATACAATTCTAATTTAATTTAATTTAAAAAACCACTGCAGTAGCTCAATTGGTAAAGTGCTCGCTCCTTAAGTGGCAGGTCATGGTTTCATCCCGGCCAGGTCTGACCCAAGACTTGAAAGTGGATAGTGACTGTTCTGTCGTCAAGCACTCAGGATTAGAAATGAAAGTTACGGTTCTTTGGGATGGGAACTTAAAATAAATGAGGTCCCGTGTCATGGTGGGCTTGGCACGCTAAAGAACCCTGCTGTATAATGCTATCAGCGCACCGCACAGGCAAAATTTCTGCACCTTCAGCTATAACTGGTGACATCTTGATATTAGTAAAATATTCTTGACTAGGACATTAAACACCATTACTCAACTCAACTTTTAACAAATTTGTGACATCTTAAAACTTTTTTCAGCATATGTAATTGCATGGGGTAACATTAAATATTTATTTAAATATTCAATATATATTATCTTTTTATTTACAGAATCGGGCAGGTACAGCACCTCCCATTCGATCTGGAAGTCCATTATCACAAAAACAGAAGTTACCATCAGACAGTGATATTGAGAATTATGCTCATCAGTATATGAATCGTCACAAAAAAGGATTGTTTGGAAAAAAGGTCTCATTTGCAACCATGTTGACATGGTCAAAGGTAAAGATTACTTATATATAACATACTGTATACAGTAAAACCTGTCTATGGAGACCACATAAGGAAACCAGACAGAAGTGGTCTTTATGGGCATGTGGCCCTGATACGCAGGTTCAAATAACATGAATAAATATCAGATGGGAATAAAATTTCACTGGTTTTTAACATTACTTTTAAGGCAGGTTTGTCTGCATTAATAACTAGACTTACTCAGGAGAGAAACTTTTAGTTTTACATCTGTTAATTATTTTCAATAAAATTCTTTATGTGAATTTGGCTTTGATTAAAGTGGTCAAGGTTTCGGCTTTGTGAGAACACCATCTCTCACCATCTAGCTTTGAGTTCTGCTTGAGCAGATCCTGTGGGAGAAAATTGTCAGTTCGCTTGCAGAGATCTGTGGGTTTCTCTGGGTATTCCTCCAGTCACTCAATGGTGTTGTTACTGGCAGCCTTTATATATCAGTCATTTCAAAATTGGTTGTAATCTTGAATATATACATGTTCTGTAACTGCAAAATGCAATAATGTCAATAATGATAGTGATAATAATCTCAAAAAAGCATGATGCATCATGGTACATTCTCATTTTCACGATTGCCCTGTAAAAACAATTATAAATTCAGAAGTCTTAAATTTTGTCCAATTTATATGCTATTTTGGTATTTATAAACCTCACACAATTATATAAATGACATTAGTCTATATAAATTTCCAAATAAATATTTCTATTTTGTAAATTATAATAAAACAAGGAAGTGTTTCTGTATGACATCCTTCCTAATATGTATGCTGCTTTGTCATGTTTTAACGAGTGTCTCATTAAATGTACTAGAATTTGAAATCGTGGATAGTCCAAAACTGATGGATCAAAGTTCAGTTATATGATTTTGAAACTACTATCGGCTTACATGCTGTTCAGATTAGTCTGAATTAGCTGATTAAATGCCTGATCAAAAGCTTTTTATCAAGAATTGGAGTATAACTCAGATAATTCACTGGACAGTGGCAATTAATTTCAATGGGAGGTTGTTTTTCCGAAGTTCAAGAGAGTGTATCTTTTATCCCAGTATGGCGATCTTACGAACAATTGGTGAGGGAATATCAAGAGTGTTTTTTGGTTTAGCCCTTTCAACAAAATATCTAGATTTTAAAGTTTTTTTTTTTTTTTTTAAAAAAACAATCATGTTTAAATAAGTAAATACCAGTATATAGACATTATGTTTATATATATATAGAGAGTACCGGTACGCACTTTTTTGGAGGTATTGTTTATATCTGTATCAAAATTAACAATTTTGGAAAAATGTTGACTTGGATGTAAAACACCATTACTCCACTCCACTTATACAATTTGTTCTAAGTTATACTACAGAAAACCTTGTATCAAGCTAATATAAAAACATATTACTTTCACAAAATTACTTTTTTAAGAGCAAAAAACTAAACTGTCAGTGAAAATATTAAAATAAATCAAAACATTTTTTGTGTTTTAGGATTTGATCCAGAAGCCAATACTGAGAACAGAAGATAAAGGAGTAAAGAAAGAAGCTACAGAAATATTTAGATATATCCTTTATATGTTGAAACACAACATCTGTCTATCTGTCCCAAAATCGTGTCTGTTCCATATCTTCCATGGATGAATTTTTATCAAACTTGACACAAATGTATACTAACATGAGACAATGTGTTGCATGCCAAATTGATTGTCTTTTGTCTAGCCTTTGGGGATGGGGTATTTATCTCTTAAGAGACTGTTTTAGTTATAAGGTCTCTCATTCACATTGCTACCACATTTACCTCATCTTTACTAAGTACAGAGTATTTTATGCCATGTGCCATGGTTGAGTGGCCTTAGTGGCAAAGTGGTCTAAAATGCTGGTTTATGGATCCCAGTGACTCTCACTGCCTAGGGTTTAAGTCCCATTGTTAAAATCCTGGAAAGTTTGTCAAGGATTTTCTCTGGGAATTCCAGTTTTCTCTACAATCTGAGAACTGACCACCTTGTTCTGAGTAAAAGACTCTCACTGGGGACGTCATCATTACACCACTACTAAATAACTCAATATAAGAACAAACTACTTTGGTCTAACAATTCTGAGACTGTAGAGAAATTGTTACATATTGTCAACTATTTACATATTGTTAACACATACAGTAGTGTTAACAGAGCTCAGTTCAAACATAGTTCCTAACACGTATAGCAGAACATAAGTTACACTGCAAATGTGGAGGCCAGTGATGTTATATTGCAACAGTGCTTATATCATATACATTTATAGTGACAGCATGTTTTAGCAGAGCTTAGGCAATTCCCCTGATATGAAGGGACAAGATTTAATGTTAATATTAGGTACCAATAAATGTGATGGCAATTTTTCTGTCAATATATAAATATATATATATATATGTAATATGAACTATGTCTTCCTTTACTATTGATACTGATACAAATCTATATGGGAGACAGAAAGGGTAAAGAAACACCAATAGTAGCTGCACAGGAAATCATCAACAAAGGATGGAACAAAATCAACATCAGAGATGAAATATTCATGCAGCTTTGTAAACAAACAACAGAAAATAAAAAAGAGTAAGTACTAGACTTTAGGGTCCACTTGTCTGCTTCCATGTGTGTACACTGTCCACCCTACACTCCCAGGATATGTGGTACCAAACCCTTGCTTGAAAGGTAGTGACATTCATATCTTGGCAATGTTTCCACAAATTTAAAATTGTAAGTAGCCAAATTCCAAAATTTGTGAAAATGTAGTCCTTTTTAAAGACAAATTTGCTAAGTAAGTTAGTTTTTAAAAGAATTTCTTAGAAATTAGTAGCCATTAGTGATTTTGGCTAACTCCAAAAATCATAGGCACACTGATGGCATTATATAACAGGGTTCTTTATCCTGCCACGCCTTCCATGACACAGGACCTTGTTTATTTCAAGTTCCCATTCGGAAAGAACCTTTACTTCAATTTCCTAATACCAAATACAAATTTCCACAGCTAACTTAGACCTATAGCTGGTGACATCATGATTTATGTTTTACATTTATGTTTTTATAAATCAATAACATATACTATAATTTGACTAAATTCCATGGTTATTTATTTTTTTTTATTTTTTTTTACATAAATTTGCAAGAGTATTAAATTTTAGAATTTTAATGTAATTTAATTTACTCGCAACTGAACAAACTGTTGCTTAAAATACAAAAATATAAGTATGCAAATATGTTGTGAATGGAAATGTCATTTCTTTTAAAAGTCACCTGCAACTGGCACGAAATTTTCAGAGTAAAATTCGTTTGCTCAATTTTAATACTCAGGGTTCGTACAGGCCTGGAAAAGTCCTTAAATTTTGAGGTTTGCCCTTAAAAGACCCTAAAACAACTCTGACCCTAAAAAGCTCTTGAATTTATCCTGAAGGCCCTAAAAAACCCCTTGAATTTGGCCAGTTGGGTGTCTGTATTTTGATATTACGTGGTTCCGAATAATGATATATATATAACTAAATAAATTAATTCATTAATTAATAAGTTGCATTGAAATGAGCAATGTAAAGGTACCTGGTACCTAAATGCCTAACTTCAATTTCCACTTTAAGTGTCGTTACTATGGAGACATGCGTAATTGTTTATTGATTTAAATGCCTTTGCACCAATATTTTTCTTGCTAAATTTGTCCCTCTGATTAGGCCTTAAATTTGCAAATAAGACTCGGAAAAGACCCTAAAAAGTCCTTATATTTGGAGTCTAAATATCTGTACAAACCCTGATACTGTTGAAACTTAACTTATTTAAAAATCTATTTTTCAGGGGGAATTGGGTATACAAATTATTATACATTTTCTATTGATATATTAAATTATATATAGCTAGCTATAAAGTTATTGTCCGAGTTTTGTAAATACTAAAGTATTATGTTATAATTTACACTTACAATGTGTTCCGATAGATAGTAAAGCAGGAAGCTTCTGATAGCGGTTTTCTTCCTCTCATATCCTGTTTGCATTTTAAAATTTTTGCTCTACATAATGATTCACGGTATAAAACTTATTTAAAAGTCCATTTTTCAGCGGGACTTCAGTCTACAAAATTACAATAGATTTTCTGTTTGTACATTCACCTATGTTTTTAGGTGACATACTCATTCTTATACTTTACACTTTTAAGACCAAGCTTATTTATGTACTTGCAATTCTTAGTGAAAAAAAAAGGGGGGGGGGGGGCAGCAAGACATCAATTATGGTTCAGATACCAAAATTATGTTCCCCCAAGGAAGTGGACATAAAGTGTTTACTTCATTTCTTTTGCTAACATTTTGTCTGATATTCTTAAAAAAAAACCTGTGTAACAGATATTTATAAAACTTCACAGGAACAATTTTTGGTAGGAGTAGATGTGTCATTGGTTGTTTGTATTTTGATTGTGCACATGGTTGGGGATTTCCTTGTAGGGGTTTGTTTGTGTAGATGTGCCATTGGTTGTTTGTATTTTGATTGTGCACATGGTTGGGGATTTCCTTGTAGGGGTTTGTTTGTGTAGATGTTCCATTGGTTGTTTGTATTTTGATTGTGCACATGGTTGGGGATTTCCCAGTTAGGGTTTGTTTGTGAGACACTTGAAAATGACATCCCATTTCAGTAATAACTTGTTAAAAATTTGGTTATGAGAAATTAGACAGTTTACTTGCACCCAAAGGTTGGTTTTCCTGGGAGTTCCAAATGTTGATTTCCTTCCAATCTAGAACTTTTTAAATTACAACCTCCAACAAATGCTTCAAATCGTTTATAAAAAAACTATTATTATATTTTGACCCAAATAGGAGAAAAAGGAATAGTAAAGTATTTTTGAATGCCTAAACTAGTCATTGCCATTTGGTCATTGCTTGAAAACTATAATATATTGTGCATTAAATAAAAAGCTGAGATGATGTATGTGTTGTTATATATATTTACAGGGAAAGTTTACAGAAAGGCTGGGAGCTGATTGCAATGTGTTTAGCATTCTTTCCACCTACGAGTCAGTTCCATTCTTACTTAGAAACTTACTTTTCAAAGCACAATGATTTTCTAGAAGATTTACCCAGTGTAAGTAGTTCAAATACATATATATTTAATTAAAATAAATTCATATTCATGTAGCAGCAATAGTGACATTACAAATATAAAACTTTATACTGAATTTTAAGTCCGAATCGACTTAAGTGAACCAACATCCTGATGGTGCTAATTATTATACCCCCGAAAACGAAGTTATGGGGTATATAGCAATGTCTGTCCATCTGGTTGTCCTTCCCAATATCATGTCTGCTCCATACATATCTTCCATGTTTATGAATAGATTTTGATCAAACTTGGCACAAACCAACATGAGACGATGTGTTGCATACCAAATTGATGTCAAAGGTCAAAGGGGGGGGGGGTGTATTTTGCTATCAAGAGACAGTTCTAGTCTGTAAATAAATAATGAATCATAAATAATAGAAAAGTAGTCTTAAAAAAAATTCTGCTTATTTGCTTGTATTTGTGATGAAATTTACTTACTTGTATGATTTCTTTCTTTTAGGTGCCAATAAGTCATTTTTCTACACAATGCCAAAAACGACTGGATAAGATGATGCAGACAGGTCCAAAGAAAGGACATCGCAAACCAACACTTGACGAAGTGGAACAAGCTAAGGTACACACTAATACACACCTACCTACCTAACACACACCTACCTACCTAACACACACACTCTCTCTCTCTCTCTCTCTCTCTCTCTCTCTCTCTCTCTCTCTCTCTCTCTCTCTCGGAAATCTGTATCCCTTTTTGTGAACTTTCTTTCCTGCTCTCTCTCAGCTAAGATATTCTGTGTCTCTCCTCTAGAAAACAAGATCACAAAGCATGATATAGTATCTCTCTCTCTCTCTCTCTCTCTCTCTCTCTCTCTCTCTCTCTCTCTCTCTCATTGAATCTTATTGTGATACATATTTATAATATTTATAAATTTTATTCTCACTCTATGATTTGAATTTCAGAAATCGGTTTTCTATCCTTCAATGTTCGGTAGTTCATTAGAAGATGTTTTGATTCTACAAAATGAAAGGTTTCCAGAGAGACGGTTACCATGGATACAGACAACCCTTTCAGAAGAAATCCTACGGTTAAATGGTGCTCAGACAGAGGGAATATTTAGGTAGAAAGCGAAACTTCTATTTAGTTCCAATATTCCATTGCTTCATTTCTTTAATATTTCATTGTAAGGAGAGAAAATTATTTTACAGATTCTATTTAACTGTGAATATAAATCCCTCACAAATATTTTACTTTATTCTTCAAAAGTAAATAATTGAGAAAACAGAACATTTCTTCCAGCAAAATAGTGGAAGATAAACAAGTTTCATCCAGCAAACTAACAAACATTTCTTGTTACAGCTTAGTTTTTAATATTATTTAAACACAAAACAATGAAAATTGTATCATTGTTTGTAGAAGTTTGTTGTCAGATCCCAGTGAATTTTATAGAACATTTATTTGATAAATTTCAGAATAAGTCACCATACATTCCAAAAAATATAATCTGGCATGAAAGTTGTGTTCAAGACATGTTCAAAATAACAACAAGTTCCACAGTCCAAGACTGGTAGTTTTTGAGAAAGGCTGGTTACTTTTAAAAAGAGTCTCCTATATACCTACCACAATAGAAAATGTTGGAAGTTATCAAGATAAGGATTGGTTTAATATTTGACTAATTTCAATCACTGATAAAGCAATTTAGAAACTTAATATATAAATCAGTTTATTTTACCAATTTCAGAGTTCCTGGTGACATAGATGAAGTTAATGCACTAAAGATTAAATGTGACCAGTGGACTCTCCCCTCGGATTGTCCCGACCCTCACATACCAGCGTCACTGTTAAAACTATGGTATAGAGAATTAGCAGAACCATTGATTCCAGCAGAGTTCTATGAGGACTGTATAGAAAATTATGCAAATCCTGAACCTGCAATAGAAGTCGTTAATAAACTACCAGACATCAATAGATTGGTTCTAGCTTACCTTATTAGATTTTTACAGGTAAAATTATTTATAGTGTGGAAGAGTTCAATATCCGCCAACATGGGTGTGAGTAAAGGCATCAGTGTCTGAGGATTTATGGTTATTAAAAATTCCTGATGGATTTGATGAATAACTAAACTACATTGGTCTTTGTTTGGACAAAGTATGGCTGCTGTAATACTTGCTGTAGTTTATAATTACATATCTTCATTTTATTTTGCTATTTAAAAATTACATCTGAAAACTACTAAGATTCTCAAATTATTATCTGCTGCCAAGATATTGTTGAGGGGATATAGTAATGCATTCTGTCTGTCCATCCATCTGAGGATTTTAGTGTCTGGACCAGTTCTCCTGTACTCTGATCAGATAATAATAAAACAGGAATCATCAGTGGGAGGTGTAGCCGTGCATATAGTTTCTTGTTCCAGTTTAATGATTTTAGGAGTTATGACCCTTTAGATATAACTTGATGTCACAAATACCACTGGGTGGGGAATTTGCTTTCACTGAAAGCTCTGGTTTTCTCTGTGGACGAATCTAAAAACGTATTTCATAATCTTTTTTGACAGGTATTTGCAGCTCCAGAAAATGCTGCTGTAACAAAGATGGATGTTAATAATTTAGCCATGGTGATGGCACCAAACTGTTTACGGTGTGAAAGTACAGATCCTAAAGTAATTTTTGAAAACACTCGGAAAGAAATGGGATTTATTCGGACTTTGATACAAACATTGGATACAAGTTTTATGGATGGTATAGTTTGATGGAATTAATGATAGGATTTTTATTTTATTATTATTTAAATGTATTACAATGTATCAACAGATGGATTTAACAAAGTATAGAAGTGTGTACAAAAACATTTATCTAGAAGAGAGCTTCTTACGGAAACAGACTGCAAGTTTTCAACATACTGAAAGTTATTCAAAACATTTATACAGAAGAGAGCTTCTTACGGAAACAGACTGCAAGTTCTCAACATACTGAAAGTTATTCAAAACATTTATACAGAAGAGAGCTTCTTAAGGACAGAACTACAAGTTTTTGACAAACTGAAAATTATTCATATAATATTTACCGTAAGCTCTGTCTCCTTGGACACTAAGACAGTGTTAAGTATGTACTTGTAACAGACTTAAGAACAGATCAAGTACAATTAAGGAATGACAATATCAGATATCCGTATATAGGAAACTCATGATTGTTTGATTTTCATGGTTATAGAAAATAGGCTTTGGTTAAACTTTCAAGTTTTCGAGAACATATTTTAATTATGTTGAAGTTTCGTCAGGAAAGAAAAAGATATACATATACCGGTAGTCTTATATGGACTTTAAATCCTTTGGAAAGAGTTTTGTTTCATGTGATACAGAGATTTATAATGGAGTGTATGATGATTCTTAATGCTGGTTATCTTTTGAGAGAAAGAAAGCCTGTTTATTTAAGTTTTGATCTCAATTGGGTCTTTCTTATAAATGAGTCTCAGCCGGTACATATAAAAACTCTGAACTTATTAAAAGTATGATCAAATTTCCATAAAGTAGTCTCTTAATATTAATGACTGGAACATACTTATAAGAAACTATAAAATATCATTCAAGGCTGAGAGACACGTGCATGGTATTTTGTAGACATGGCAATATCAATTTTTGTAATGGTGATAATAACAAACACCAGTATTACTTCTGTATGTCATCTGTCTCTCACACATAACACATACCGGTACTTGATACTGAGGAATAAAACCATGCTGGAATAAGAAAAAAATTCAGACTGTATTTGATATTTTCAAAAGTTATTCAGGGAATAAGTTGCAGTGTTTAGAAGGAGGCATTTTTCAAAAACTTTCCTCTTTTCATTTGACAAAATAAAGAATCAGTGGCCAAGTGGATCTTTCTAAATTGGACACTAAAGTTGAAGCTTAAATGATGAACAAATTTTTGTTACAAGTACAACATTGATGTTTGCTGGTACAAGAACAATTGTTAAAAATTAAAAATTTTGTCAAATGTTACAGATCAAATTACGAAACAAGTACTGGTATTTGTTACACTTACATTTGTTTATGAGTAACACAATCAAATTTTTATTTAAGGTCAGAGATTTCGGTCGACTGATTTGTTTTATGGTGATCAAACACATCTGAGATGTTGGTATATATATATATATATATACAAAATGAATATAGATATAGTTGATGATTTTGTGAGTTTAACGTTTACGTGTGGTCTGTCGGTCAGCGTGCAGACCATTATATATAGTATAGATGTGAGTTAAACGTTTACGTGTGGTCTGTCGGTCAGCGTGCAGACCATTATATATAGTATAGATAAGAACGGTATATAGATATGTTACGTCTGCTTAACTACAGGTATTGTAATACAGCAGAAAAAAATAATATAGAATTATGTATAAAAGATAAAAGAATATATTTGTACATATGTAATTTATGTAAAAATTGTAAAATTTTGTTTTAATGAATGTTAGTTAGATCTTCTATCTTACCTAGATAAAAAATGTCACAAATTTAACTTAAAATGTAATATATAGAATATGTAGAAATGAACATAGTGTACAGAAATTAAATTAAATGGAATTATAATAATTTTTAATTACCCTGCTAAGCTAAGCCAAAATTAGTGCACTTTTGCATCTAGTTTTAAGATTGAGTGTTGGACCAGTTATTTTTTAAAAAGGATTTTTAATTTTGAAAGTTCTCATATTTTAGTTGCATCAGTAAAGGGAGATAATTTGTGTTTCTCATTTTAGTTGCATAAAGGGAGATAATTTGTTTTTAATTAGAACAAATGGTTTGAATTATTGTGACTTTATATTATAACAGAGAGGGTAAAAGTGCAGCAAGGATTACAAATGATTAAATGAATTAAAAGATTAAAAGAATGAATTAAAATTTTTATTTAAATTTTATCATTTAATGAACAAATATTTTTTGATAATTTATGGACACATGAATTCCAAGTTCACATGAAACGTGTTATTATTATTAATTGTGTGCTGCTGTACAAGGCGTTTATTAGTGGATATTTTATTTGACACCATATTTGAGATATGTTTGAGAAAAAAGTATAACTGTTTTAAGGGTTAAGTGTTTAATGTGTATTCTGTATGTATTCAAGTAATATGTTATAATCCTGATTTTGATAATAATAATAATACATAATAAAAAAATAATAATAATCTTTCAAGTTATAATGGATATGTTTTAAAATTTCATCACAGCATCATTTCATCATAGTGGAGACAAGACACTTGTTCAAAATATAAATCTTTGTCAAATTGATAAGAATTACCCGTAAAAGATGTTGAAAATTCACTAGTTAATGATCTAAGACTCTGTTACACATTTTAGTACTCTGTTACACATATTTGTACTGGTACAATGTTCCGTTGTTTTTGTACAAAGATTAATACATGTAATACCCAATTATGTGTACCAAATAATTAAAGATAAAAAGCAATAGTAAATATTACATTTAAAACTTCAGTATACAAATACCTAGTGGAAAAGTAAGAGATTGGCAAAATTAAAAATCTTAGATTTTGAAAAATAAAAACAAATGTATTCTCTATCAGCACAGATAACAGAATGTTTCACTATTTAGTTTCTAATCTTCCACTCCACACTTTACAAAAACATTTTGTACAGTAATTCATTACCGTTTGTCATCTGTTTGAACAATAAGCAAATAACAGCAGTATGTGTTTATACTGGTGGAAGAATGCTGCATGATGCTGAAGTAATAAATAGTTAACTAAGTTTTTATCATGCTGACAAATGTATTACATGTATATATATTCTACCCCATAGATCATATATATATTACATTAACCATTTGCCTTGCCTCATTCTCATGATCAAATAGTCGCACCATCAATATAAATATCAATATTAAGCTGAAACTTTTCATTTTTCAAAGAAATTTTCATAAATTTTGAGTCCATTTCCATGAAAACATTATTTTGAAAGTCCAGAGGATCAATAAATACCATCATGCAACATTTTATACTGCCTTATTAAAATTGGGACTATTTTAGGCAGCCTTCTTAAAACTGGGACTATTTTAGACAGATTAGTTAATGGGATCATAACTTTTTGTTTTAACTTTTTTTCTGTTGATTATTTACCTGTTATATTCGTTTTCATGTTACCATGGTAAATGTTATACATTTAATAAAAAGTGGTTTTATCTGCATGTTACAATTCAAACTGCTAGTTAATCACCCTTCATGATTTATACTGTTTAATTTCTTGAAAATTTTTGATCATTAAAATGGTTTTCAGAATTGTTCATTATACTATAACATAGGAAATAATAAAATGGCACATTAACGTGTCGTAAAACAAGGTACTAAGTAAATGATTGGGCATTTCTAGGGCTAACTTAAAACTTGCACATATACAGGGTTATAATGGGTTCGCTAGTGTACCACATCACATAATGTAATACCATGTAACATTTGTGCAAAACAATGGATGTAAAATGTGTATACCAGTATGTCATTATTTGTGCAGGAAAATGTTGAATTGCGATTCCATTTGATTCATCACTTATCTGCCGCTTCCACCTTGCATATTATGTGGTTCACTTACAAAAAGAGAAATTTCACTTGTTAATAAAATTCTATAATGAATAAAAATATTATATACAAATTTAATACTAAGAATGTTATGGGTTTAATATTGATATATAAGTGTGGTATGTGGAAAAACTATAATCAAGATTTCAAAAAATGGATTTTTAAAAACAATGTACCTTTTTCCATATAGAATATAGACTTTGTTTTGTCGAAACATTAAATTGAAAAATATAAAGAATGTTTAAAGATTTGCAACATCCACATCTCTATGTATAATAATAAAAACTTTGAATTCCATTATTTACCATGTAGTGCTTTTAGAGTTATTCCCCTTGAATTCACTTTATTCTTACCGCAAGTTTGAACTAGGAACTTGGTTTTAAAGGGGGAGGGGGGAACAGAAATTTTTTGAAATTCCATCTTTTGTTACAAAGTACAATTTATTGAAGTTGATTGATGCTTGTCACTTTAGTGACATTTAATGGTTTTATATCTTATCTTTAAATACATGCATATTCAATGTAAATTTGAAAATTAAAGCACATTGTCACCCATTGATTCCGCATCATTTCCATTTTATCATGTTTTACAAAGTTAAAGAATAGTATGAATTTTGTCCTTGCAGAGCATGTTTTTGTGCAATATTTGAAATATTGAATACCAATATTTATTGAGAACAATTTTTCTTTTTTGAGAATTTGATTTTTTTAATTAGTTTGTCTGTTGTGTAAATTTAAAGCAATCTGCATTCTTCAGAAAATTTTGTTTGTTAATGATCTTTATTTTAAATAAAAAAACATCTTTTATTTTGTACTGACTGTGGTTTTTAAATTTTGTTAATCTCTCTTTTTCAAGAATTGTAAAATTGTTTTAAACTGGTGCTTAAATCAAGTGTTTAATTTTGTCTGTGTGTTCATCCATTTTTGAAATTCAAATGTACAAATATTAAAAAAAAAATAATCATGTTATCCATTTCATTAATGTTTAACAAGAAGTAAAAACATGCAGATTTGAAATTGTCACATGCATCACAAATCCAAAAAAATTAAAAATTTTTGGCTATGGTATTAGGAACAATATTTTTTCTTAAGATTCTTATGATTTGATGTTAGCTTACCAGTACAGCAAAAACATGGAAATTCAAAAATTCACTTTTTTTTAAAAATTCTTTTTTTTTTTTTAAATTCCATTTATCACTATTTCCTTTGATAGAGAGTTATGGTTCTTGACAAGGGAGATAATTGGAAGTTTAAAATGTATAGCCAGTTCTCGGTTATCTTGCTCCATACTGATTTACTTTTGTTTACAAGTGAGTTTCATTACTTTAATATAATAAATAAAGACACAAAAATAATTTAACACATTATTATATTAGTGTATATACAATTATATATATATATATCCAGATTTTGCACCTGTATATTTGAAATCCAGCCCCTATATTTAGTAATAAAAATGTATTATCCCCCTGTTATATAACGCAGCTTACCATACACATGTTATATATAATCACACGCTGACATGCTAAAATGATGAATACTGCACACAAAAAAATAATTTTGACAAAGCCAGTCATTGCATACCTCTATGTTGTACAGTACAAGTGTGTGTGTGTGTGTGTGTGTGTGTGTGTGTGTGTCCGTTTTTGTTATTTATATAGTATTATACGTTCTGTTATGAGTGTAGCTGCCTATGTTTGTTGATATGTAAAAGTTGAAACTTAAAAGTACACAGAATTTTATATGATACCTTCTTTATCTGCTTTAGTTTTAAATCTGAAGTGAATATATGAAAATGAGACAGATTGGTCTTAAAATTAATGCCCTTTTGTATAAAAATAAAATTGGTTGCAATTTAAGAAAGCAACTTAATTTGATGTTGAGGGAAATCTATTAGGTCTAACAAAACAGAATGTTCAGTTTAAATATTAAAGTAGATCAAATTATGAGAGGTTTTTAACTTTGTCGTTTAGAATGTTCGGTTTAAATATAAAATTAGATCAAATTATGAGAGATTTTTAACTTTGTAATTTAGCACACTATTATTACAAAGAAGAAAAGATACAAAATTTTAGATGTTTAAGTGATATTGCAAACTGTGAAATTTCAATGACATTCTCGTTTAAGTTTTATCATCAGAATTGATTTAGCACTTTTAGCAGTTGGTATCATAAAAATTATGTGTACTAACTATATTGCTGAACAAGTTTGACCTTGACATTTGACCTCTAGTGTGAAGGGTTAAAAATTTTAGCTCTCTGTCAGGGGAAGAAATATTCGCTGTTTAATTGATGTTTCAAAAATATTTTTGTACAAAGTAATTAAAAAGGCAATATTTCCTAAATTGACACAATGGTATATGGAATGGTTTAATTGAATGTTTTAATTACAGAGGTCAAAGTTCAAGGTCATATAGGTCATGCTTTATAGAGAAATCTTAATAACTTTGTTAAGCTATCTAAAGGGTCAGCAACGGTAGACTGCAGTCAGATGTTTTATTCTAGTATACAGATTTGATGTAGATAATAACAGTGTATAGAAGAAAGATTGTCTTATAGCAAAGTAGTCTCATAGCAGCCGAGACAAAAGTTGTCTTAAAACAAGAGACAACTATAATGTATTTTGTCTGTCTGTCTGTCAGTGTGTGTGTACACTTGTGTAAAGTTGTTTGTTATAAGTAAGCTGTCAGATCATGAATGATGCTCTATTTAATAAATTTGAAATATTCATATTGAAGCCTATGATATTAAAAATGAAGTAAAAATTAATAGCATTTATTTATTTATTTATTTATTTATTTATTTATTTATTTAGGGGGGTTATAGGCAAACAACATTGACATAACTGCTTGACCTGAGTACATTTATATATAGGAAACATAAGTTTTTATTTGTCTACATAATGGGGAAATACATGTAGTTCATTGTGTATGTGGTACCTGCGGATTCTACCACTACCCATGTATTCTGTGGACCATCATATACTGGTATGAATATTCCAATTGAAAGGTCTAGTAGACAGGTCAATATTGTTTGCCTAAACCATTTGGAAGTGTTACAGGTACCATAGTTATTGTTTCAGACATGACGACTTGGTCGGATTCATTCAGTCTATACCTAAACCCCTGGTCAAGAAGATTTTACTTATGAAAAGACTTCAAAATTCCTGCATTGTTACCATTGTCCTGCTTTGATTTACCTTAAACTCCTGGTCAAGACAATTTCACTTATATGATGGCATCAACAATTCTGACTGTTACCATTGACTTACTTTCATGCCAAATACACGAATGGTACACTAATGTAATAAAATAAGTGGAATGATAAGACCCTATAAAGATATACCTGAACCACACCACTGGATGTCATTTATGTTTTGGGTCTATCCAAAATCTGGGTATTGAAATCGATAGCCTTGGTACAGTATGTCTGTCACATGTTTTGTATTATTATCTTAACGTGCATGTAGAATTTTATGTTATTCTTTGTAAATCCAGCTATTTCCAACTACTTTCCATTCTTCTTCATCTCTCCATATTTCCCTAAAATGTTCATATTCTGAATATACAAACTTTGGAAATGGAAAAGTTAAAGCCAGGTTAAGCTTAAAATCCATATAATATCTCTACACCCACCACTTTGGTTTAAATACTAGTCTTAGTGTGAGAAACTGTGTCAGTTAGCTTACCAAAGTTGTTGCCTTTCTCTTGACACTCCCGTTTTCTCCACCATCCCAAAACACACTGCTTCTGTATGAGTGAAAGAATTTTGACAGTGCGAGAAACTGTCAGTTAGCTTACCAAAGTTGTTGGTTTTCTCTTGACACTCCAGTTTTCTCTACCATCCCAAAACACACTGTCTCTGTATGAGTGAAAGAATTTTGACAGGAATATAACTCATTGCTTCACTGACCTTGCATGTCCAATTTGTTACACAAATTTTGAGGTCTTGTAAGAATGTCCACACATGTAAGAAGTACATGCACAGTGCAGACCTGTCGAAAGTTTAACAGTGAGCCAACGAAAAGAGTCAAAAGTTCGGCTGCCGAGATATGACAGAAAAGCTGCCAAGAGCTAGATTATACGGTCAAAAAGCTGTTGAAGATTGCTGACGATTAGCTGAGATGAGCTGGCTATTGGGCATTAATTAGTTGGCTTAGTGTTAAACTTTCGACGGGTCTGTACTGCATTTCAGTTTATGGCCAGACAGCCTTACATACAAGCATACTGTGATACCATGCCATACTAACAAGCTTCCAAG
The DNA here is from genome assembly GCA_021292105.1 of Anadara kagoshimensis. NCBI lineage: Eukaryota > Metazoa > Mollusca > Bivalvia > Arcoida > Arcidae > Anadara > Anadara kagoshimensis. Next base: position 41,662,052 of record CM037864.1, read on the forward strand.
CCTTCAGGTGTTCGTGCTATTGTTACACTGTACATGGTTTTAAGGTCCTGGAAGAAGAATAATATCCGTAATGTATAAGATTTGGTTATTAAGGAACCGCTGGCTAACACATATTCCAGCAACTATTGTTTCACTATACCTGGACTTAAACGTCTTTGTGTTCCGCCAATTAACTACGGCAAGGTTTTTGTAGTAGTAGTAGTAATGGTGTTTAACGTCCCAGTCAAGAATATTTCACTTATATCGAGACGTCGCCAGCTAAAGGCGAAAGTGCAGAAATTTTGCCTGTACGTTGCACTGATGGCATTATACAGCAGGGTTCTTTAGCGTGCCGAGCCCACCGTGACACGGGACCTCGTTTATTTTAAGTTCCCATCCGAAAGAACCGTGACTTTCATTTCATAATGCCGAGTGCTTGGCGAAAGAACAGTCACTACCCACTTTCAAGTCTTGGGTCAGAGCCGGCCGGGGTTCGAACCCACGACATCCCACTTACGGAGCGAGCACTCTACGGCAAGGTTTTTGTGTTCCACCAATTAACTACGGCAAGGTTTTTGTGTTCCACCAACTGTTATATTCTTAAACATGTGGTTATTCACGGTATTTCGCAAACTAGGCCGTTTGTTAATTAATACATGGAATTTAAGGTCTTGGAATATAAAAGTTTTAAAATAAAATGTTTTTTTGTTCCTTTACACCAGTTTATTTTCAAAAAGTGTTCAGAAAAAAAACTTCGTCTGTATTTTATTGCTAGGAGACATTTTTGCATTCTATGGAATAAACTTCAGTTAGAAATTCCTAAGTGACTGATAAAATGAACACTTCCAATAAAACTGGAGATAATAAGGCTAAATGTATGATTTTGTTCATAGCATATCATAAAAACAATGACCCATCGTTACAAATAACAAGTTACACAGCATTGTGTATTGACTAAAACAGTTTGTGTGCCAATAGTGCAATATATGAGAATATATCGTAACAAAGTACATTAAAAATGCCCTGTTAGCAATAACAATTTTGTTCGGCCTTACCGATGAATAAAATAGATATCCAGTGTACTTTTTGGATAGTTTTTTTTCTTCTAACGAGCAAGTATCGTTTAAGCTCGTTTATACAACAAATAAGCAATAGTGTTTGAAAGCATTCAGATTTCGCTAAATCCATACAAGTGAAATGAAATAATATGTGGTTGAATAAAAAAACCTTCAAAGTCTGGAATAGCCATTGCAAAAAGTAAATGAACGAAATAATAAACCATATACACAATGTGTATTTTGAGTTTCCCTTGTATTGTCTCCTCCATAGTGCGTTTTAGTGTTGTTCTTATATGTGAAATGTTTGCGCTATAATGTTTGGATGTAATGAAAACATTTGTCTCAATAAGATCTGCTTAGAGTATTCTTGATTGATACACGATGTGTATTCAGACTGTTGAGGTTTGGTATCATCACTCATGACAATAAATAAGTTTGTACAAAACGTGACTTCTTCAGTAATGGCTACATCATTCCTGTTCCTCTTGTTGATGACATGTTTAACCGTGTATTCTAGTGTTATCCTGATTGCATCTTGCCATGTGGTATACGTGAGTAAAACACTTAGCCAGTAAGGTAACATGTGTAAAAACGTTATTTATGGTAGCTGTTTCTTATATTCGCAATAGCTATTTTGTATTTTCGAAATAGTATTTTCCAAATAACCACCTAACTATCACACTTGTCACTTTCCTTAAAAATTATACAGCGTATTCGGTATAATTATTATAGAAAATACATTTTCTGAACCATATACGACACAGCGGTAATAAGCATTCGGGAAACTTGGGTTTACAAAGTAGATGAATTAGCCGAAAATAATCTGCACGGTGTGTAGACATACATATTTCAACAACAATTCAACTTGTGGATCCATTCGTGTTCAGTGGACGGGTTAAGAATAAGTATCAGCAAAATTGTATGCACCATAATGCAAATGTTTCAATAAGTTGGCTAAAGCCAGCTAGCCTTATGACACAAGGAGTGTGTACCTAACTCTGAAATCGCTGGACCGATTCAAACCAAATTTATTGTGTACCTAAACTCTGAAATCGCTTGACCGATTCAAACCAAATTTAGTGTGTACCTAAACTCTGAAATCACTTGACCGATTCAAACCAAATTTAGTGTGTACCTAAACTCTGAAATCGCTTGACCGATTCAAACCAAATTTAGTGTGTACCTAAACTCTGAAATCGCTTGACCGATTCAAACCAAATTTATTGTGTACCTAAACTCTGAAATCGCTGGACCAATTCAAACCAAATTTATTGTGTACCTAAACTCTGAAATCACTGGACCGATTAAAACCAAATTTAGTGTGTACCTAAACTCTGAAATCATTGGACCGATTCAAACCAAATTAAGTGTGTACCTAAACTCTGAAATCACTGGACCGATTCAAACCAAATTTAGTGTGTACCTAAACTCTGAAATCGCTTGACCGATTCAAACCAAATTTAGTGTGTACCTAAACTCTGAAATCGCTTGACCGATTCAAACCAAATTTATTGTGTACCTAAACTCTGAAATCGCTTGACCGATTCAAACCAAATTTATTGTGTACCTAAACTCTGAAATCGCTGGACCAATTCAAACCAAATTTATTGTGTACCTAAACTCTGAAATCACTGGACCGATTAAAACCAAATTTAGTGTGTACCTAAACTCTGAAATCACTGGACCGATTCAAACCAAATTAAGTGTGTACCTAAACTCTGAATTCAAACCATTTAGAGTTGAAGGTTCCTGGGTACAGTCAAGATTGTCAGTGAAATGTGACATCTTGTTATTCAATTTATGAGCATGCTATTCATCTGATTAAAATTTATTTATTTATTTATTTATTTATTTATTTATTTATTTATTTATTTATTTATTATTTATTTATTTTTTTTCTATGATGTTTCAATTCGACTTTAGTTAGTAAACCTGAACCAAGAGATTTTAAGTTTCTGGTTTTACAGGCGTTGGAATAAATTCGTGTTTGCAAAATGCATATATTTTAAATGTGTTAAATGTGTGCATTTGTGCATAGTATTCATTTAGTACCCTCTGGTAGTATACCCCAAATTTAACAGTAAACCTAACTATAATAAGTTACGCACTTGTCAGAAAATTAGAAACGGCACATCAAAGACCCGGTATTAAACAAGAATAAATCAAACTGAAGGCGAACTCGGTCGGGATAAAACCTGCAGGGGAGTACACGGGGCAATAAAACTGTGTTGTATGGTCATGAGGTGTTTCTTAATGATGTTCTGAATTAATTACTTAGCAGCTAAACCACTACCCCTAAGACAGTAAGTCAATAAAAAATCGACGGGCACATGCATATATTATAAGTTGAGCTTCATTGCCACAAATAGGTAAATGCAGGTCATGTATGATTCAATAAGCTCTACTATAAATTCATTTACTTTTATTCTTTTTTTTCGAATTTGGTGCAGTTGAACGTGAAAAGCAAAAGTCCATCAACTCAGTCTGAACTTAGATAAAAGGTCTTTGAATGTAACTGGTGACATTAATTAAATGTTGATCAACTGATTGTTTTCTGAATATTTTATTTTGATTTTATTTTATTTTATTTTATTTTATTTTATTTTATTTTATTTTATTTTATTTTTATTTTATTTTATTTTATTTTATTTTATTTTATTTTATTTTATTTTATCCAGTTATTAATTTAATTTTGCTAGATCTGGTTATTTGCAATTTGACAATAATTTACTTTAATTAATTAATTTTATTGTTTTTAATTTTTGTGGACTTTTATAGCACAGCAAGTGCGAGGCTCTGTAATGACGTCATTGATATGCAAAGTTAAAGGTCATGACCCCTGTGCAGACAAGTGGGACGAAAAGCGTTGTATCACATTTCTCGACGACGAGGTTCCGCTTGTGAGAAGGAGTTCGAAAACACTTGAATTTAATCGTGGATATTTTAATAATTTCTCGTTCGAATTTGGAAAGATTATGACAGAGGAAACATTTAAAGGTTTGTAATCATTGTGTGAAGTTTTCATTGAGAAATATTCCGTACTTTTAGCGCGTGCAGTAGTTTTATGTGAGGGGGGTTGGTGTCATTTTCATATTTTGTATGGTGAAATGTCGGTTTTTGATGTCCAATTGTTTACTTTTTCGTGTAGTAATTGTTTTAAATTTGTGAAATCAAATAACTTTTATACTGTGTTAATTTATATTATATGTTTCTCGTTAAAATTACCTTAAAATTAATGAAATCGTCAAAATAACGTATTTTTCTATCATCAGTTTGATGTGTTGTGTGGCGGTATGAACTTTTGGTGTTCATTCGCTTATTTGTCAAATATTTCATACAAATAACGACTTGAATTTTTGTTTTAGCACCCAGGAATCGAAGGCCGATGGATAGACACGAATATGAGGTAAGAAAGGAACACTTTTCTTTGTAATTTTGTTGGTTTTACGCCAGATAAAAATAATGACAATATGGCGGCGACCTATCGCCATTCAGTTATTCAAACACTCATTCAACTGCCGATTTATCTGACGAAACATTACTCTGTCTGGGTATCTTGCTATCCGCGGTACTTTACATACAGTGTTGTTATTTGAATAAGTAAAATAAGGTTTGTGAGTAGCATGGGATTTCATATTGCAATAAAACTAAATATGGTGGTTATTTTTCACCAACACGAACTATGCTGTCAGCAGTTTTAGTTGGAGGGGGGGGGGGGGGTGTTACTGTTGGCACAATATGGCAAGACTGTTACTAAGTTGAATGACATGGAGGCATAGGATTTCCATTTTTGTATTCCTTGTTGTTCCTTATTTTGTGAAACTTAATTTGCTTGTAAGATATTCAACATAAGAATAATATGCCAATGTCTTTACATGATATGTGGTAGATGTCATAACATTGTTTCAATTTGAAGCAAGAAATTAAAGTAATTACATGAAATTACATGAAAATAGAAATTAGAATTACGATTGTAAAAGTCAATGTGTTCATGACAGCGATTTATAAAAATTTCCATAGAAAATTCAAAATTCCTGTGTGCATTCTTGAATATCATAAAATATTTTGGTAGACAGAAAAGTATTGCCCATATGGGGCTTTACTTTTTGAAGAGGCATTGTAAAGACTTCCATATGTACCCTCCTGCCACTAAAACCAACCCTCCTGCCACTAAAATGTTATTTTTGACTACAAATACCTTTTTAAAATTTTACATACAATATGGGGGGGGGGGTGTTACAAAAGTTGTGCATATATAAATTTATAAACTCAATCATAACCGATGTAGCCATCTAGAGACATGTTCAAAGATTATGCACACAATGGTTCACCAGAAACATTCAAACTTGCTTTAAAAATGTTGTTATATAAAAAATGACCAGTAATGTATAAAAGACAGAGGTACAACTTAGAATAATTTACTTTTGTACCATGTACCACAATGAAGCTATTGCACATGACTTGATAACTACATATCGGTTGTTTCATACCACACAGAACTTTTTTTTGCTAGTCTGTGGAAATATATAGGAACATTTTATTTGATGGTAATTACTTATGTACATAGTGTGGTAAGAGTTCCTTTTGTAAACCCCCACCCACCAATTATATTCCATGTAAAATTTTTGAAAAATTATTTCTCACAGAAATGTTCAAAATGCCTTAAATCTGTTATTTTAAGACTTTTTTAGTTAAAATTTAATTTTTAGTGGAGGGTACAGATGTAACTCTGTCCGAAAATGATCCATAATTTACTGTCACTAATACAGCAAGCTAGACATTGAGCTGCTAAAGACTAAGGTTATCAAATACCCGACTAGGTGCTTGAAGCTAAGAAATAGGCAAAAAATAAATAAAATCTTTGCATGGTTTTTTAGAAGTTTTTACTTTTTACATAGTTCATATGACATTATTTGATTATTGCACAATGTTACTGAGCCATAACATTGTATTGTAGAATATAGTTTGCCATCATGCCACACAGTAACCCCCAATGTTAGTTTCAGTTTAAAACAGTTCCATTGAATATGTATGGAAACACATCAGTTAAAATTTTCCCTCACCTTACCTATTCCAGCAATAAACCTGTACTGATATACAGATACTGGTATAATTCCAATGCATGTAACAGTAAAATTTCTTTGAACTTCACTGTTAGAGTAAGCTATTTATAATATAAGGGTTAAGATCACATACAATGCTTACATGAAAATCAAGTTAAAGACCATGTTAATTTTTGTCATGCTTGTATATGAAATTAATTGCCATTTTTCATCGAATACAGGTTAAAATCATCATACCAATGTGCTATATATCTTTTATGACAATATTGCAGGGGTCATTGTTCTACCTTTTCATGTTCTTAACAGAATAATATCCATCAAAAATAATCAAGAGTCACAAGACTGGATATACAGGGTGTCCCAAAACATGTGTTACATTTTAAAACTGTTGTAAAATTTTGATACCTTAAGTTATATTTATGAAATTTACAAAATATAACAAAAAGGTTTTAATTTTTTTGTTTTGCATACATTTGTCACAGTTTTCTTATTAATCACCAAAAACTTATTTAGGAAAAAAATATGTCATTTTACAATATATATTTCCAAATTACATCCTTTTGCCTTCAACATTGTTTGAACACAATATCTAAAGTTTTTTTTTATCACAGCTTAACATGTATCAACAGAGATCAATCTAATTTCTTGTGTAATTGCTGTTTTTAAGTCCTCTGTTGTTTGTGGGGAAGGATAGTACACTTTGTCTTTCAGGTAGCTCCACAAAAAGAAATATGCTTTTCTTGAGCGACAAAGGTTCATTTTGTTACTCTTTCCCCTAACATACCAATTGGTTTTTATATGCCCACAGAATGTACTGTATCATGTTATGATGTTGTCCACCAGTCTGTCTGCAAGCATTTAGTTTGTGACCTTAACTACTCCTACACTGTATCTGTTATGACCTTAAGGCATGCTCATCATTAAATCTTGCCACTGCTTAAATATTTAATGGAGTTATCCTTCTTTACACTAAATTTTTATCACAAAATATGTGTGTGACCTTGACTTATACAAATATGAACAAAATTGAAAGAAAATTTGGTATATGTATTTGTTGTAAATATTGTAAACTCAATTAACATGACGCATACATATTATAAAATAGTGCCACTGCTTTAATATTTAATAGAGTTATCCCCCTTTACCCTGAGGTTTTTTGACACAATATGAGAACCTTGTGACCTTAATTACTGGTAGTCCCATAATTTTGAATGGAATTTAAGGAAGTTTTGTATATTTGTTATGGCTTGATGGTAAATAGGCATATTATGTAAAACATGAGTTGAGTTGAGTTATGATGTTTAACGCCCAGTCAAGAATATTCACTCATATCGAGACACACTTGCTAAGTTGCTATAGGCGAAGGTGCAGAAATTTTGCCTGTGTGTTGCGCTGATGGCATTATACGGCAGGGGTCTTTATCGTGCCAAGCCCACTGTGACACATTACTTTGTTTATTTTAAGTTCCCATCCGAAAGTATTGTGACTTTCATTTTGTAATGCAGAGTGTTTGGCGAAAAAACATTCACTACCCACTTTCAAGTCTTGGGTCAAACCTGGTCGGGCGGGAACCCAGGACCTCCTCCTTACGGAGCGAGCACTCTACCAATTCAGGCAACTGAGCTATCACAGTGGCTTACAAAACATGAAGTTGCTAGAATATTTAATGGAGTTATGCCGCTTTTCCACTGAGATTAATTTATTGTTATTAGTATAAAATATGGGACATTAAAGGCTTCTGACTTCAGATACTTTATCTGGTAAAACAAATTAGTTCTACAAGTACTTGTACCAGGCCCATGTATTTACAGAAGTTGAGATCACAGACTTAATGGTTTTAGAGTGAAGCAGGGCCCACACTGGCTCAAAATTTTTTGTAACAAATTTCAAACAAATTTTAAGTCTTCTAGGACATTTTTTCTATTTTAAGATAGATTTTTGTTGCAATTTATAAAAAGTGTCGCAAATTGCAACATTAATTTTGCGACTGACAGTTTGAGCCCTGCAGAGTTATTTTAAAAGACAAATTAAAACCACAGGTCCATTTTGCATTATTAGCTCAAACAGATGAGCATCAAAGGTCCGTGTATTATTAAAAACCAGTATGTCTGCTATTAGTTTAGCAAAATTCCCCATGAGAAGTTTTAAAGCTTGTGAATGGTTGCAATACATACTGGTATATAAATTTGTATGGTAAATAAAATACAAGCTGTTGATATTTGTGTCATAAATAAAAGCTCTTTTGATATTCAGTTAGCCTTCATTTATTTCCAATATAACAGCCATATATACTGCTGTGATGATGTTATCATGACTAGGTAGCACATGTTTCTGCTCTGAAATACTTGTGTGCACTGTTGTAAAAGTTGGGTACACTCCCCTTTCTAATAAAAATATGCCATAATGAAGCATTCAGTTTCCTTTGAACATGAACTAGGTTCAGAAAAGTTTCTCCACAAACATGGCCAAAAAAAAAACTACTATTGGTATATACTTTTCAATGAAGATCATGATATGTCTACTTTTCCTTGGAAATTGCATTTACTTATCCTGGGAATTAACATTTACTTTTCCTTGGAGATGTGGCCCAGTGGTTAAGACGGCAAATTTAGGATTTATTGCTCATGGTGTGTTTGAACAACTGTCTGTATAGGTCTGTTGAACGGTTTATGTGTCTTTGAGCCAAATATTCAATTTAAAATTACTTTTGTCTGTGGGTACTGGCAGAAACATTGCAGTTAACTGATCACAAGTCATGCACTTTCAGTCATTTCATGCTTCTGACACTAAGTGTCCAGTTTGTCAACAGTTGGGTCTGTACTCGTCAAAAATCGTAAATATCCATATTTATGAAATCATTACTATAATTGACATAATTGACCTGCTAGTTGTGTTTAAGTATTATATATTATTTCCATTATATGCATGATTTATTGCATAAAAACAGTATGCTCAAATTTTCTAATCAGTGTGAAAGTAAAAGTAAAACTGATTGTAGAAAACCTTCAATATTGTACTTCTTTTAACATTTTCATTTCTTATTTCAAGAAAATTTATAATTTTGTGTAAAAAATTCATATAAGAAGTTGTTACCTGCTGATAATGCATGTGCATTTATATAAATTTTCACAATGACAATGGCAGTAAATACAGTCACATGTTTTAGTGTGTAAACAAAACACTGACCTGAAAACTGATGACTCATTCACAGTTATGCTCGGCTGATTTCAGAGGGCTTCAAAAAACGGGAGTTGGAAACTGCATGATTGGTTACTAAATTTATACTTCCTGTACTGACCCTGTTTATTTATGTGCAGTTACCTGAAAATTATTTGACCTCATATTTATGAAGAGATTTTGTAAATAATCTGAAGCACATATCCTGGATTAGAGATTTAAAGTTAAAGTCTCTCCCTAGCCTACATTATATATAGGGTCCTCAGGCTGGTGTTTATCCTGATTTCAGTGACACAAAGGGAATGAAAGGACGGGGAAAGATTGCTATTTGTCAGTCCTTTGCAAGGTTAACCCAAGCATATTTGCCAGTACCCATTCATTTGGCAACTGGATGGACTGTAGCAATGTGAAATTGCATTACTATTAAATGTCTCTATCAAGGACATACCACACAGCCTTGTTAGGGCTAGAACCCACAACCTTTCAATCATAAGTCCAATTGGCGACCCGTCATCACCTGATCAATATTTCCTAAACCAAACCATGTCAGTCTCTGGATGTGTAAAGCAACTCTAACCACCTTGATCTGAATCCAAGCATGGTATTTTTGCCATTTTACTTGTCGAAGTTCAGTTTTTCATAACCATCATACATGTAGAAGTGTTCATTTTGAACCTTGAGTGGGTTGTAAAACACCATTAGTCTATTCCATTCTTCATTTTATTTGATGCTGCATTGACAATCAACATTTAAAGCAGCTTTAGTTAGATACAGGTATCATAATTAGCTTACATAGATATTCTTAACTTCTGAAATAGATTTGTGATGATTATATATGAGTGCTTGTCATTGATTTTCTGTACACGATTTTCTCAAATTTGTGCTATTTATGTATTTATGGTGAAAAACTGTTGTCATGAAGTGCTATGATCAGGAAGAAAAAGCAACATAAAATGGGTGGATTCAGTACATATAGACAGTATTCACTGTCACATTTTCAGTGTTTTCACACTTTGTGCATACATTTGGTGTAACAGAATTAGCATATTTTTTCTTCTTTTTTGTAGTATGCTGGTCATTCGCCACCAAAGAGGAAAAAAACCAAAGAAGATTTTTTCACATTTTGTACAATGATTATGGAATATACACAGTATGAAAGATACAGACAAGAGGTAACCAGGCACAAACACACACACACACATATGCATACATATACACGATATTATACTGTGCATGTGTACATTTTGATAAGGTGAGACAGGAACCATGCGTGTGTAAAGTTGAGTGAGACCTTGTCAATCAGGTACATGTATACTGTATAGTGACATTGACAACATATTTATATTCATGTTGTGATTTCAATATAGCTTAAAAAGTTATTTTTATAAACATATAAAAATCTATGTTTGTATATTATTGACAATGTGACTAGTACATCTAGTGGATTATAAGTGTATATTATATCCAGGAAGTTAAGGTTCAAAGGACATCAGTTTTTCATGTTTAATGTAACAGAATTATAATATTCACTTGAAGTGCCTGTTGATCTCTCTCTCTCTCTCTCTCTCTCTTGTTTCTTAAAAATAATGAAAACTGTAAACAATTTTATTTGTCATTGACAGTGAGTCTGATAGAACACACACACAAACACACACACACACACACACACACACACACACACACACACACACACACAGGTTTGACAGAATTTCCCCATCCATGTTTTAAGTAACCCTGACTGATCAATAATTAATATACTTTAATACATTTCAATGATTAACAGTATTGAGGAGAGAGAGAGTTTGGTCAGTAACAAGGAATGGTTGTTTATATATTTTTGTTTATCATAACTGGTATAGGCAAACAACATTGATCTGTCTGTTTGACCTTTAATTTAAATATTTAATATAGGCCATTCTATTTATGTATAGGGAACACAGTTGTTCATATCTTCATCATGGGTAACATGAATTGCTTATTTGTTAACTGAGTATCTTAACACTACCCATGAATTGGGTGGAACATTGTATATCAATATTTCTAATGAAAGGTCAAGCAGACAGGTCAATATTGTTTGCGTATACTGGTTTATTAATCCTGTAAATTGTAAGACTAGATATTAATAATAACATGCATGTATTTGCCCGTTGGCAGTTAAAAATGACAATCCTATTGTGACGGAATACACATGTCATCAGATTAAACGCACTGTCACAACAATTAATGTTTTCTCTGAAAAAATTATATACAAGTAATTAACTAAGGTGTCTTTAGTATAACGATTGTCAATTAACTATCCAGGCTTTCCCTGCTATCTGTTACCCGTCTGTAGAATTTCTGAGGTATGGCGAGTCAGAATTTACGACAGAGTAGACTACACTCCTAGTTTTGTTATGGTACAATGCACTTGTATAAAAACAATTTTAAATGTGGTAAATTTAGGAAACGCAATTAAAATATATATGTGTTATTGAGGATTTGTTTAGTGTTTACAACAAGTTTATGAACCATGACTGGAAAATTTGTGTATCAGATGAAAAAGTTCATGCATCAGGAATCAGACATTGTATACACATACAGCCATTGAACTGACTTTAACCCCATCTGCCATATAACTTAATACCAAGTAATATATATCATTTATAGGTTATTTGCATTTTGTCAGGTAAACCTTAAATAATGTAGAAACTAAAAAATACAGTATGAAAATATATAACGGTACCATCCATCATTGAAGTCTGGTTATATCGACCAATAGGAACTCTCCATACATCATGTTAAGGCTACACAGATGTTTATAAATTTTAATTGCTTCTGTTTATCTTTGGTCCTAATCTATATAACATGGCTGCTGATTGGCTGATAAGATATAAAACAATTTCCTATTGATTTTAATCTAGGACATTTATAAATAGAATTTGTTTTCAGTCGTGCTGGATAATTTATCATAAATAAAGCAAATTTAAGATCTAATTGGACATTGTTCATAGCCAAGAGAAAAAAATAAGTTCATCATTTAGAACTGTTTTGTGTGTAAACATGATATTATAGTAGTAGTCTATATTGGAAGTATGTCAGTAGCAGATTATGTACTTTAAATGTAAACATAAGTCTGTGTTTGGATAAGGAAATATTGACTGTATTTTGTAGTACTAATGATCAGATACTACTTACACAGTGTGCTGAAAATCTTCTATATTCTTGTTTACAACAGGGGTAAATATAATGGACTTACTCATGATGCATAACTAAAATCAATAAAGATCCTGTTTTAAACTGCATACGGTATATTTCAATTTTATATAAAGATAAAGAAAACATCCTAATAATTTGTGTAATAAACTACATATACAAACTACATGTATATGTATATACCGGTACATCATCACTACATGCATATATAAAAACAAACCAGCCATTGTTTGTTTTTAGAGCTCATTAGAAGCCTTACGGTATATCACACCAAGGTGGAATTAACACCTGTTCCATTAACCAGGTAAAAAACCTGTTGTAGGGGAGGGAATTAAGATTTTGAACAGTATATTATAAAGTCCTGTCTTTTAGGTGAAACAGTAAAGTCATGTAAATACAGTCAATCCTGTTAAAACCAAAACCACGTATTCTGAAAATCTGTCTAAAAAGGACTGATGTATCAGGATATGTCTTTAACAATAAATTAACCTGTCCATACTGAATATCTCTCTAAACTAAACTAGTCTACATGTATGTAATAAGGATATGTCATTAATAGTTTTAAATGAACCTGTGTAAATTGCATACCTTTAAATTTGTAGAAACAAAACGTTGGTCCTGAATATGTTCAGTAAGGACAGTTTACACTGTATAAGTTTTTAGATTTTACTTTACCATGTATTATATTTTGTATAACTTATATTGTAGGACATTAGAGCTCAAAACAATATCAGTCCATTAGACAGCAGTGGCAGTACAGCATCAGATACGACATTCTCTACATTATCTGCAAATAGTCCTGATAGTGGTAACCTAAGTCATGCTGAAATAGTCGATTCTGGTTAGTATATATAAAATAATATTAGTATACATGTATTATAAATTTTACTATTTTATAACCAAGTGCATGATTATATCATCACATGTTAGCCAAGTTATTTTGGTTTAACTTAAATGACATATGATACTTTATTCATACTTTGATGGCTGGGTTGATCAAGCTTTTGTCTTGAAAGTTTGAAATTTTGTGCTTGGTCAGCTAATGAAATAAATGTAAAAAATTGAAAATACTCAGCATGATAAAACCTTAAAATTTTGAAATTTTTGTGCTCATTCATGATCAAATAAGATATGGAAATTTCCATCATTAATGAATGAAAGTCAGAATTATTGGCAAGAACCTATGATTTAGTATTTGGTCTGTTGACATGATATATGTAGTAATTGGTTGCTAGGTTATTACCACATTAAAAAAAATTGAATCGCTTACTAAATTAATTTCACTATAGTAAGAACCAAAATTTAAAATTTATTTGGTGCATTTAATGCACACATTGTAAACAAACATACGTCATGCACTTGGGTTACACATCATTTAAGAAGCACACATTGTATTAAATTAATCTTATGCTATACACTTTGAATGAACATTGTCATTAGTGTCCAATGTTACATGTTTTTTCATGGATCAGATGTGGCAATAAGCTAAGCTGTTTCTGTAACAGCTATTGTTAAAGTATTCACTGGCATGCTATAATAATTTATGTTAGTGGAAGCGCGTGGCCTAGTGGTTAAGGCATTGGACTCGTGATTCGAAGGTTGTGGGTTCAATTCCTGGACCGGGCGATGTGTTGTGTCCTTGAGCAAGACACTTAATTTCACGTTGTTCTAGTTCACTCAGCTGAAAAATAAATGAGTACCAGCAAAATGCTGGGGGTTAACCCTGCGATGAATCGGCGTCCCATTCAGGGGAGAGTCTTGTACTCTCAGTTGCTTAACGCCAACGAAACCGGGATAAGCTCCAGCCTGATGGGCCTAATGGCTCGGGACAGACTTTAAAACTTTAACTATAATAATACATGTAATAACAATTGTTAACTAATGTGTTTTTGTTGTCATCATTTTCAGAGGATGAATCGTGGGACTTAATCACTTGTTTCTGTTTAAAGCCTTATGCTGGACGACCAATGATAGAGTGTAATGAATGCAACACATGGATACATTTATCTTGTGCAAAAATCCGTAAAACAAATATCCCAGACATATATGTTTGTCAGGAATGTAAAGACTCGAAATACACAACCAGGAAATCCAATCGTATCCGAATAGACAATACTAAGTTTACTGATGAAGTATAGCAATGATTGAAAATGCGGAAGGACCGCCAACTGTCTTTCTGGTAGTGAAAATGAGGCTGTATGTGTGCATGAATGTGTCTGTGTGTGATTGTGAGTGAATGACATATAAGTTTTATATCTAATGTTGTTCTTTTTTTAACTTGTTAAAATTTTAATTAAAATGTTGTGTTAGAATTTATCAGGTTACAAAGTTGATGCATTTTTTAGTTACCGTATATAACATTCCATAATTCTATTTTATCAACATGTAAGGAGGTGGTGTGATAGGATGCTAGATTAATCCCTCAAATTTTTAAGAGAAAAATGAAAAATGAAACTGGTCAATTACTAGTATTAATATGAAAGTAGAATCAAAAGATTTTAACAGATTGATGACTTGGTTTAACTCTTTAAAGTAAATTATGATCTATTTAAGTCCTTAATGGTATTCAGGCAATGGCCAAAATAGAATATATTTTGCCATTTGTTACAGATTTAAACTGTACTATGGAAGAATCTTGACTTTCAATAAGTCAATTCTTTACTGTTACAATTATCTTTTAATTTATCACCATATACATTGTAAAATGCAAATGTGTATGTTTTGCAATAGTCAGAGTTTAGGTTTGGAAGTTACAAACCACTTGTGCCAGTAACTGATCTTGTTTTAGGGATCAGATTTCACAGGCAAACAAGAAATTTCTATTCAAATGATGGTCTGTGTTTGGATTTTATTGCAAGTTGGCCTTGCTTGCTGGCATTCAAAGTTTACTGGTCCTGAATTTGCAGGTTTTGGATCATAGGACCAGTGCAAGACTGGTATAAAATTTGAGGGTAAATTACGGTGACTTTCTATCATCATTACGATCCTTTACTTGTTGATAATTCAGAAGTTTTATTCATGTTTCATTGAGAATTATTTTGTCAGTTGATATTTTATATATATTTCTGATTATGCACATTTATAAGAAGCACATTGATTTAATAATGTATGGATTATACATGGGTAATTGAATTGTGAAAAATTCAACTTAGGTTTTATTTCAAACAAAGATTTTTTTAAAAATTCTTATAGAAGAAACACTTCATTTAAGGCCATAAGAAACTAATTTCTAGATTTTCATCCAAAGTATTAGGAAAAATTTTGGCATGGGATAGATTTTATTATATATTCTGACCAAGCAAATGTTATTTTTGATTTACCATAAAATAATAATTGGCTTCAATTTTCAAACCTAATCAAGTTCAAATATGGGATGGGTTAGGAAAAAGGTATTGTTTGGGATGAAGATCTAGCAATAATAATTTATAGCCTGAAGGGACATGCTTGTTTTTGTGAATTTTACAAATTTTGGGTTAATTATCTACCTACCGACCTATCCTCTTCGTCCCTGGTGGGACATAAGGCCACAACTTTGGGTTAAATATAGATAGAAAATATCACATCAGTATCCGTTCTCAAGGTGAATCAGTTTACCTAATAAATCAATCAAACATTTCATCTCTACTCTCAATCAAAATTCAGATATTACTTATTTATTTAATTTATGCAGGTAAAAGTAACAAACAAATGTTGCATACTGGTTACATTGTTATCAAGGAAAAAATAAAGAAAATTACAAACCTATTCAAATTTCTGTTTCTATAGATACAGATGATCCATAAATCAATTACTTGTACTTTGCAGTGGAAAAAATTTCAGATTTTTTTCATTTGATTATTAAAAGTTTAAAATGCAACAACTGTTGATACACTTAAAATCTTGTTTGTGATTTTAATAACAATGGAGTTGCAGAATACATTATCATAATGCTTTCCTCAAAATTTAATTTGCAACAAGTTTTACCAAAATTTATGGCATAATCTTACTTAAAGACTCTGGAAAATACAGTGATTTTAGCATTTATTTTGTTCTGAAAGAATGTATATACATTTTATAATTTTTTTCAGAATGTTTGTTGGTTTAACAAAAGATTATATTGTATTGTTATAATTTTAGATTTTTCTTCTGTTGTTGTTACTCTTGTGTGATTTTGTTGATGCATGTTTAATTGTGCTAAAATTGCATGCAAATCAAATGTCCCATTACTTGTCTTGTCTACAGTCATAAAAAGCAAGAAACATTTCTCATATCCACAAACATGTGTCATAAATTAAACTTTTACTTTCATCTTGTGTATGTAATAGAATCAAAAACTTTTACTCTGTATTTATTTGGTAAAAATATTTTTGTACATGATAAATTATCACAAATTTGGCATGTCATGAATAGATTTGTAAACATTTGTTGATATGAAGGTCTGTTATTTCATACATATACAAGTTGATCCATTAAAAAATTGTGATAAAAATTATTAAGTCTATTTTCTTTTCTTTGGATATTGTATATATCCCCTGTTTCATTCATGTGGATTGAGAGACCACTGTCAAGCTAAAAAACATATTTTAGTGTTTTCATCTCAAGTTGCTAAGTATAAATTATTAGAAGTTTAAGTCTGGTTACCTAATTTATGATAAGTGATAAAATATTGTAGTTTGTCACAAAAAATTGATTGAGTTACCTCCCTTATATTTCAGTTGGCTGTTGTAATCCTTTTGTGGTCAGTTTGTAATTTAATGTACGTGATTATGATTTTATACAAAAGTATTAAACTTTTTAAGTTTTAAAATTTAAGAATTTTAGTAGATTTATGAAAATAGAGTGATTATTGCAAACTTGTGCTGAGAATTGAAATTTTATTTTATTGAAAGAAATATATATATACATGTATATATGAGATGATGGTGCTTATGGATACACAAGGTATGAATGAAGAAAAAATG
Organism: Anadara kagoshimensis; assembly: GCA_021292105.1. Taxonomy (NCBI): domain Eukaryota; kingdom Metazoa; phylum Mollusca; class Bivalvia; order Arcoida; family Arcidae; genus Anadara; species Anadara kagoshimensis. Next base: position 41,679,461 of record CM037864.1, read on the forward strand.
TATATAAGTATATGCATTAAGTTGATCATGATATAATGGCAGATACATGTATCTACACACAAGGATCAAGTCTAAAATATACCAGAAGTCATTAATAAATTCTGTGATCATTTTGACAAGAAATTGATCAGATTTGGAATTTATACATATGCTATGTGATTCCTCCATGCATATGTGTTGAACTATTATCTCCTCTGAATCAAATTGCCTCTTGTTATCTACGTTGGAATTTCACTCAGAACTGATCCTAGTCATAATGATCCAAATGTCATATTGATTTTTGTGAGCCCTTCACCATTCTAATACTGATGGCTCCAATATTAGCAAAATAATCTGGAGTTGAGGATAAATCAACCATTCCACCTATCCAAAATGGTGATGCTATGGTTAAGGTTATTATCCAAGGATAAATCAACCATTCCACCTATCCAAAATGGTGATGTTAAGATTACCGTAAGGTTATTATCCAAGGATCACGCATAACTGAAACTTATCCAAATGGCAGCTTCTTACACATGATTACATGAATGTTATAACTGCCCAATTTATGAGAATAGACTTTGACGTCAGATCTTGATCAAACTAGAAATGTTAATATACATACACAATTAAAAGTGTATATTAGTAAAGATTTTATATGAAATAATTGTGATCAGAAAATGTGTGTGATATAAAACTAATGCGTTCTTTATCAAATTGTATGATTTTTAAAAAAAGAGAAGGAAAAAAATCAGATTCTAGTCATTTTGGGAGATGAAACGAAAAAATGAGAAAAATGAATCCTTTTCTTTTTAAAAGAGATTCACTTCACTGAAATAAGATATTATTGGATGTCAGTTGTTGTAAGATTTTTTTTACCCTTAAATATGGAATCAATATTTTGCAGAGAAAATAATAAACAACAATGTATAGGATATATGTGATTTTGTGGCCTAAAATTGAAAAAATGTACTTTATGTTTACTTCTCATTAACTTTATCTACATGTTATGTTTATTAAAACCCTTGCAACTTACATTTTGATGTATATAGTGTGTATATCATATGTAAATAAGAACACAGATGTATAAAGTTCGTTATTTCTGTCTTTTTATGATTTGAAGATAAAAACTTTGTTCTAAAAGTCAAAAGCTTTTATAATTTCAGGGATATTTTAATAGAAATATTTAAACATTTCATTATTTAATTGTAGTTATTACAAACGAATGTATCTACCATAAATGGACATGGCTGATATGTTGTAAAATGAATATAATTAAAACAAAAAGGATTGAATTTGCCTTTTGGGATTTACTGCAAATTTGGAAATTTTCACTTCATTTAAGTGACATTTATTTTATTGACATTCTGTTATTTCACTGTACACATGTATATAGTGACATTGAATGTGTATGCAAGTAAAGTACTGGTTTATTTTTTGCAATATTTTCATTTCCACAACCTCTTCTACAAACTTTTAAGTATGTTAAAATAAAACAAACATGGAACAGTTCCTAATTTACAGTACTTTAAGAATTTACAAGATTTTATTACCTTCATACAGAGGTCATGTCTTTTAGACATGTTTTATTGTCAAACCCACTGTGCAAGCTGTTGATTTTGGGGTTAGATTTAAAAGGGGCTGCCTTCTTGATAAGGTTTCTTACAACACTTTTTGTGTCTTTGAACAATCAGTTTAATCAAAGCAAAACACATTTCACAGTCCCATGTTTTATGTTTCTTACTTATTTTGTTGGCTAAATCAATATCCGTCCATTTACTAACCGCTACAGAAACTTTGATGTAAATATAAATACTTAATATTCTAACACTGTATTTAAATGTAGTATTCACAATAGAGAATATTATGTGTGGTATAGTACAAGGATGGGTAAACCTTTACTACAGAACTGAAATTGAGGTCCTGATCCTGATTTTGTCTCAACTGATTCTCTACGCATTCTCTTTCTATCAAATATTTTCTAAAATATCTAAAAGATTTTCTTCTGATATAATTCCTAATATATTAAAAAATAATTATTTTTAATTATTTTATGCAACATCCCCCCCCCTTCTCTCTCTCTCTCTCTGCATTGGAAAAAACAAAACTATAAAGCCTGATCAGATTTTAAGTAAATTCTCAACCATTTGCAATATATTTGATTCCTTCATAATATGCTCTTTTCCAAATGTTAAGCCTTCATATGCCAAAAGCATAATGAAACCCCTTATAAGGTATCCAAAGAGAATATTACTTTGAACTATAATGATAAAAATAAGGCTGAAATACTAACTAGTCCAAATGTAAAATTTTCAGTGTTTTCTACGAAAACAAATAAGAATATTTACAAAATACATGTATTACAAGCCTGCCCTTTAAAGGTAATAGGTTTTGGACTTGTGAACTGGCCTAAATTTCTAAACTTGGATGTGTTTTACTTATCGTAAATAATTACATTTCTTTTCTTCTAAAATTATAAACTTTGAAAAAAATTCCTGACATTGCAGTGACATGATTTTAAACCTACCAAATAAAATGCCCAAAATTTGTAAAGTAGTACATATGTATTTTAATGAAAATTGTAAATTTTCTGTACATAAAATGTATAGTATTTCATGTAAAAATATGTATGGTAAATCATTGACAATTCATGCATAAATTACAAGCACCGTCATTCATGTATCATAAATATGTTATGATATTGATATAAAATGAAAAATAAAATATCAAAAATCAAACTGAAGTCTTCATTATATTTAGTGTAGTAGTACTGAGCTAGTTGAGGTGACGTAGTGATGAATATAGAAGAGTGTTTGTTTGCCAGACTTTTCTGATCTAAATCTTTAGCCTTGTGTTTTCCATGACAGGAGTTTAGAGTTGAATAATGGTGTTTAACATCCCAGGTGAAGAATATTTCACTTATATTGAGATGTCACCAGCTATAGGCAAAGGTGCAGAAATGTTGCCTGTGCGTTGGGCTGATGGCATTATACAGCAGGGTTCTTTAGCTTGCCAAGCCTATCGTGACATGGGACCTTACCGGTATTTATCTTAAGTTCCCATCCCAAAGAGCTGTGACTTTCATTTCATAATGCCAATTGCTTGGCAAAAGAACAGTCACTACCCACTTTCAAGTCTTAGGTCAGACCTGGTCAGGGTTCAAACCCACAACCTCCCACTTACGGAACGAGCACTCTACCAATTGAGCTACTACAGTTCCATAACAGGAAGTATCCACTATAATACCGATTTGAACTACTGGGTAATTGCATTTACTGTAAACTTGTGTCTGCTATGCAGGGTGAGCTATCTATACTGGATATGTAAAGGTTGAGATAAGCTATATCCACAGGGTTTGAATAAGAAATTCTCTTTTATATTTTGATTGTAAATATTGCTAAATTTCTAGGTCCTCCACCATACTAAATTCACTAGCCTCTGCCACTTGTAAAGAACCTTGTTTTACTTTTAGATTTTTAATGTCAACATCCATTGTCAATTGTTTTAATAGAATTGTCACTTTCAGAAAAAGTGATAGTCATTAAATTGGCTTAACTTTAATAGTCGCGATATTATTTTGTATTGAAGGCTTTATACATGTATTGGCATGAATAAAATGTATAGTCACCAATATAGCCGAAAGACTGTAAATACAATATAAGACAACAATCAACCAACTATGCAAGGAACTTCTGTGATTGAGGAGATGAATATTTCCATTAAAACTGGAGATTACTGGTAAACGTCTCTGAACTGAAATTTGTATGTATGGTTCTTGTCTATCAAACATTTTCCAAACATTATTTCAAAATTTACATTTTGAATAATGGTGTTTTATGTCCCAGACAGTTTTTCATGTATATGTAGGCGGCCAGTTCTGTATTAGTATGGGAAACTGGAGTGCCAGAAGAAAACTACCATTCTTCAGCAAGTAAACCAACAAACTTTTCACATAAGGATCTGCTCAAGTGGAATTCGAACCTAGGTGGTACAAAGTGATGTGATCCGTAAGTGTACTCTTTAGAGTACTCGGCTACCAAAGTCCCAAAATTTCCCCAAGTAATATGTACTTGACAACAAAGAACATGCCAACACGAAATATAATGGAATATAAAACAAGATAAAACATAACCAGACCACTGATTACCAAAACCCAGCTTTGTAAAGACACTGGGCATAATGACAGAATGGTGTATTGTTGCTGTGGTTCAAGTACCTGCTGAATTTACAGGCGGTTCATTATTTTATTTCATGTCCCATAGTTCCATGTTCCTTTTATTTCCAATTTTGATTACACACCTGGCATGTGTTGCAAGCTAAATAGAAAGTGCTTACCCTTTCAGAGCACATGTTTAACCTAATTTGCCAGCTTCAAAGTTTTTACTTTGTTTGAGATTTTGGTATGGGAATGATTGGTATCCTTATTTTTGATAAATGTCCTTTATGGTTTACAAAAGATATACAAATAATGATAAAAGAAATTTCATGTTTATATACAGTTTTTATTAGTAATGTATAAGCACCTATTGTAAATAACAAAGTACTGCAGACAATACATGTATATTTCCCCTTATCTGTCTTCAGAAACTGTAAATCTTTTTCCAAACAAGGAACTATAGAGATCTGTCCTGAAATGCAGAAAAAAAAAAGTATTTTTTAGTTGCAAATAATAATTTTGTGGTACTACCGTAACAAAGTCTTATAACATTTACTCATGGATTTAAATAAACTAATTACACTTTACTTGGCCACTTTAAATATAAACAAAATGATTTAAATTCACAATAAAAAGCTACAGTAGAAATTTTGTAACCCGAGTATAAATTTATCGATTAACATAGATAATTCAATCGATTAATATAGAGTAATCAAAGACATAACCGTAATTGGTCAGGATTGGTTTTCCACCTTAGTAACACAATGTTCCATTTAGGCCATTTTCACAGGGTGTAGCTCAAGCCCTTTTATTCGAGCGCAAGCTGCCATGTTAAAAATAATCATGTCATCCTACTCTTTATCTGAACCACCCTACCCTTATTGTAATCAATGTAACACTGTAAAATGATCTGAAAAATCTCAAAAGTCAAAATTAAAGCCTTACCTTGCATCATCTGTCCATGAACAATTATCTACTGGTGCCATAAAATTAACTAACTTAGAGTGAACATTGTACCTGAAAATAAGCAGTAAAACATACAGAAATGTCTACATATTGTCATTTGATTCTAAAATAGAGATTATACAAAAATCATCCCTTTATTGTAATCAGAGATAAATCACCTACTTATAACATCATAGAGTACTTGTGGTCTAACTCACACACTTACAAAACACAATAACCTGACACAAATCTCACTGGGGAGATCCTAATGTGGTGAGAAAGTATGTCAGTCCACATGCCAAAGGTTGGGGATTTTCTCCAGACACTCCAGTTTCCTCCACCATCCAAAACTGGCCATCTTGAGGTAAAGTGAAGAAATCTTTACATGGGCTCAAATCTAATCATGGACTTCTGACTTACATGTATAACATCTATTCACAAAAGATGTTCAAATTTTTCTATTTATTTACAAATGGAGGTATATTTTCAAACAAAAATGTTTTGTCAGTTTTTTTTACCGCATCTACCTCCTGTCAAATTACTTGATAGGCAGACAGACAATGTCAAAAACATTATTAACAATCACAAATCAAGAAACCAAATTGTGACTTGGATACAGAAAAGATGTTGCTGTTGGATAAGTCATACAATCTGAAAGTCTACCACCAGTATAACAAGACAAGCTCTTGGGTGAAAAGGAAGAGAGGTCTTCCAAAAAGCACCTGGAGAAAGAAAAAGACAGAGAGAGAGATCACTTGCAACAAATGTGTTAAGTAAAACAATCTTAAATATCTTACCTTGTTTTTCTACCTTTACTTGCTCTTGTATCAACTTTCTTTTTTACTTTATTACGCATTTTCTGTATTTCTAGCCATTGTCTTCAATAAAAAAAGAAAATAACAGTAAAGTAAATGATATGTTAACTAATAAATGGTATAAAAACTATGACTATACATGTGAACTGACTCACCTGAATCCAAAAAAAATTATTTTTTAACTTATCCATTTGTGTGTGTTACATAATTTGTTATCGTAAATTTTATCAAACACTTATTTTTTCCTAAAAACAATGTATCAAAATAATTCACGTAATATCTATTAATTTTAAAATAATTCAATATGAAATTTTTCATTTTCTCTGTATTATCCAATCAGTTTAGATTTTTCCAGATTCTAATTAGATCTTGCATGCTACATGTAGAAATACTTTTGTTGATGAGTCACTTACCTGCTTAGAGCTATGGGATCATTTATGTCTGATGTTTTGCGTTCAATTAATTCCCGTAACTGTTGATGGTAGAAATCACTATCATCAAATATTTCTGGATCATAATTATGATGTTTTTCATCAATCCCTGTACTCTCTTCAATCTGTTAAAGAATCACTCCTAATTAAATATTGATGCAAAGATCAATACACCTTTCATGTATCTCTACTAAACTCCCTCAATTCTATTTCCAAACCCCTTTCAAATGTGGAGCTTCAGTGGTCAAGTGGACAGATCCTAATGTGAAAAGTTTGTCATTTTGCTTGACGAAGGTTGTTGATTTTCTCCATACACTCTCATTTCTTGCACCATCCAGGAACCAACATTTTCAATATATGGGGGGGGGGGGGGGGGGAGTAAAACACCATTACTTCTCTCCATTCTGTTCCTTTTAGTGCCAAAATCTGACTGAAAATGGTGGTTGGCATAAATCAATGTGTTATTGTACAAATATCATAAATTGCATAACATTGGCAGTAAATAAGCATTGAGGATTCTTAGTTTATGGCCGTTACACAAAGACAGGGAGAGATTAAGTATTAAGATTCTTGAAGTGTTGAATTGGAGACATTAAAAAGGATAAATGGATTATGTACATGTATTATGAATATGATTCTTAGTGTTAGATTGTTGAGGGGGGAGAGACAGATGAAGAACAATTATTCTTACTGTATCAGATGGCTGGCTATCACTTTTGTTATCTTCATCATCTGTTTTACCCAGCACTTTATAGACTGACCGTTTCATCTGTGTTCTCTTAATAAGTCTATCTCTATCACTTAAAATCTGTAGGTAAAACATAATATATAGAAGATAATTAAGAGTATTTATGTGATAGAACATTTAATAAATTCTCTATCATATTACAGAATGATACAATCAACCCCTGCTTTGTAATGAAGACATAGAAATCTCAACCTAAAGGATGAGATTTTTTATTTTCCAGACCAAGGCTTGCTACAAAGCAGGGGTTTATTCTTTTTTCCATATTTAATTATTGTCTGCTTTTGTAAAGCTTTATTGTAAAAATTATGCTCAAACAATGCAATAAGAACATTGTTTGCATTGTGCAACCAATGACATCACAATATAAATTGTTGACATCACAATCAAAATCATTGTGACATCATAGCGCATGTAGGTAAGACAGAAAAATATTAGGTTGCATCTGAATATATATAATAGATAAAAGGGCATGTTACCTGTTCAATTTGTTTCAGTGCAGACTGTTCAAAAGCACTAAATGATTTACTGTTAATTTTACCACCAGCCAATCTCGTCTTGTCATTCCACTTCTGTATGGTAATATTTCTGTTAAACATCAAATTTGTAAAACCATTAAAACAACATCATTTTTGTTTTTATTTGATTTTTTCAAAGCTGAGAAAACGTGATATAGAAAGTGATGGTTATATTATGAAAGATTTGATACATATTACTTCATGCAATTTCAACACATAATATAACTTTTATTTACCCATTTCTGTCCAAAATTTTAGAATTTTAGGATTATAGGTAAAACCTGTACTGGGATATAAAATCGCCATCCCCTAACTAAGTATTGACAAATTATTATTTTGTTACCTGAATGTCTGAAAATCTTTGTGTCGTTTTGCAAGGAATTCTGGGTAATCTGTGATTTTCTTTATTCTTTTCATCCCAGCTTTAAACTTGGGTTGACTGACGACCTCTTCCTGCGCCTCATCTTCCGAACCGCTGGTAATTTCTTCATCATCATCATTGTCGGTACTTTTTGAAGTCTTAGATTTTCTACAAAAGTTTATTTATAACATGTAAGAACACATCAAAACAAAACAAACAAAATGCAAAATACAATGTATAAATAAACATAGGTATTTATATTTTTTTCTGTAAACATATTATGTTAGCAATTTCCGCAATGATACAGTAGTACTAATTTAAACCCATCACCAAATTAAATACCATCGTACTACACAAGATGATCCATGATTTATTTAAGCTAATTCAAGTCCATGTGAATTTACCCAAATTATAATTTGTTCTCAAATTTATATACAATGAAATTGGTACACACTTAAATAAATACATTTACAGTATTATCAACTGTCACAAACAAAGTACAAACAACACAATGTACTTACGATGGTGTTTCTGATTTATCACCAGTAATGACATGTTCTGTCTCTTTATTCTGTAGCATCAGTAAAGTCTGTAACTGTATCAGTTTGTCTAATAAAGTCTTCAACATCTGCTGAGCTATAATATACAAAACAAACAAGTTTCAACAATGTATCAGTTTGTCTAACAAAGTCTTCAACATCTGCTGAGCTATAATATACAAAACAGACAAGTTTCAACAATGTATCAGTTTGTCTAACAAAGTCTTCAACATCTGCTGAGCTATAATATACAAAACAAACAAGTTTCAACGATGTATCAGTTTGTCTAATAAAGTCTTCAACATCTGCTGAGCTATAATATACAAAACAAACAAGTTTCAACAATGTATCAGTTTGTCTAACAAAGTCTTCAACATCTGCTGAGCTATAATATACAAAACAGACAAGTTTCAACAATGTATCAGTTTGTCTAACAAAGTCCTTCAACATCTGCTGAGCTATCATATACAAAACAGACAAGTTTCAACAATGTATCAGTTTGTCTAACAAAGTCTTCAACATCTGCTGAGCTATAATATACAAAACAAACAAGTCTCAACAATATAGTCTATAACTGTATCAATTTGTTTAACAAATTTTTTTTCTCAATGACTGCTGCCCGAAATACAGATAAATAATGTTACAAATTTGTAAAGCACTATAAACTGGTATCTATTCATCTAAGTAATTGTAGGTCAAAGTTGCCAAGATAAAATTTTGGATAGCGATGAAACCATCTCAATGTTAAAAATACATACATGTGACATGCCGATTGCCAAAGTGAAATCCCTCTATTAATTTTAATCTTACTTTGCTCAGTCTGCTTAAATTGCTTTTAAGTTGTAAGTGCCTCTGTAGCTGCCACAGGTGGCCTACTCTTTTTAGAACTCCTGAGAGGTGTCTTTAGCATGCACTGAGACACTGAACATCAGTTTTAAGTCTCATCTCAAAGACTTAACTAGTATTTAGCTTTTTACAGCTCTGGTATGGGCAGGAGATGAAAATCATCTCAGAAAATTTCCAAGTCTCGATGAGGTTCAAACCCACAACCCTTTACTTTGAAAGCCAGTAACAGTACCACTCGATCATGTCCACCCATTAATATTAGTTCAATAAGATTTTCTAGGATGTTGAGTTAAAATATGAAATGAGAAATTCCTATTATAAGTTTAAAACTGGAGTCCTGGACTTGATAAACATTTTAACAAATAACCTTTTCACATACACCCTGCTTACCTGATGAAGCTTTCTCTTGAAACTTCTCTCCCCCTGATTCTTCAAATGTCTCCCAGGTGTCAGGCTGTGGGAGTTGATTGACAGCTGTTACTACCTTTTGTAGTTTTATTCTTCCTTCCAATAAACCATCCCAAAGTTCTAAAATATAAAATAGATATATACATATATATTTAAAAATATGTGTATATGGTGTACTCTAAATGTTGAAGGGTAAAAATAAAACTACTTCAAAATTCTCAAGATTCTCTATTTCTCAAAATATAACAATTAAAAGTTATTTCTTAAGTTTTTGAAATGCAAAAATGTGTAAACTACATGTATTTTTCAATAAACAAACTATAGGCTAGACCTTAGGAAATCCAAATATCCTATTTCAGTGTTTGTCTGTACTTCTAAAAGATTGTATAGCCACTTTCATCTACTTTTGGGATGCTTTGGCAACACTGCAAACAAATATGAATTGCAAAGGCCCATATATGACAAAAATAGCTGTTGTAATAATATTGATGCATGCACACACATACATACTCTTTGCTATACCATAAACTCACATGATTCTTCACAGATAAACATAGATGACCAATCAGTCAATTATACTAGTACTGAGCCAAGCAGAAAAGGAAAATGTTGGGGTCAAACACACAGTGGTAAGACAATTTGGGTTTGAAGGCTAATGCCTGAACCACTCGGCCACCATAGTCCCATACTTGCCTATCTTTTCTTGAGACTGGGAGCACGTTTGGGTAAATTTTGATCTTAAATTTTACAAAATCATTCCTAAGGTTTTCCAAGTTTGACTTGACAAAACATAGATAATGCTGTATAATACTAAGGTTTGACTTTTTTACTCCATTGTTTCTTTCCTCATTTTACTGGCATTTGTAAAGTCTTAAAGTCCCCATTACAGTAGATAAAATACCCTCTATGTCCATACATACCCAACTGATATTTAGCTGCTTGACCTTTCTGAACTTCTTCATCAGCACTGGTTTTTGAAAAGCTTGATATTCCACCCTCTTCTGTAAATAAATGTTTATATAATATTACTAGATGTCAATTATCCTTGTACTTGTACCAATCAATCTGTCATTATTATTTAAGTCTTAAAGAAAAAATAAAGACATGGAGAGTAATTAAGAGTTTAACAATATATAACATTCTCATGCTCTTCTTGGCCTCATAATTGGAATGGAAACATAGATTACATAGAAATATGTCAATACTGTACTTTGAAATGTAAATGAAACAGTAAGACACTAATATATTTCCAAAGGACTATATTACATAGATTCTTAAACATTCAGTGAGTTATGAAGCAAATCTTCTTGAAATTCCCAGAAACATGACTTTTTGTAGTAGGTGTTTTGCAAAAGTTTGGCTCTTTAAAATATCTAAAATATTGAATTACAGGATAAAGAACTTAGTGTCCTTATACAACCCTATTACATATACTGTATATTTTAACAAGTGGAAAGTTTTACGAAATCATATTGTTGGTATTTTGCTAAGGTTAAATTTTTGTAATTTTCTCACTCTTGAGGTACATATATATAAAACATGTCAATGTTATTTCAAGAAGAGAACTTTTGCATTTTTTTTCAATTCCACTATACAAAAAAATGTTTGCAATATTTTCTTCAGTTATTAATACCTTCTCCAACAGCTTCTATTCCATCATCTTCATTGTCCATTTCCTCTTCCTCACTGTCCTCATCACCATCATCAACGTCACTACCGTCTTCATCGTCATCATCATCATCATCATCATCTTCATTCATATCCATATCATCATCAGCATATTTGCTGTAATCACCATCATCTACAAAACTTTATAAACCTGCAGTTTTTAAGATTTCATAAATTATTTCTAATGTTTTGTACATGTATATTCCTCCTATCATCAAGAGCACTTCCGTGATACCATGGTGATACTTTTAATCACTACAGTATTTGATAACATTTGATATTTCAAGTGGATACAGTTCACAAATAAAGTTATTGGGAGTCTGAACATTTAAATTAGGACTCGATTAAAGTTCTTAGAACTCTTGGACTTTGGAAACAAGGGTATGGTAATTCCTGTTTATTATTAACCAATGGTTTGGCAATTTTGCTGATGTGAAAAAATTTGTTTGTGTTTCTAGTGGGAATGAAATGTTTTGTACATGTATACAGTGTTTATGAAGGGGGCACTTAGTCATTGACCTCTTACTTACTTTGCCAAATGACCCCATTGTTAATGCCTTAGTCACATTTATCACATATTGCAAAATCTGTATATGAAAATGCCCCCGCCCTGGAAAAATCCTAGATTGAACACTCAATCAATGTGTTACTGGTACCTGAAACTATTCTGTTCTCCTTTAGTAGCCAAATTTAGTTTGTTTTGAAAGCTCTCAATTTCTGCATCTTCTTCTGTTCCTTCTTCAGCATCACTATCAGATATAGTTTCATCAGCATCACCCGATTCCATACTCTCTGACAAGTCATCACTGTACTCATCTGATGACGCCTCAGATTCTTTACTGATGTCATCATCTGTCATAACAGTAGATACAATTTGTAAGTAGGGATTTCCTTTGGAAACTCGGGGTCCAAACATTCTTACCAGGTCAATAGAGCAAAAGAGTGGGTTTTATGCCCCAGTCAAGATTCTTTCACTTATATCAAGACAATAAATTCATGGACGGTGGAGGAAACCAGAGTGCTTGGAGTATTAACCCACCTAAGGGAAGTGAACTGACAAACTCTTTTGATAAATTAAAAGCTATCCTGCGTGAGATTCAAACCTAGGGCTGAGAGGTGCTGTGATCCATAATCACTCGTTTTAGACCACTCAGCCACCAAAGTCCATCATAGAAGAACAGAGAACAAAAACATTTTGCAGTTGTCTCATTTACTGATTCGAAAATTGATAATGACCATAATGGAAGAGGTTTTAAAAAATAACATGATCATCATGTACCACAATAGACTTAGCATAAAAAACCCTCATAAACTCACTACAATAAATTCCAGCAAAATCAGTTTAGCAAACACATTCTCAATAGAAATGAATAATGAATGGGATGCTGTTATACCTGCATAATCCAGTCAAGTATATCATACATCTCTAGAATTAAATTAAAATCTGTAACATTCCGTTCAGAAATATTAGTTATTAGAATGCTGACATAACAATTATCAGTGAAATAATCAAAGGGCAATAACTCTACATAAAGGAGTGTGGATTAACAAAAACTTGAATGAGATATTTTTATGCTTGTATCATGTTTCTTCAAATTCAATGCAGAATTTCTTAATTATAATTTCTTTATAGACAGACTTACCTGAAAATTCTCCACTGTCATCAAGTTTTTTTCTCGATGTTTTCTTTCCAGCATATTTTTTATCTATGTCACCTAAACTTACGACAGTTTTTTGTCGTAATTTGCTTGGTTCTGAAGTGCTGACTGTATAATCATCATCATAGCCAGCATTTTTCTCAACTTTAGCAGAAGTATAAACTGAAAACAGAAATTCAAAAGGTTCTTAAAATGAATAAGTGAGGGAGTGAATTATTGGTTAAAGCCCATCAGCAATGAGAATTTATGAATTACAATGTAATGTTGAATAATTTTTTCACATCCAACTTAATGTTTTATAAAGGTTCAACAATAATAATACATTAGGAGACAAGCACTTCTGGGAAAATCGGTCACTTGGGTATTACATGTATGCCAAGGCACAGCACATAAAGGTTTGTGGCCTTCAAGGCTTGGAATCACAACTGCAATACAGAGAAGCTGTATAAGCAGAGAAACAAAGAACGCAGTGGAAACCCATGGTGGCAGGTAGTAATTACAAATGTAGTATTGAACAATTAAAAAAAATTTCAGAATCGATCATATGACAAAAACTGATTGATCATTGAATTAGGGATGAAGATAAGCTTGAACCCAGTAGTCATTGGCTACTTAAATCAGTCTGGGCCCCTTACTGTTTACATATTTTAGCTATGTATTACTATTAAAACTTTTTTTTTGAAGTGAGCTGGGCCCCTAACTCAAAATAGGTAAGCTTCATCCCTGTTGAATAATCAAAAGTCAAGATTTTAGCCTATTTTTCTTTAATCAGAGTATATAAACATACACAGCCTTATATATGGGTTATAGTATGGCTAAATATATCAACTATTTTGAGTTTTGACGACACCTCATGGTTGGAAACCAGTACTGTCATTTTGTAATATTGTTTTCAGTAGTTTTTTTTTTTTTTTGTGTTGATCTGTGTTTCCTTCTACAGCTGGAACACCTTTTTGGCAGCGCACATTCTTTGCCGATATTAATTGGTCAAATTCAAAGCAATGATTGAAATTGTTATGCATTTAACGATGATTTTTTCTATTATCACTGATAATGCTTTCATCACTATTGGCAGGTGGCAGAGGGTTAACCTGGTATAAGATAAGGGTTTAACAAAGGCAGGACCAGTGAACCTAACACTTGATTACACAGCACACAGCAAGGTACATGTCAACATTGAAGAAAGTGCATAACAACATAAGACGCAGGACAAGGCAAAGTGGAACAGAGCACACAACAACGGTGGATGAAGTGCACAGCAAAGTGGGATGCACCACACAGTAACATGGCATACAAGGCACAGCAATGGGGACGAAGTGCACAGCAATACAGAAATCAACCTGTGGCAGTAAAGGGTTAACAGCTCTGCAACTCAAGAAATGAGACTTGAACTTGGCTAATTTATTCAAAGCTATGCCATTCGGCAGGTCTTGTTAACTGGCAATAAGTCAGGTGTTATCCATAAAATAATAATAAAGAAATAGCTTGAGGTTATGCTACATAATACACAAAGAATGGACTGGAGAGTAGTATTTCCAGAACTTTCATTCGATCTAGACTTTGCTACCAATTTTTTTAAAAAAAACTGTATGTACAAGTTAAGAATATTTCATTTAAATTGACACAGTTCAGTTGTGGGATGGTGTAGGAAACCAGAGTGCCCAAAGAAAATTGTTGCCAAGTGAAATGACAAACTTTTTCACATAAATATTATTTAGGGTCAGCCCAAGTGAAATTCAAGCCTGTTATTGGAGTCACTTTGTTTGTGACAGTGAGTTATGTTCAATATTTATGGAAAATCCAATAAACTTATGAAGTTTGGTATTTTCACTTACTCTGTTACTAAAAATTGAGAGAGAGGGAGAGAAGAGAGAGAGAGAGAGAGAGAGAGAGAAGAGAGAGTATGTGTGTGTGTTGATTACGTACAATCGTCACTGTCTTCTGGATCGTGAAATACAGGTGCTGGGTTTGTTAATTGTGCAAGTTCTTCTGCTAAAGTCCCCATGCTTTCTGAAACAAACCGGAAATGTATTAACATAGCACTTCGCGACACAGTTTCGAATAAAAAATCCAAATATTTCTTACTACGACCCATAATTTTATAAATAGTTAATTTTATAAATATTTCGAACTTTTTATATAATAATACCATTGGATGCTTTAATTCCGTTTATTTTCCTTGTATATTCTTTTTGTAAACAAATGCACGTGGCTTCACGCCCACAATGCAACAGAAAAACATGGCAGCGCCCATGGAAAAAGTTGCATGAAGTTGTAAGCCCATAAAATGCATTCAACATGCAAGGGAGTTTGAAGAAAGTCGTCCAGAAACAAGCATACGACATTCTTTCTCATCGTTATGGAATACTTATTGTGTTAGCAGCTATTGTCATCATTACAGTATCTGCATTTCATTTTGGAGAGGTAGGTGGACCACCTTTTTCACCCCCCCCCCTTTACATGATGCACTAATGAATGTTCAGTAGGGAGTTACAACACTGCTGAGTTCAAATGATATTTAAAGCAGCAGTAATGTTTGCAAGATGAGTCATTGACTTGCCATCACTTAGCACTCATTAGTCTAGAAATCATTACTAGAATAGTTTTTCAGATGAGACTCAAAACCGAGGTCCTAGCTGTGACACATTGCACCCTAAAGACACCTCTGTAGAGCTCGAATAAGAGTAAGACATCTATGACCCCCAGATTTGTACAACTAAAACCGACCGAAACAGATTGCGCAAGATAAGATAAGTAATAACAACTGTACAGTGATATTCCCATTTCTTTCAGGGGGACTATACACTTGTGGTGGGCTGGACTTGTCAGATGGCCAGGTCCTGGTTTTGCCACTGCATTTTTCCATATCCTGTAATACACTAATAAATTAGAAATCTACATCTGTATCTGATCTAATGTAGAAACCACCATTGGTTGGTTTTAATGGTGGTGTCTGTGTAGGGAGTTTAAAACCTTTCAATGGTGTTTCCATGAAGTCTCTAACACTTGCAAAATATAGGTTGCTAAAACAAAATCCTCAAAATTAAGACTAACCAAATCAGTCAGAACCACAAGTCTAATTTAACATAATTATATTGGTATAGGTGAATTTTTGTAATTATTTGTGTATTTATTTTCAAAACACTGTACCCTAAAAGTTACATATCAATATCTATATTAATATATATACGTATTTGCAAAACTGAATCTTCAAAGCAAGACTGGCTAAGTAAGATAAAGCACTTGTAACAAATATAAAAGTGAGGGGGATAAGCATTGCTTTAAGATAGCAATTTTATACTGTTTTCATACTATATAGTAGCTCATTGAATATTCTGGTGTATCTCATTATTTTGTATTTTAGCACTTGCCATAATTATGTCTATTTGTTTATAAATTCAGATATTCATGTTTACATTTACTTATTATTTCAGGCAGTGTTGGAGTGGAGCCATGAGAAGTATGCTGTAGTGTTTAACTCTTACAGTGATAACCTGGCTGGTCGTTCATTTAGAGAAAGGTATGTGGAAACTTCCAAAAAAGTTTGACCAAAAATGACTATAGAATTTTTCATAGAATTTGAGAAAAAAGACATTTAAAGGTCGCCGGTCACCAAAAACCGAATTTTTTTTTAGTACTATTTTCCGAAAGATTACATCATAAAAAGTCGATTTAGCCACAAATAACATTTTTTAATCATTTCTGTCCTTTTTTACAGCGTAAATTAAAGTCCTAAAACTGTTAAAAATTGTGTTATCTCCCTTTGGTAGTAAAAGGGCACAAAACCGGAAGTGACGCAGAAGGTGTTATCCCAGCTATTTAGTAAATGAAGCTTGTATAGTGAACTGTATTTATTACTCAGATTTATCGGAAATAACTTCTAGTGTTTTTATATATTTATTTATTTTTTTAGCATTGGGTATTTCAGTTTCCTTCAGCAGAAAAAAATAAATAATAAACATAATAATCAGAAACAAAAACAAATAAAGAAAAAAAAACTATATTTGTGTTTGCTCTATGTATGATATACTATTTACTAATACTATTACAAAACATAATTTACATTATTTATTTATTTATTTATTTATTATTTTTATCTATTTATCACACCGAATTAATAAAAAGAACACACATTTTTGTCTTTTATTTAAAATATTATTCATATTTATTTTCATTAATATTTAATATCATTCTGATTATCCTTATATCTCTTTTAAATTTATTTATTTATTTATTTATTTATTTATTTATCACAACAAATAATAAAAGAACCCAAATTTCCGTTTTTTATTTAAAATATTGTTTTTTATTTTTATTAATATTTAAATCATTTTAATTATCTTTACATATCTCTGATTAATTAATTTATTAATTAAGTTATTTATTTATTTATTTAATTGATTTTAATTCATATTTGATTAAGAAATTGTCCCATTTTTAATTCCTTTTTAGATTAAAATCAAAGATTTATTATTATTATTATTATTATTATATTATTATTATTATTATTATTACCCATGTAATGAATAAAAAAAACACGTTTTCGGGTAGAATCTGGGTCCAAGACCTGTAGTTTTTGTACAACGAAAATATCAAAATAAAGGTTTAAAAAATAATTTCTTATTGTCTCTCAAATAAAATATTTCACCCCAGTATTACTTAAATATGAAAACAATTTCAATTCAATAGCTTCCTATTCTTATTTGCAGTAAGTTTAATCATCATCATCATCATCATCATCATCATCATCATCATCACCATCATCATCATTACTGTTTCCATGATAAAATAAAAAAATAAATAATAATTTTCATTTAATTACTTAATTACGCTTAATTTTTATGGGATGAAAAGAACGTCATCAAAATGTCATACTAGTGGGATTATGCTAGACTAACTAAGGACTCAAAACTCGAGTAAAACTTTCTTTCATTTATTCATAATAAATTAATAATGTTCAAAGTGTGATTTACACCTCCTCACATACTAGTAATTAAGAGATTATCAATATGCTACATTGGAAAACATCCTGTTTAGAAGTAGACATTTACCACCTGTAATTAACAGAGTTTACTGTACAATATGCAACATTAATTGGCACGTGCGTATATCTATATGATATACACGGTAAATGTTATTTGTCATTTTTGCTGGATTCTGAAATCGATAATAAATTAAAGTTAATTAGATTAGTTAATTTGAACAAGACATACGTCTCTGTTTGAACGTGTGAATTGGTGAACTGATTGAATAACGGAATTAAATTAATTTTTGAAAATTAAAATTGTTTAAAATGTATATATTTGACTGAATTCATTCATAATAATTTGAATTGTCTTCAAATATACAGCTCTTATTTCCCTGACTTATCTTGTAATGTTTAATCTAAATACATTCAAAACAATTAAAAAGCTGCATGAAGGACTTGTGTAAATCTGACTTTAATTAGTTCTGAATTTTGTGGAAAAAACATGTTCATCGGTCATTGTGATTTTATTATATCCAAACTTTACAAAAAATATCATTTTGACTTGATATCAAACTTTAAAACCCTTCAAAACACAACACAAACCCACATGTAATATATGAATACATATATAGGTAATGTGTCTTTCCTCAGCAGCTTAACACCATGTTAGTCATCAATTAGGTCGCCGGAAAGTTACGAGCGGTGTCGGAAACTACCGAGTATTAGCAGTTCGTTAAGGTAAGGTTTTAGTGTATTACAGGTAAATGTAAGGCGTGGGAAACCGTCAGACATATCAATATTGACTATTCTACCCATAGGAATGCAAAATACAAAATTGATAAATTTGGTGACCGGTGACCTTTAAAGTTTTGCTCCAATTTGAACATATTTGAACATATTTGGTATGTGTTCTGATTTCTGTATTTGGTTAACAATTTAATACTTAATTTAATTTGTTTAAAATTTATAATTTAATTTAGCTTCTTGTACATGTAAATTCAAAACAGCTATATCATGCCAACATTGTAGTGTTATATTGGTACATGTTCAATTTAAAACGTTTTGGTTAAAATTGTTTAATAAATGAATGTAAAAATTTTTATTAGAGTGGAGTGGAGTAATTGAGTTTTTTGTTCCAGTCAAGAATCTTTTATTTATATCAAAGTGATCAGTTCAGTGATTGTGGGGAAAACCTGAGTGTTTGGAGAAAACTGCTATCCTTTAGCAAACGAACTGACAAAGTTTCTCACACTAGGACCTGCTCCCAGTGGGGTTAAGACATACATGTAGTCCATGAGAGGACCTGTGATCCATAAGCGTGCACTAAACACCACTAAGCCACCAAGCTTTTTGCTGACTATACACCAAAGGTGTGCTGTTTTTCTGACAACTCTTTATTGTATTATTTTTGTTGTTCTACAGATTATGTCTGCCAGTTCCTATAGACATTGTGTATACATGGGTCAATGGAACAGATCCATTGCTGCTCAATCAACTCAGACACTTCAAACACAGCATGGAATCAGAGCTAAATGTATCAAGGTATGACAGTGGTTTATTTCAATGTTAAATGGATGATATTTTATAATCATACAAAACATTTTTGAAATTGACTATGTTTTATTTTGTGGAATTTGTGAAACAAACCATAGATAGCAATTTAAATTATATTTCAAATTTGATGTAGACCCATGGTTTACATTTTATTTTTTCAGTAGGACCTTTAGTTTTACATCTACAGCCTACACATACCAAACTACATTGCTTAAAATTAAATTGGGATAAAGTCAATTCTGTAGATATCCAAACCATACACAAATGCTTTGAACCTTACACGGATGCATGGATCTCATGTCAGTATATTAAATTTTATGATGTAATTGATTCACTAAATATGTCATCAGTTCTCTATATATACACAGTGCCAGACTAAATCTTGCACTTTTTTGTTCACTTTCAGTATAAATACTTCATTAAAAAATCTAAACTTCTTATACAGTAAAACCTTGATTTATCGCCACCTTTTATGACAGAAAATTTTGGCATTATAAAGGTGATTGGGAATAATTCTAGGGAGGGTTTTGAGGGGAAACAAAATGCATTTTGGGAGAAGTAAGGTGTCCCAAGTTTGGGGTGGCCTGCATTTATGTACCCTGGCAGATTTCAGAACATAGTTCTATGTAACCCTTCAAGTAAACCGATCAGTATGTGAGAAATTGCTTTGTAAGTTGACAAGTTTCAATATAACAGTGTTTTAGAATTAAAATAACCATGTACAGTTAAATCTTGATTCATCTCTAATATTTCTTCAGTCAAATTTGTCATTAGAAATTGATAAAATTGATAGAGGTTTATAAAGACAAACATAAAAGAAATAGATTTTAGGACTTCAACATAGTGTGGTGATAAGCTAGATGGAAAAGTTTTCGAAGAGCAATATAACAAGAAATTTACTATATTGATATACATATACCTGGTATATAAATTGTTACCTCATGTAAATATCTCTCAAGAAGAGACATTTAAGCAGTTCATTCTACAAAGAACTCCCATTAGAAACTATGAGAATAGACACAGTAGCAACCCCCCCCCCCCTTTGCTATAGACCAACCTCTTGGACATGGGACCTTACATTGTAGATAACATCAGAAATGCACATGTTTTAAATTAAATTTGAAGTGGTCACTTTATAAAAATTGTTTCCTGTGGCAAATTTCTATTAAAATTGTCACTTATTTGGTGGTTGTCTCCCTTGGGCAAGGTTCCAGTCAAATGTTCACTTGCTGGATTGCCGTATCCTTTGTAAAGGATTTTATTAAAGGTATACATCTGTAGTTAGAATTATAGTCATTTCGTACCATGACCATTTCGTACCATCCATTTCGTACCATATCAACTACCATTTCGTACCATGTCCATTTCGTACCATGACCATTTCGTACCATAATCTTTGACCATTTCGTACCATACACTCAAGCCATTTATCATTTATAAAAACTACATAACTACCATTTCGTACCATATAATAGTTAAGTGTTTCCAATTCCTACAATAAATTTCGTATCATATTGAAAGTCTCTCTCTCTCCTCTCTCTCTCTCTCTCTCAACATAGTTCTTGCATTATACAGTAACGGTTCTTCAATGAAAACTCAATAAGACGAACATCTTCAAATGGAAAAAACACTTGGACTTTGAGAATCTATGTTAAAAACGATGTTTTTTGCTGAACTATGGACATCAGATCAAAAATAAAGGCCGGGTCACAAAATTTACAAATGATAAAGTGGAGAATTTTATCAATGTTCTTTTTCTTCCTGTTATTCATATCAGGCTAATTAATACATGTATTAATAAGAAACACTTAAAAAAATCTTATCAATAAAGAACCTTTTTTTTTAAAATATAATCAACAAATAATGTCATTATATTT
Source organism: Anadara kagoshimensis (assembly GCA_021292105.1). Taxonomy (NCBI): domain Eukaryota; kingdom Metazoa; phylum Mollusca; class Bivalvia; order Arcoida; family Arcidae; genus Anadara; species Anadara kagoshimensis. The sequence continues at coordinate 41,700,930 of CM037864.1, forward strand.
TATAAATATGGTACGAAATGGTAGTATTTTCCGGCATGTGCAGATTTTGAATGCATTATTTTAATAAAATTTGCAAGTCATTTCGTACCATAGAAATGGAAAATTTGGGTACGAAATGGTCATGGTACGAAATGGTTATGGTACGAAATGATCATATGGCATGGTACGAAATGGACAGAGTTGGGTACGAAATGGTAAATTTGGGTACGAAATGGTCATGGTACGAAATGACTAGCTTCGTGTAGTTAAACTTAAGCATAAATTCATTAGATAATTATTCCTTTCAACTTAGATCAGTGACCAGGGATGAGAAAGGGTAAGTTTGTATCAGTAATGAATTTGCTTGGAACTTCAAACATTTTACAACTCTATAGAACAATGGTTATTTGCTTATGTTTTAATCTTTCTTAGCTAGGAGATATTATTGATAGTTATGAGACAGTAACTCAGTTACCATAATTTAAAACTTTAATATTGTATATTTTCTGCATTCACATGGAATTTTTTTTATTTTTCCCAATTTTGTTCTATTAAAAGCATGGATTAATCTATGTTTAACAATTTTTTTTCAAGTCTCACTTTTAACAAGTTTTCTTTTTTTCAAATCTCACTTTTAACAAGTTTTTTTTTTTCAAATCTCACTTTCAACAAGTTTTTTCAAAGTGAAAAAAGAAAAAAGTTTCAAGCAAACTCTGCTGGTTACAAGATGATTTAATTTTATCTATGTATACTGGTTATGGCATCCAGCTTATTTATCTCCATTTTAAATGGCTAGAATAAAATCTTGCACAGTAAATTACGTTGGTTACTATGGTAATATATATGTACATTGTATGTTTATAAAATAGCTTAGAATTGTATACAGTGTATGTCGAATGCTGAAATGCTTAATGTTGAAATGAATCCGCATGAAAATCGAGCTTGATTATAATGGGATAAATGTGTAAATACTATGGAAACCAAATAAGATAAATAAGAAATCTGCAGATCACACGTCTCACTTGAAATGTGCTTCTTTAAGAAAACTTTAACAACATTTTTGTACATGATAATTCCTGACATAGTATGACGCATGAAAAAAATACATTATTTCTATGACTTTAGTTTCAGGTGAGACAAAAACCAATGTGGTTATGGCTATTTGTTTTAGGTTGCATGCTGTTGTTGCAAGAATGTGATAATACATGTATATATTAGCTAGAAGTATATAATGTTCTATGTCAAAATAAATATCTATGCTGTTTGTTTTTTGGTATATTACTTTATATTGGTCAGGTTTGTGTCTTGCATTTCACCTAGAAGAAAACAACCTCCTTTGCATTAGTTTGTTAATTAAGTGTAATGTAACTGATTTATGGTACTCATTGCATGGCTATGGCAGTTCGTTATACATGTATTACATAGCAATCATAACTCACAAGAACCATAAGTTGATCCATATTTTCTCCCTTCTTTTCTGAGAGACTGGGCAAAAAACTACTTTTGGAACAACATTCTCTCCCTTTCTTCTTTTAGCCTTTCCCTACCTTCCCCCACTTTCCCCGCCTTCTATCATCCATCATTTCTCTTCTTCCTACTTTTCACCTTTTCTTGCCTACCAATTTTTTGTCTCCATCCCTTATTCCTTCCAAATATCCCCTTCTACTCTCTTCGCTCTTTTCCTTTCCCTCCTTTCCCACTTCTACTTTCCCTCCTTTCCAATCCCTTTTCATCCCTACCCACTTCCCCCTTCCACCTTTTCCACATTTCCATTTCCAATTCTTACTTTCCTTTCCTTCTTTCCCACTTTTCCCTTCCTCTCTTCTCTCCCTCCCCTTCAAACTTTTCCCTTTGCTTGACTTTCTACTATTTCCTCTCCCTCTTTTCAGGTTTGATTCACATTCAGGATAAGACAGTCAGTTCATTTGCCAAAGGAAGGTGATTTTCTCTGGGTACTCTGCTTTCCTTCACTGTTCCAGAACTTGTATCTTGAATATAAGTGAATTAATCTTGATGCCGACATAAAACATATGTCACCTACCACATCTTATCAGGTAGTCAGAATAATTCTGTCACATATGTCACAGAGTCACATAATTGAATTGGTACAAAAAGTTGCTGAGCTTTAAAGTTACCACCAACGACCTTTGGATTATCTCCCTTGTCTATGATTTACCAGACAGTGAGTTGATGAAGTTATAATTTTAATTTTTAATAAATTAACTGTTTATTATTTATTATTATTTATTTAGAGAAGAGAAGTGTGTATTCCCAAATTGCCTAACAACAAACATGGTCATCCTTGACCCTTCTCTGCCTCCAGATATGACCTTGACCAAGCTGTCAGAGGAATACCCAGTGTTTACCAAAGCTACATCTATGAAAGAAGTCAGCTCTCATCTAGACGATAAAATAAGATACACTGTAGTATACTTCTCCAGTGATGATGAAGGTATATATTTAATATTTAGTATTTTTTTAAAAAAATCTTTGCTCAAAAATCTACTGTTTGTCAGTAAAAAGCATACCAAAACAAGTTATAACTGAAATGGGATGCAATTTCAAAAATGTCCCCAAACAAACTCCATCTTGGAAGTCTACATGTATGTTTTCCAAACCATATGCATGATCATAGTACATGTAGCCAATGGCATATCTACTACACCCAAAAATTGATATTGTGAAGTTTCATAAAGATAATAAAAAAAAATGTTAAATAGATTTTGAGAAAAGCGACAGACTAAATGTTGTCAGAAAAATGGAGTAAAAACTGTAACACTCCCCACTTCAGTTGGGGGAAATAATAATCAGTTCTTGGTTTCAAAACAATTTAGGTAGAATAAAATGTTATTGAATCATATTTTGGAAATCTTGAAGTAATTCTTGTTCATATCACACAAATAGGTACCAAATGTGACATATGTGATATATAAAGAGAATTTAAAGTCAACTATGGACTTTATAGATTAATGGTCATAACAGCAGGTTCTACAGTGCTTCATCTTAGAAAGAGGGGGTATTAAATTCAAGTTTTCATCTGTTCTTCTTTCTTTCCGTCTGTCCAAATTCTTGTCCGCAGGAATTCTCCAAAACTATGAAGCACTATTTACTAAAACTAAGTGCAAAGTATCAACATAGATAGGAGATGTACATATCTTTAACCTGGGTTGGTTTGCTCATTTTCCACAGTGTTATAGGCCTTTGAATGTTACATAAGTGCAAATCACAATGAAAGAACCTGCTGGCAGAGGATCCTAATTCACTGAATTTGCTTGTTTTATTTCAATTGATTTTAGTCAGTTGCAATACTGTTTTATACTGTTGTGATTAAAATGATAAATTAAATGTTTTTGATTTTCAGTGAAAGAGTCCTTGTCAACACATCTGATGATTAACCAGTTAAATACAACAATAAAGAGAGGCTTCATTGTAAGTATGACATTTATATAATACTTTATCAAACACACCACTTATTTACAAAACAGAGATTAAACAGATTCAGCTTCATAAGTATTGTATAAGAAGAAACATTCACAATTCTATGAAATTTGTGAAAGCATAGTCCTGCTAAAATAGGTTACTTTTTGAAAGAATTTCTCAGGAATAAGCAGCTAATGATGATTGTAGCTAACAGGAATGGAAACATAGCTTCTGATATAAGTTTATGAGATTGACACCTTCTTGACTTTTATCTATTACACATTTACTTTCAGACAAGTGATTGGACAGTACACAACAGTATTCTGATGTCAGACATTATTATTTTGTGTTTATTTTCAGACAAGTGATTGGACAGTTCACAACAGTATTCTGATGTCAGACATTATTTTGTGTTTATTTTCAGACAAGTGATTGGACAATACACAACAGTATTCTGATGTCAGACATTATTATTTTATGTTTATTTTCAGACAAGTGATTGGACAATACACAACAGTATTTTGATGTCAGACATTATTATTTTGTGTTTATTTTCAGACAAGTGATTGGACAATACACAACAGTATTTTGATGTCAGACATTATTATTTTATATTTATTTTCAGACAAGTGATTGGACAATACACAACAGTATTTTGATGTCAGACATTATTATTTTATATTTATTTTCAGACAAGTGATTGGACAATACACAACAGTATTTTGATGTCAGACATTATTATTTTGTGTTTATTTTCAGACAAGTGATTGGACAGTACACAACAGTATTCTGATGTCAGACATTATTATTTTATGTTTATTTTCAGACAAGTGATTGGACAATACACAACAGTATTCTGATGTCAGACATTATTATTTTGTGTTTATTTTCAGACAAGTGATTGGACAATACACAACAGTATTCTGATGTCAGACATTATTATTTTGTGTTTATTTTCAGACAAGTGATTGGACAGTACACAACAGTATTCTGATGTCAGACATTATTATTTTGTGTTTATTTTCAGACAAGTGATTGGACAATACACAACAGTATTCTGATGTCAGACATTATTATTTTATATTTATTTTCAGACAAGTGATTGGACAATACACAACAGTATTTTGATGTCAGACATTATTATTTTATATTTATTTTCAGACAAGTGATTGGACAGTACACAACAGTATTTTGATGTCAGACATTATTATTTTATATTTATTTTCAGACAAGTGATTGGACAATACACAACAGTATTCTGATGTCAGACATTATTATTTTGTGTTTATTTTCAGACAAGTGATTGGACAGTACACAACAGTATTCTGATGTCAGACATTATTATTTTATATTTATTTTCAGACAAGTGATTGGACAATACACAACAGTATTCTGATGTCAGATATTATTATTTTGTGTTTATTTTCAGACAAGTGATTGGACAGTACACAACAGTATTGTGATGTCAGACATTATTATTTTATATTTATTTTCAGACAAGTGATTGGACAATACACAACAGTATTCTGATGTCAGACATTATTATTTTATATTTATTTTCAGACAAGTGATCGGACAGTACACAACAGTATTTTGATGTCAGACATTATTATTTTATGTTTATTTTCAGACAAGTGATTGGACAGTACACAACAGTATTCTGATGTCAGACATTATTATTTTGTGTTTATTTTCAGACAAGTGATTGGACAGTACACAACAGTATTTTGATGTCAGACATTATTATTTTATGTTTATTTTCAGACAAGTGATTGGACAGTACACAACAGTATTTTGATGTCAGACATTATTATTTTGTGTTTATTTTCAGACAAGTGATCGGACAGTACACAACAGTATTTTGATGTCAGACATTATTATTTTATGTTTATTTTCAGACAAGTGATTGGACAGTACACAACAGTATTCTGATGTCAGACATTATTATTTTGTGTTTATTTTCAGACAAGTGATTGGACAGTACACAACAGTATTTTGATGTCAGACATTATTATTTTGTGTTTATTTTCAGACAAGTGATTGGACAATACACAACAGTATTCTGATGTCAGACATTATTATTTTATGTTTATTTTCAGACAAGTGATTGGACAATACACAACAGTATTTTGATGTCAGACATTATTATTTTGTGTTTATTTTCAGACAAGTGATTGGACAATACACAACAGTATTTTGATGTCAGACATTATTATTTTATATTTATTTTCAGACAAGTGATTGGACAATACACAACAGTATTCTGATGTCAGACATTATTATTTATATTTATTTTCAGACAAGTGATTGGACAATACACAACAGTATTTTGATGTCAGACATATTATTTTGTGTTTATTTTCAGACAAGTGATTGGACAATACACAACAGTATTTTGATGTCAGACATTATTATTTTGTGTTTATTTTCAGACAAGTGATTGGACAATACACAACAGTATTTTGATGTCAGACATTATTATTTTGTGTTTATTTTCAGACAAGTGATTGGACAATACACAACAGTCATTATTATTTTATATTTATTTTCAGACAAGTGATTGGACAATACACAACAGTATTTTGATGTCAGACATTATTATTTTGTGTTTATTTTCAGACAAGTGATTGGACAAAACACAACAGTATTCTGATGTCAGACATTATTATTTTGTGTTTTTTTCAGACAAGTGATCGGACAGTACACAACAGTATTTTGATGTCAGACATTATTATTTTGTGTTTATTTTCAGACAAGTGATTGGACAATACACAACAGTATTCTGATGTCAGACATTATTATTTTGTGTTTATTTTCAGACAAGTGATTGGACAATACACAACAGTATTTTGATGTCAGACATTATTATTTTATATTTATTTTCAGACAAGTGATTGGACAATACACAACAGTATTCTGATGTCAGACATTATTATTTTATATTTATTTTCAGACAAGTGATTGGACAATACACAACAGTATTCTGATGTCAGACATTATTATTTTGTGTTTATTTTCAGACAAGTGATTGGACAATACACAACAGTATTCTGATGTCAGATATTATTATTTTGTGTTTATTTTCAGACAAGTGATTGGACAGTACATAACAGTATTCTGATGTCAGACATTATTATTTTGTGTTTATTTTCAGACAAGTGATTGGACAGTACACAACAGTATTCTGATGTCAGACATTATTATTTTGTGTTTATTTTCAGACAAGTGATTGGACAGTACATAACAGTATTCTGATGTCAGACATTATTATTTTATATTTATTTTCAGACAAGTGATTGGACAGTACACAACAGTATACTGATGTCAGACATTATTATTTTATGTTTATTTTCAGACAAGTGATTGGACAATACACAACAGTATTTTGATGTCAGACATTATTATTTTATATTTATTTTCAGACAAGTGATTGGACAATACACAACAGTATTTTGATGTCAGACATTATTATTTTGTGTTTATTTTCAGACAAGTGATTGGACAATACACAACAGTATTCTGATGTCAGACATTATTATTTTATATTTATTTTCAGACAAGTGATTGGACAATACACAACAGTATTTTGATGTCAGACATTATTATTTTGTGTTTATTTTCAGACAAGTGATTGGACAGTACACAACAGTATTCTGATGTCAGACATTATTATTTTGTGTTTATTTTCAGACAAGTGATTGAACAGTACACAACAGTATTCTGATGTCAGACATTATTATTTTGTGTTTATTTTCAGACAAGTGATTGGACAATACACAACAGTATTCTGATGTCAGATATTATTATTTTGTGTTTATTTTCAGACAAGTGATTGGACAGTACATTACAGTATTCTGATGTCAGACATTATTATTTTGTGTTTATTTTCAGACAAGTGATTGGACAGTACACAACAGTATTCTGATGTCAGACATTATTATTTTGTGTTTATTTTCAGACAAGTGATTGGACAGTACATAACAGTATTCTGATGTCAGACATTATTATTTTATATTTATTTTCAGACAAGTGATTGGACAGTACACAACAGTATTCTGATGTCAGACATTATTATTTTATGTTTATTTTCAGACAAGTGATTGGACAATACACAACAGTATTTTGATGTCAGACATTATTATTTTGTGTTTATTTTCAGACAAGTGATTGGACAGTACACAACAGTATTCTGATGTCAGACATTATTATTTTGTGTTTATTTTCAGACAAGTGATCGGACAGTACACAACAGTATTTTGATGTCAGACATTATTATTTTATATTTATTTTCAGACAAGTGATTGGACAATACACAACAGTATTCTGATGTCAGACATTATTATTTTGTGTTTATTTTCAGACAAGTGATTGGACAATACACAACAGTATTCTGATGTCAGACATTATTATTTTATGTTTATTTTCAGACAAGTGATTGGACAATACACAACAGTATTTTGATGTCTGATATCATTATGATGTCTGGATTCCCATACAAATTAACTGAAGAAGATATAAAACAGAAACTACAGGAGAAGTACACCAGAGGAATAGACAAGGTGATGAGACATGGACCTACTTACAAAGTTTAGGGGGATATAAGAATTACCTGTTGGTCTGGCTGTCTGCCTCAATATCGGGTCTGCTATATATATAATCCATCTGTATAGATGAATTTTGATCAAACTTGGCACAAATGTAACCCAACATGAGACCCTGTGTTGCATACTAAATTCAGGTGCATAGGTCAAGGGCACAAGGTCATTTGTTGGGAATAGGTGGTATTTTTCTTCAAAGAGAATGCTCTGGTTTACATAAGTTAAATTTAAATAGTATTATAATGCATGTATAACAATAGTTGTGACTGATTTTATCATAGAAATGAACATGCAAAGTTTGGACTGGTGGAACTGTCATTGGCTTTTGAAGTCAGTGGATCCAAACTTCACTACCAACTTGAAACATTCACCAACTGTCTATACAATAGATTTTTCAGAGGATCTTTTAGTTGAGAGTAAAAACTAAGATCTGTTATACTCATATATAAATATATAAAGACAAGAGTTAAAAAAACTGTTGGCCCCTTTAGATGACTGTTAATAAGGCCAAAAATAATAAATTCTGTGTTTCTGATAAGTCAAAATGTGAAACAATTTACTTCTTCCAAAAAGCTTAACATCATGATCTCTAATTCCTATTCACTGAGTCAGTGACTATAAAATCTTCAATGCATGATTGACCTTTCAACCCCAAACACAATCCCAACTTAGATAATAGAAACGCTTATCAAATAAAGCTGTAAAATAATTCTGAAGTAGATTATTTCTTTTTTCTATGACCACCATGTCACACTCCCATTAATTACCTTTATGATTTATTTCCAGGTTGAACTGCACAGTGAAAAGGGTGTAGCTGTTTTACATATGTCTGACAAAGAAGTAATCAATCAAATTTTAACGGTAAAGAACATGTTTTGTCATAAATACAATAACAATCTTTATTCTTGCACCCCAGATAGAAAAATCTATAAAAAGAGAGGTGCAAGATATCTCCATCTTGTACCCCCTGTGCAAGATAGCCTACACGCTGTCTTTTCCCGCAAAATTTCATCAACAAAATCAGAGGTGTATCAAAGTTGAAATTGATCTTAAATTGAAAAATTGCATTTTCTGATGCAAGAAATAGAATCAATCACTACTTGTAGTGCTAGATAAGGAAATCTCAACCTGAGTTCTAATATATTTGGTCTAGAATGAGGGAAATCTCAACCCTCGTTCTAGACCAAATATATTAGAACTCAGGTTGAGATTTCTCTATCTTGCACTACAAGTTGTGATAGATTCTATTATTCTTGCACCACTTTGAAATTTTTTTGTGTTGAATCACCCAGCTTGTTTAAATTATCCCACAAACAAGGAATTAAAGATTGTATCACCTAAAAGTAATTTTGTATTTCTTTTTTAATACCGGAGTATATCATCTTGAAATAGACTTTGTCACAATTTTTTATTGTTTATGGGTAAAAGTTAAATAAATGTGTTATGAATTTTTAGGGACCTATCTTCTTTACTCCAGATACCTTAATGGCCTAGTGGTCTAAAGCACAGGCTTGCAGATCACTGCATTCAACACCTAGGTTCAAATTTCACTCAGTCAAATCCTTGGTTAATGTTCACTTGACAAGGCTGGTAGTTTTTCTACAGATATTGTCCTCTATCATCCCAAAGCTGATTGCCATAATATTTGTGAAAAAAATTTAATATGGGATTAAACACCATCACTCAATTCCACTCCAGTTTTTTCCCCTCTAGTTACAGTGGCCAGTTCAATATGTTCCTTGTCTTTTTATATTACATAATAACTGCCAATTAGGGACCTTGGAATCATAACATTTATTTACTTTGTGTTTTAAACAAAGATTTGATATGTTTTAGGTTGGTAACATTACTATAGATGGCAAGGAGCCAACATTTAATGCAGCTAACTTGGTTTGGGATCTTAGAGATGTAAGTCAAACATGTACAATGCATATACATGATTATATGCATATTTAATTCTTGACCCTGGTCTCAAGTGCCAGCCGCACTGTGTGATATGTTTTTAAATAACCATTAAATTTCACATTGCTGGGGTCCATCCAGCTACCAAATGAATGCGTAATTGTACTTGGTTTTAAACTTTCTATATTCCGATGCCCAATCCAAGGGGGACTATTATACTCTTAGCCACTTAAGTCACTGACACCTGATATAGGCAGCGACCTGAGGAGCCTAAAAGTTGGGACAGACTTGAATTATTTTTCACTTTTTTGAGTCGTTAGTAAATTTTTAGATCATCGGAGTCAAAAGCTCAAAATCCTGTAAAGGGATTCCTATTAATTATTTAAAAATCATAACAAATACTTTCTGATTTGTGAAAAATAATTTAAATAGGTTGTTTAGGTGATCCATAAGGCCCATGGGCCTCTTGTTTATTTATCTCAGTGTTATATTGTTTTACATTATTTCATTATTATATTACAGTTCAGTAGAGATGATGATATATCGGCTAGTCGTTTTGAAGACAATGAAGAACTAAGATATTCTCTGAGGTCTGTGGAGAAATTTGCTCCCTGGGTTAGACACGTCTATATCATTACTAATGGTCAAATTCCTCATTGGTTGAATTTAGAAAGTCCCAGGGTTACCGTAGTAACACATTCAGTAAGTATCGATACATGTATATGTGGTTCCAAAAAAGTATTTTATTTTTAAAGACGATAAGGATATGTTATATAATGTATAATCTAAGTCAGTGATTTGAATAGCCAGTACTGGCACAAAGACATTGAAATTGTACTGGGTATTATAAACAAATATTTACAATCATACTAGACTCTCTTCAATAAACCTTTTGAGAGAAACTAAGTCACTTTGGCTAGACATGTGTGACATTTAATCCATAAATAATTGTTTCTTTTGATTTTAAAAAATAGGCAGGGTATACTGACAGGGTCATCATTGACAGTTCAGTGTTGAAATTCAAAGTTTATCAATATAATTCTTGACTCTCTCGCTTTTTCTTTTAAACATTTAAAAAATTGTATGTATAAGGATTGAACTTGATTGTACTGAATTTATTTGGTGATAATTTTAGTTGGTTGCATGCAAATTGAGTAGATGGTTCCTTAAACAATATTTTGTTTAACTATGTTATATATTGTTTTTGTATCTTTTTAGGATTTGTTTTTAAACAAATCACACCTGCCCACGTTCAGTTCTCCTGCTATAGAATCACACATACACCGGATACCAGGCTTGTCACAGAAGTTTATCTATATGAATGATGATGTGATGTTTGGTACAGAAGTTTGGCCTGATGACTTTTATTCTCACAGCACAGGACAGAAGGTAAGAAATAATTTGAAAAGGAATTTAAAATAATTTTAATGTTAAGTACATGTATGGTGAATTTGTTTTTACTGCATCAGTTGGTAGTGTCTTAATGTTGGAAGTTTGGGTCCAAACCCTGGCCAGGTTTGACCATGACTTGAAAAAAGGTAGTGTTTTTTGCCAATCAATCTGCATTTACATATAGAAATTAAAGGAACAGGGTCATTTGGAAAAGACCTAAAACCTGATGCCTAATGTCATGGTAGGCTTGCCATTGCCCTGAGCACACTGCAAAGGTAAAAAAATTTGTGACATTTCATGTATAGCTGTTGATGTGCAGATATAAGTGAAATATTCTTGACCAGGGCATAAAACCCAAACCCATCAATCCATTTTCTAGAGGCACTGTATCATTTAAAAAATATCTTTATTTATAGATTATAGATTTTGGCAATGCGTTGAATTTATAAACATATTTTTTGTTAGTTATTATTTATTTCAACTCTTTCCACCATTTTTAAACTGTTGCACAAATCAAGTGCATTGTCCTACTGTTTATTTTGTGTAAATATTTTCTTATCTGTCCACCAGGTTTATTTAACATGGCCTGTACCAAATTGTAATGAAGGTTGTCCATCATCATGGATTAAAGATGGTTACTGTGACAAAGCTTGCAATAATACAGAATGTGAATGGGATGGAGGGGATTGTTCAGGTAGGTTGTTACTAGTTACATGTTGTCATGGTTACTGTGACTGGTGACATGTTGTCATGGTTACTGTGACTGGTGACATGTTGTCATGGTTACTGTGACTGGTTACATGTTATCATGGTTACTGTGACTGGTGACATGTTGTCATGGTTACTGTGACTGGTGACATGTTGTCATGGTTACTGTGACAAAGCTTGTAATAATACAGAATGTGAATGGGATGGAGGGGATTGTTCAGGTAGGTTGTTACTGGTTACATGTTGTCATGGTTACTGTGACAAAGCTTGTAATACAGAATGTGAATGGGATGGAGGGGATTGTTCATGTAGGTTGTTAGTGGTTACATGTTGTCATGGTTACTGTGACAAAGCTTGTAATAATACAGAATGTGAATGGGATGGAGGGGATTGTTCAGGTAGGTTGTTACTGGTTACATGTTGTCATGGTTACTGTGACAAAGCTTGTAATACAGAATGTGAATGGGATGGAGGGGATTATTCATGTAGGTTGTTAGTGGTTACATGTTGTCATGGTTACTGTGGCAAAGCTTGTAATACAGAATGTGAATGGGATTGAGGGGTTTGTTCAGGTAGAGTGTTACTGTTTACATGTTCTCATGGTGAATGTTATGGGGAAGTTATTGCCATGGCAACAGTGGTAAATTGGCATGGTGAATGTGATATTGTTGTGAAAACAGTGGTGTTGCCAGTTAAAACTATTCAATCACTTACAAAGACAGTCAATGATTTTTTATACTTGCTCAATTTTTTTTGTTGAGTCAAAGGTTTTAAGCTTAAACAATGCATTTGGTTTACTTTTAATAAAATTCATAGAAACTGTTTCATATTATTGATTAATTGATTAGTGTAGAGAAATAGATATATCTTATCCTGTTGAAAATGAGCTACATGCAGACTTACAGTTTTATTATATTTTTGTTACCAAGGTGACAACAGCAGACCTGGTGTTGGTAATTGGGGATCAGCTGGTTTATATGCCGTTTCTGAGCAACGTAAGTAAATAACTTCATTATGCATGTATGTATAGAAATGAACTTCATTGTGGAATTAAACATAGAGAAATAGTGTGTGATAAAGTAATTCAAGTAGAGTACAACATACCAATCAAGGTTAATTGACTTTGAGGTGTCACTAGACAAACTTAGGTGACAATTTCAGGTTTATATTTTTAGAAGTCTATCTGTCAAGAAAAAACCTACCAAAGTTACTGTTACCACATTGTTCATTCCTTTACTCACAAACCTGCTATATCATCCACTATCTAGTCTCACTTCCATAAAGATTCTACTTACAAGATAGATCTCTTCTTTGTTTCATTTATTTCAACAAGATTCAATGCCTTTATTTAAAGACCAATGTTTTTGATAATGTCTACTACAGATATGGTTTCAGGGGTTGAAAATTCTTCAAGCCCGACGCCTGGGACTAAAAAATAGGTTAGCAGGACTTGGCAAAAATTTTACTGAAAAGCCCATCGGGCTTAAATTCTCAGTGGACTAATGAAATTAATTTTCGACTGTCTCCTTAAAAACGATCTGTAGTCACATTGCCCCTTTGTTGTTTTCATTCATTCTTGATCATTACAGCACTTGTAGGAAATGCTAGTTGTTGTGTAGGCTGGTCAAGTGTTCTGTTGATAAAGAAAATCTAGATCGTGATTGCAATCGCTTGAAACAAGTTTGACATGTCGCTGTTTAAGTTTAATTTCGCGTCAAATAAGCAGTCAGAGTCTGCATCCAGTGGGGAGAAAAGAAAATTTCAGGAGAATAAAGACGCAAAATACGACAAAGAGAAGCGCGTCAGATTATTTCAGCAGTCGTGGGTGGACTAATTCCCATGGGTCGGTTACGATGAGGATAATGCAGAAATGTTTTGTAGATATTGCCAAAAATATCCTCTGTCAGCCCATAAACATGATGCTCTTTATCGTGGTACCAAAAATTTGCGTATTGACCCAATGAAAATACATCATTCCAAACCAGAACACTGCGCCTACAAAACACTGGGTTCAGGACCTGAATGAACCAGCAAATACAGGCATATCAAATAAGTTTTCTGACACCCCGATATTGGTCAGTCATTATTAAAACTAGACAATAAACAAAACAATTGGTTATCAAACACTGGACTTGATAAAAAAATGTGGGCTCTTGATTTTCTGTATCAAAAAGCCCTGGGCTTTGGTTAATCTGAAAAATTTTCAACCCCTGGGTTTGTATATGCATTTTTTCTTTCTTTACCAGAATATTGTAACAAAGGATGTGCTAATTCATGGTTGGCTGATAGATACTGCGATACTGTAAGTATAAATTTTGTGTAAAAGTATGTCCCCCAAACGGAAGTGTTTACTCCTTTTATTCTGCAAACATTTTGTTCACCCTTTTTCTCATAAACTATTTACCAGATCTTTAGTAAACTTCACAGAAACAATTTTCCTTAAGTAGACGTGTCATTGGCTATTCATATTTTGAATGCACATGGTTGGGAAAAAATGATAGATATTCTTGAAATAAAGGAACTTATTTATTTTGGACCATCATAGCTCAAAGTAAGGGTCACTGATCCGATAAATAGGTTGACAGTTTTTCACACAATATCTTCAGTTTACTTTGATAATATACAAAATGTATAGGAGTGTGGTAGTATATGTATTACAAACATTGAATCTCACTAGGACAGAAAGGACAGAACCTAGCAGGGGAGATTTTCAATTAACTTACCACCGACCATTGATAGTTTTCTCCAGAAACTTTGACTTCCTTCACCCTTCTCTAACTTTCCAGAATTCAAATACAATTATGACAGAATCTTGGTTACAATGTATGCTGCAAGTATAAGTATTACTAGGATTTTAAAGGTGAACTGGGGGTGTTGGTTATGGTCCAGGGGGAGGGGTTTAGGTGAGAAAATATCATATGTAGGGAAAATGCCATAAAAAAATCTTTGTTTTACAAAGAATAAAGTTTTGATAAATAAAGCTATTTGATAAACAGACTTAATACATCTTATTATGTGTACACTAATGTTCTACATGTTTTTGTATTATTTATTTTTCATATTTTAATTCTTCTTTTAGTCATGTAATGTTCCAGCCTGTGGATTTGATGTCGGAGACTGTGGAACTTCAAATTATAATAAACTTCATCAGTTAGATTTATTAAAGAATACCACTCATTACACACTTCCTTCAGGTTAGTTCAATACTCTGTCACTAAAAAACAATAGATAATGAATTGAGGAGTAGTAGAGTAATGAAATTTTGTGCCTTTGTCAAGATTCTTTCACTTATGTTGAGGTGGTCAGTTCTGGCACTCTGGTTTCCCTGAGAAAACCATCAGGTTTTTGCAAATGAACTTGTTGCAAAACATAATATTGATAGCAGATGTGGACAAACATTCTCACACTAGGATCTATTCTGATTAGGATTGAGTTTAGTTGAGAAACTTGTGACTTGTTAGAATTTAAACAGAATTTATAAAAACAAATAAGTTACAATTCTTGTAAAAAAAATTAATACACAAGTTTTTGAAATGCAAAAATTAAAACATTATCCATTTTGTTAAGGTTATACATGTATATATTTATAATCAAAATTATTTTCTTTCAATAAAGTAAAGTTGATATACTCCATAGATTTATGAAGTAGGTAAGTAACTTTACATAAATCCATGACCTATTAGTATATTAAAAAGGATGTAATTAGCCTTTGTCATTCATGCATTGCAATAGAAATTGTGTTATTTGTAAACAGAGTTTCTGGATGAGCTAAATATAATTTGGCTGTTCTAGATCTGTCTTTTGTGTAATCCAGACAAAAAGTGTGAAAACATTGTAGTTTAAAGATATCCATCTTTTGAATTTTATAAAATTCAAAATATGAAAGATTTTGAATATAAGGAATAAAATTATATTTATTGTTCTTCAGGCTGGTACTGTCTTTCAGGAATAACAAATTACATGCATAATTTGGTATTCCTGGCTGTTTTCATACAAGCCTGAAGAACAAAAAAAAAACATTATTTCATTCCTTCAATGAATATTTTGCCATATTAGGGATTTTAAAAATTTCATGTTTTGTCTTGACATATTTCAGGTGAAATTATGGGATATTTCAATTTGTCATCTCTGTTAAGAGACAAGGGTTCAGTCAATTCTGCATCATACAGAAAGTCTGACGTCATCAGAGTAGCAACAGTGGCTCAGAAGTTCAAGGTCATGACCTTTATTTTATATCCAGGTCATAATGCAACAGTTTTGACCTTCCAGTTAAAATATCATCTCCAGAATGCATCAAATATGCTAACGGTAAGATTATCATCATATCATGTAGATTTCTTTTTCTGCAGAATACATGTACTTGTGCATTTTAGCTTTAGAAAAGGGAAATGACTGGACAATTCTATTCGCCAAAAAGATGAAGTATAATTTATTTTCACTACTGAACCAATTAAATTATTGCTTCTGGTCCAGTAGACCTGTAATACTCTTGTGTAAATTGTCAACACATTCAAATCGTGTGAAAAAAGGTGATTAACTTGTCTTGGCCTAATAATGTTAATGGTTACTGGTCGCAGGCTGGTACTTAAACTGAAGCTCAAAAAGTTGAGTGTCTGAACTGAACTATTGTAATAGTACAGTAAATTAAAACGGAAAAACATATATATGAAGAAATATTTTTAGAATGGTAGTTGATTGGTTTAGACTGCTTTCACTTAACATTAAGTTCAATAAATGAATGGTTTCAGCAGTACAAGGCATTATTTTTTACAAAAAAATTTGACTTCTTGAACTTTCTCAAGACAGATACTTATGATCCCCAAATGAAGTTGGGGTCATATAGTGTTAACTTCATTTCTTCTGCAAACACTTTTTCTGCCAATTCTCTCAAAAACTCCTGAACATATTTTTATGGAACTTATGGTATTTTGATCATGTACTTGGTTGAAAAACATGGATTTCTCAGAATTTTGGGGTTTGTTAAGCAGACAAATGAAATGACATCCCATTTCAGTTATAAATTGTTTTACTTTTTACATGTGTTAAGTGAAGAGGGGCTAAAGTGTAGGATTAAAATGAAATTTATTTGATTCATTGATTCATTCCAGATAAACTTTACACTAAGTGTGGACACCAAACTTAAGAAATTAGAAAATACAACAGCAGATACTGTGGTGGTAGACAAGAAAAATAAGACAGTAATCAATGCCACACAAGATTTAGCAGAGACTTATGTTGTATATGATGTACCTGAAGATAAACAGTAAGTAGAGATTGTATAAAATACTACACACTGGTGGAAGTTCATATGGTTAACCTAATTTGTCAGTTTCAGAGGTTTTACTTTGCTTTGGGATTGTAATTTAGACATGGATGAGTATGTTTGTTTTTTATTTCAACAAATTTTGTTTGTTAATTGTTGAAAATTGAAAACTCCTAGAACACTCCAAGTCAAACTCCCATGTGTAATGCACCAGGAGTATGGGACTTCAAAGTCCCATGTACTTGAAATTATGGACTTTAGAGAACTGGTACTATGGATACTGACAATTACCTTAACTTTCTATTATTTAATTTGTTACTTGGAAATTAGAAATTATTTTAACTTATTTCATTTTTATAATTGTAATTGATGGACTGTTTTAGGTTATCACACATTAGATCTATAGATTATGGAATAATAGAATCTTTAAGATGTCTTTTTTTAAGAGTAATGTTATGTAGCAATTTTGGGTATCTCAGTTGATGGAGCACTCACATATAGTGCAAGGGGCCCCAGGTTTGAGCCCTTGTCTGATCTTACATTTCTACTTGCTGTTTCATTTCAATGATAATATTAGCTTTGATGGATTATTTTCAGGTTTCCACATATAAAATCTTCAGATTATGGAATAGTGGAACCTTTACCAGCTAATATCAACATGTCTACATACACATTACCACAACATTTAAATGAAGAATTTAACTCTTTACTGCAAGAATTACATGACGGTAAGTCATGAAAAAGTACAGTAAAACCTGGAATCATTGTCACCATTGGTTTGGTCATATTATGGAGTTTTAACGGGATTTGGCAATAAATCGAGGAAAAGTTATAGAGTTAAAACTTGGAAATATACCTTGTGATTTAAAAACCTGTGGCAAATTAATCAAGGGGAAGTATAACAAGATTTCACTGTAGTACTTGAAAAATTAACAGTTTCACATAAAATAGAATGCAATTTGGATATCCCAACTTAGACATGTTCTATGATGTTTTAATTCATTTATTTATAATTTTAGGTGAATTAACAGAAAAAGGTTTTAACATCAGACAGACTCTTTTATGGAAAAAATACAAGGAATTCCTTGTGAGTGGAGGAAAAGTTCAAAGAAACGCAACAGCCAAAATCTTAACAGGACAATCTGATGGCCACAAAAGTGTAGAATCGCAAGGTCATCAGGAACAAAGGCCAGGGAACAGGAAGTTACTAGAGTATATAAATATACCAGTGTTAGAAATCGAAAGGAAAAAGACAAAGAACATGTTTAACCATATGTCTAGAATACGAGAGAGAACGAACAAAAGTGATTTGATACAGGAGGCAGAGTTTGCTGAATTATTGAAGAAATCTAGTCATTTATTTCCAGAAGGACATTTTCCATGGGAACGTAATGGGAATATATTTACTCAGATAATTAAGGTAATGAGTTACATGACTTTGAAGATTTAATTCTCTTGTTTTCAAACTGATCATGTAATGATTTATTTATTGCAACAAGTGACAATGTTCTACTAAATTCTGTGGGTCCTCGGTGACTAAGTGGTCTACAGCACACACTTATAGATTACAGTAACTCTCACTACCTAGGTTTGAATCCCATTCATAATCATAGTTTGAAGAAGTTTGTATGGTCCTTTCCTGAAGGATGATGGTTTTCTCCAAGTACTCATGTATTACATGTATATAATTACAAACTTCACGTTGTTACACAATTTAGAGCATTTTCATTGGTTGTCGTCTTGCAAAAACACGGTGTTATTTTCCAATAACAACGTTTTCTACCGGAACTACTTTGGGCCTGTTTCGGGGATTACCCATCTCTGAACAGCCATTTTAAGATTGTAAACAAACGGGAGGTCGGGAACGATTTCACATAGAAACATTAAAATACTTTGATCTTTTTATAAATTCAAATTTTAAAAAATTAATTCAAACATGTTTTGATTAATTTTCACCGATATTTTTAATAATTTACATTTAAGATTGTACATTTATGAAATGTTTTTCAAAATTGACATTTTATCGTCACCGAGCATTTTACGTGTCTATGGACTACTAAGTATAAGCAATATGACACGCACCATGGTATTCTCGGATGCCAAACCTCAGTGCGGGGTGTTTTGTTTGAAATTCATCACATGCGCATCCTTTTGAAAGCAAAGACATTTTATTTCCCCCAGACAATGCCGGGGATCAGGATAAATATTTTGAAGAATGCAATGCCAGTGTGCAAATAAGTCAGATGGTTGATTATGAACTGGATCTTGATGATAATGACAGAGGTAGGCCTGCCAATAATAATTTAATAAAATTGATAACATACTATATTCCAGTCTAATGTTCACCCGTACCGCTTGTTTACCTTCTCAAAATGTCCCTGATCAGCTCATACAGCTACCACCGGTGACAGAATCCCTCATCTCACATCCATTCCATAGGTGGTAAAACATTGATTCATCCAAGAAAACATCAATTCCATGTCAATAGTTGGTTTCAGGGTTTGTTTAACACACCATTCATTCAACCAATGCAATTTTTCTTATGTTATTGGTAAAATCAAAATGTAAACACGCCTGTCCTACAAACGTTTGGTCGTCACGTATGACGTTGTACAAAATGTTGTTTGTTTTAATGATTGCGAGACATAATATAATCCCTTTTTGTCAATGAATTTAAATGTAACATAATTTATATGTTGATTGAAAATAACTAAAAAATGAATAAAAAGATATAAATTCAAAACTATTTCGGCGTTTTTATCGGATATTTTATCGTTTCATAAAGATGTCATTTATTGTATCACTACGCAGTTCAGCCTTGTAACGTCGATTTTCTGAAAATCAGCTGATCAGTTCAGAAATGTAGGTCAGCTTTAAAAAATGTTAAATTTTGGGTTTGTAATAATAAGAATTGAATTGCACTTTTTACGTTGTTATCGGGGTGTAACAACGTGAAAATTATCACAAATTATGCGTAAAACCGCGTAGCGTAGCAAAGTGGTTTTACGCATAATTTGTGATAATTTTCACGTTGTTACACCCCGATAACAACGTAAAAAGTGCAATTCAATTCTGAAATAAGTGAACAAAAATTACATGGGCATAAAACAATATTACCAGTAATCTACCCAACATACACACTGATTTCTAAAACTTTCCACATAGCTTTTAAAATCATTGTAGTTTTTACAAATTTCTGCTGAACACTAAATTTTTCACATGTAATCCATGCTACAATGACCTGGCATAAACCATTGTCTGAATTTTGCTCTTTATTGCATTTCATTAAAATATGAAAATATGAATATATGAATGTATGCAAAAATATTATGTAGGTAGAAAAAATTACATTCATTTGAATCAATTACTGTATTTTTGCAGTTCATTAAAATGCTGTTAGTACATGTGTATCAATAAAAATAATATACCTGCAAGAACAAGAAAGAAGACGGAAGAAATAAGTATATTCTTTGCAGAGATCTTGGCTGCATTGAATAGAATCAAATTCAACAAAATTTATATTTAAAATAACTCTTGATTATCTTTAAGGAAAAAGATAAGCAAGAAAAGGAAGCTAAATATAGAACTATCCCACAGAAAGGAAGGAAATTGTTAGATACATTTGGAGATTCTCTACGACATGTTAACAGAATTTATAACAAAGCATTCGGATACTCAGCACGGAAAGTTCCTGGACACATGCCACATATGATTGATAAACTTATCATGCAAGAACTTCAAGATAGGTAAATATTTATGTGGAATATGTACAAAACAAAACCACTGTTGTTAAAAGTTTTATGGAATCGGAATATACTGTCATATATTTTTTTACAAAATGATCGACATGTTATTGTGTAAAACATCAGAAAGTCATTATTTTAATAATCAAACACAAACTTACATTCATGGTTTGTTACTATTTATGCTAATATTAAAAACTTAAAGTAGGCAATGCCTCGTGTGAAGTTTTGACACAGTGATAATGAATATACATACACAAACTACCAAAGGACCAAGCCTTGAACAGCCTGAGGCTTCTGAGAGACCGAGCTTTGGACAGCTACTGGCCGAATAGCTGCACTAGTGTATCTATTTCTCGGCCCCTGGACTAGTCATGTTTAAGCTGTCCAGTCTGAGTTTGACAGCTCATTCGGCCCCTTGGCAGCTACAGACTTCCCACAGGCAGCCGAGTTTGGGAACCTTTTCGACATTATGATTTTTTTATTTGTTTTCATTCACAAAATAAAAATAATTTGGTAAAGAAATGGTTACTTTATTATTGGTATGAATTCAAAGTGGTATGCTAAATCCTACAACAAAAGTTAAATAGCTAGACTCCATAACCTAAGAAATTTTTAGCAAAATCTATCGACTAGTTTTCAAGACCATAAAAGTGCAAGAATATGCTGCTAAAAAGGGGATAGTTGTCGCCTTTATCATTTTACATCCAGAGGATGTTCCGAATAAATTTGTCACTAATCCTCTAGATTGTTCCATTCTTTATTTTATATTTTTCAACTTTCACATACTGTAATCCGTGTTTTTTTAGCGGCAGTTTTATTTTAGCGCAATTGGCGATAAGAGTGTCAGCGCTAAAATAAAACTGCCCCTAAAATTACAAAAAAAAAAGTCACTGTACATCGCTGATGTGACTATGAACGGGTATAGACGCACGTTAAATGGTTATATACTCAGTGTTAAAATAATAATAGTTCTGAATGACCTGGTATGGCTTCCATCATATACCCACATATGATAAGTAATTAGGGATTAATTACCCAGACCCGGTAGACTGACCACCGACAAACGGATAAATTAGGGAACACTGGCATAGCTGTTAATTACTGGCCATTGTATGTGATACGTACAATCTGACAAGTCTCCTGTTCAGGTAATTAATTTTAATTTACAAGTAGTTGGCTTCAAACATTAAAGTATTAACAATTATATCAACAAATTAAACCCGTTATGCGAAAATTGTTTATTTTTTCTGTGATGTCGGCAACATAATATAAATCCTAATTATTGACCTCTATAATGATCTAAGCGGCTGTTATCGGGGATACATCGACAGTGTGTCAAAACATTTGTATTTTAAAAAAAACAGTTGGTATTTAAATGAATAAAAACAAAATATAAATATTTATTCAGTAAAATGTCTAATCGACGAGAGGGCCAAATTATGATGAAAGCTTCCTGTAGACATCTGTCTGTCTAGTGACTTCCTGGGTCAGTTACGGAGATTTTCTCTCAGTGAAAGTCAAACAAATTAAAACACAATTACATAGTTATTTTTATTATTTTCTTTTGACCTGGCATCCCCTTCTCAAATTTTATTTTTTAGCCAAAAGTTGTGGGTTTTAGGCTAGAAAATACGGTAATATAAAGAGGTATTAAACAGTTCAGACTGGAATTGATTTCGCTAAAATTAAACTGCGCTAATATGTTTACCAGTCATCAATAGCTAAAATAAGTATGCGCCAATATAAAGCGGTTTACAGTAGGTGACAAAAATGTTGATCACCTTTTTACTTAGTCAAGTGGTTATGTGACATATAAATTTGCATTGTTTCAATAAGGAAAACCAAATAATCATTACTTGTTGTTTTGTACCAGGTTTCCAAAAGAATGGGAAGTGACATCGTCCAACAAGATGAGAAGTTCTAATGATATGCAGTTTGCATTTTCTTATTTTTATTACTTAATGGGAGTGACGAAGAATGTCTCTGCAGCTGACGTGTTTGATGAAATGGACACTGATAGTTCAAGGTATTAATTAATTCCAAGTTGAACTGTAAAAAATGTCATGTTATTGGCTCACTTGTGCAAAATAATGAGAAGTTTTTTCTCACACCTCACAATGTATATCTGCTGAATGGTAGAGGTCATTGCTAGAAATGGAAATCTCTCTGTGTTTCTCTTTCTCTCTCTCAGGATTATTTACACATTTGATTATACCCTCTACAAACTAGTTTGAAGGGGGGGGGGGGGTATATAGGAATCATCGTGTCTGTTTATCCGTCTGTCTGTGTAAAATTGTATCCGGGCAATATCTCATAATTGATTTGGATGACTGTCATAAAACCACATGAATAATCTTCATGGTTCAAAGGTATGTCATGACATTGAACCAAGGTCATATCGGAAAGGTTCAAGGTCACAGGAACACATTAAATGTTGGGGTGTGGGGTATGGTATTTGGCAAATGACAGTTCTAGTTTTACAATTACTCTCATTGGCGATTCTCTCTTTGTTTCTCTCAGCCGAGATATACATATAAAATTTTATGTTAAGATCAAACAAAATGTTGAAAACTGTAACGTTGTTGTAATTCTATTTCAGAGTTTTGTCTGACAGAGAAATAAGAACTTTGGCTACAAGATTATATGACTTACCGTTAGATCTTCAGGTAGGTGGTGATTGAGAGTTGGAATGGTAATGGCGTTTTACACAGATACGTGTATTTCATTTATAAAAAGAACAAAAAGAAAAAACAAACATTTCCTCACACCATCTATATGTAAGCTGTTCTTACTTATATAAAATGAAAAAACTAGAAGGGAATAGGTAAAAATTTCACTAAAAGGTGTGAGACTGGCTGGTAGATTTATTATCCATCTGTATGTTGTGATCCAAAAGGTTTAGATGGACTAGATTTGAATTCAGGACATGCTGCTATGCCATCAACTCTTGTTAATTCTAAAGTATATGTACTTATTTGTCTTGTTGTCTTTTTAAAAAATGATTGCCAGCAAATAAAGAATGTAATTTTGAATTGAGTTGTATCGTGAATTACATTCAATACTGAGAATTTTACAAACTAGTGAAATATATTTAGCCCTTAGATTTAAGAAATTTGTTGAATTTCAAGTGGCATTAAACATAATTTTAAGCAAAATGAAAAATTATGGAAAAAAATACATGCTACTATATAAATGTTTTATATATATTATACTGTTTTTCAGACATTAACAGGGCTTGAGAGAATACTTATGAATTGTTCAGAGCACCTGACACAGGAAGAACAGCAGAGTATCCACCACCTCCAGTAGAACATTACTATGACCAAGGAATGGTAGGTGAATAGATGTATAATCAGAGTAAAATTGAATAAGGTATTTGTTTTACAAGGACAAATTTATTGAATTCAATTGTTTAATATATTTTTCTCAGTCTGTTTGAATTACTTCCAGTAGATGCATCTTCTGTAGCAGCTAAACACAAACGTTAAAGCTAAACGTCTGCATGTGATCTGTCTACAGTGTGCAGACCATGATCTACAGATGATGATAGTAGCAGCCAAAGGCAGCTTATTCTCTTTTAAATTCTTAGTATGCATGTTTGACTATGGTCTTTGACCTTGGTTTTGTGAACTTTGGTCTTATTTAAATTCACCAGTTTGTTTAGTATAATAGAGACCAAAGAAAAAAGTCTTCCAAGTATAAAATTTAATTTAAATCCACATTCATTGTCAATTATAAAGTCAGTTACATACTACTGGAAGAACATGACTATATACTGGTTGAATATATGCTGTTATGTCTTTTCCACATTATTGTCCAAAGTATGCTGTTTTCTTTTCAAGTGTATGTATTACATGTATGTATTTTGTTATTCTAGCCACAGATCACGAGGAACTTGTTTATAAAATGTTCGGGAATGATCAACTTGGTCAGTAGTAATTTTAAACCAAGACAAGTATATAGGTAACTAAGTTAACTTAAAATAATACTTGATGAAAGTAAAACAAAAAGACCTAAAGCAAAGACGAAACTAAAACAAAGGGAAAGAAAGAAAAAGGAAATGAATCAAATGATGGGAGATATATTACCTGTTTGTTTGTCAGTCTGTAGTCTGTATCTATTCTATACCCCCCCCCCCCCCCCAAAAAAAAATGGGAAAAGAACAAAGTCTGAGATGAAATATAGGTTTGTGTAAAGTAAATTTGTGTCCGGGTAATAACTCATTACTAGAGGAACTGAATGACACATATGTCCTGCTTTGTAGGAAGTTAACAAAACTGGACACAAAAAAATATTTGAAATGTTTGTATGTTTGAAAATTGTATCTTGGCAAATACTTTTTGTGGCTTTGGATAATTTGGGTTTGCCGTATACCACATGATCAATGCCCCTAACACTTATTTTTGGAAAATATGCATGTATAATTAAATATGCAAGAATACCAGAGTAATGTCATTTTATGTGAAAGGTCAACTGATGCAAACCACTTGGTTCACTCGTAAACCCCAATGCATGAAACTTGAAGCAAATGATCTATGGTATTAAAATGATATATTTTGAAAGCAGAGTTCATTAAGAGTGTGTGAGTTTTTGGGGCTGTAATTATAGGGCTGCATAATAAATCTCTTTCAGACTATTTCTAATTTCATTTAGAACAGTGGTTAAACTTAACTTTATTTTAAAATTTCAGACATGTTGAGATAGATGATGCAGAGATAGCGTTTAAGATGTTGAAGGGTAATATATCAACTGTTGTGGGTCAGTTAGATGATGTACGAAAACATCCAAAGTAAGTTTGATCTCTTAAACATTATAACTTTGAAGCTTTCTTAAACATTATAACTTTGAAGCTTTCTTAAACATTAGAACTTGTATAAAGCTTCAGCTTTTACATTAAATTTTTGACGTCCTGTTTTAGGGATGAACTAGATATGGAAACAAATTACCTTGGTTACAAGTTTCCCTATCTAAATTTATCACACCATAAGGGAAAACCCTTGCCAGTCATTGACATGTAATTGCTACAGCCATTTACAGGTGAAAATTTTGGCTCATTTCTGAACTATTATAAATCCATAATGTACAAATGTTTTTGAATTAAGGGTACAGAAATACCAGATTTGAAGAGTTGAGTTGAGTAATGGTGTTGATGGCATTATTCAGCAGGGTTCTTTATCGTGCCAAGCCTACCATGACACATGACCTCATTTATTTTAAGTTCTCATCCAAAAGAACCATGACTTTTATTTTGTAATGCTAAAGTACATTGTTTATATGCTTTATATATTTTATACTGGTAACAGTTTTAATATTTTTACATGTTTTTTGTTTTAGGAAATTCATCTGTTTAAATGATAATATAGACCATAATAAAGATGAAGCTAAAACAGTAAGTCTTATGTGTATTACTATAATGTACAGAAATAAATAAATAAGAAAATATAAAAATAAATATGCAGCAATATTTTTAAATGTCAAGTAAGTCTGTTTAATTATTTAATGTCAGATAGATGCCTCATTTTTGGAAAATGTTGTGCTAATTGTTTAGTGTCAAAGTGATTTACAAGAGGCAAAAGAAGCATTGATTTGCACATTGTTAGTCTTGGTATATAATACATTTGTAATTTTTTTTTTTTTTTTTTTTTTTTTTTTTTTTTGCCAAAAATGCATTAAAAAAAATAAGGAAATTATTAAAATACCCATATCTTTGCAATCAGTTATGGTTTTGAATTTCTAAATTATTTTTTCTGTGCACAATGTTAAAGTATTTTTTCTTCGTCTATTTACCTTAGGTAAAGGCCATTCTACAGGATTTTTATGAGTCGGTATTTCCTACACCTTCACAGTTTGAGTTACCCAGAGATTATCGTAACAGATTTCTACATACAGATGAACTAAGAGAATGGTATAGTAATAGTTTTATCTCTGAAAAAAATCTTTTTCTTTATATTGCCCTTTAATAGTTAGTTTAATAGATCCAAGTGTTTTGGGATGTTAATATTCAACATTTCACAGACTCACACACCAAACTCCAAGTTACCGTAAGTGTCTATTATTAGTATGAGGCAAAAAGTACTTGTACAAACTAATGTGTCACATGACCTTGTGTTTACATTGATCCTTGAGATTAATAAAAAAGTGTCTCATGGCAAATATTTGAAAAACAACTTTCATCTAACCAACCACCTTCAAACTACATGGTATATATGTACATTAGCAACCCCATCCCCACCCCAGAAGATAAATATAAATTCATGCAAAGTTGTTGATGTGAAGTAAAACAACATACGTCTATTCATCCATTTTGCATGGATTAAGCCAAAGCTTTTCACTGAAATTTATATACTGAGCAACAAAAGAAACTATATACATTGAAATTATACATTTTTTTAATAATGTCATTTTTGATTTTGATGAAGTTAACCACCCATGATACTGACTTAACTATCGCTTTAATCCAATGTCCAATATTTGTGCTTAGTGGTGTGTGTCTTTATGTACGCTAATTTATAAAACTTGCATGTGCTACACATGCAACTCATATGGCATGTCCAATTCAATTCAAAATTGACAAATTTGATCTCGGAACATCAGGTAACAATAAAACATAAAAAATTATTGCCAGATATCTAAAGAATTAATGGCTAGATTGACTCAAAAACAGCATGAGCAGGCAATGGGGATGTTTCATGGCAGCAGCAATGTCACACATATTGCAAGAACACTTGGTTACATGCGTGTTACGATTCATTCCCTGGTACGGCGGTTCCAACAAACTAGAACAACATCAGATGCCTATTGGAATGGCCAACCACAAGTGAAAACGCAAATGTGTTCAAGAAATTGACAGATTTGGTTTAGGCAGTGTTATGGTATGTGGTGGCATCTGTGTCGGTCAGAAATTCAGCGATGGCATTTTGGCTGTAAAAGTTACACAATTTATGAACCGTTTTCGACCAGGTCCCACCACCTTTCAACATAAAAATGATCGCCCACATACAGCAAGACTCACTTCGGCTTTTTTACAACAAAACAACGTCAACGTTCTACCATTGCCCTTGCAATCATCGGACATGTCGCCGATTTAGCATCTTTGGGATGAATTTGGTCGAAGAGGTAGAGCAAACCATAAAATTACAATGCTGGTAGATTTGGGTCACGCCTTACATCATAAATGAACAAAAATTCCAGGTCATGTGATTAACTGTGATGTCAATTCTATGCGTCGCTGGCTCATTGCTTGCATCAACGGAAATGGAGGCCATGCACGCTATTAAACTTTCAACTTTAAATTAAATAACCAATTTGAAGATTATTTAAAATTTTACAGCTAGTAAATGAATTTAACATTATTCAAGAATTTTTCATTTTTACCCCTTGCCCTTTTGCGCCTTAATAGAGCATTTATCTCCTGATTGTTTTGAATGAAATTATTTCATAATTTTTAAAAAATGAACAGTGTAATCAGCTTATTCAAAATATTTGGGAATTATCAACATTTTAAAATAAATGTTTGATGTAACATGGGTGTATAGTTTCTTTTGTTGTTCAGTTTATATAACTAAAAAATTTGGCTGAAATCTTGATATACCGGTAACAATATTTTTATGTATTTTTATATCATTTCATATTTTTGACATCTGTACTTTATATATATTGTACAGGAAGAGGTATAGGGATTGGTTAAAGTTTTGGACGCATTTAGCTTTAGCAGTTCTCATCATTTTTACAGTTGCATCATTTTTTGCAGAAAAGGTATGAATCTCTCTCTCTCTCTCTCTCTCTCTCTCTCTCTCTCTCCATTGCTTTGTGATTGATCATTTATCTGACTAGAATAATACTAATTGTTAAAAAATTAATTTTCATTATATTTTATTATTGCATATCACATCTGTAACAATTAATTTGATTGGTCGAAAGCTGAGAAAATGATGGAAATAATACAGTGTACAAGACCGACCGGTCCATACACGACCGAGCGGTCCATATTCGGTATTGAACGTTATGAGTTGTGAAATGACAGTTATAACTATACATTGGATATTGTATTTAATATTTATATAGATTTGTGTTGTTGTATTTAAAAAGAAACTGAACATTAAATTTATTGTTGTTATATTAATGTTTTGCTTTTATTCCCCACTCTAACAAAGTTGGCAATTTGGAAGGGATATAGAAATTGGGTCTATCAATGTGCAATTTTGTTTGTTCAATGCAATAAAAGCTTTAGTTACTTATGTAGAGGGCACTATCAAGATTTACCGACTGCCCTCGGGGCGAGTATTCGGACCAACATATTGGGGCTTGGGCCATATCCAAATGTTTGTCCGAATACTCGCCCTCGGGCGTAAATCTTGATAGTGCCCTCTGCATAAGTAACTAATGCATAATTAATGCCTTTTCAAAGAAAGAGGTGGATATTAAATTCAAAATTGTTTCTGTCCTTCCATCTGTTCAGGAACTTCTTGCCCAGAGTAATTCTCCAAAACTATGAAACACTATTTTATGAAACTTGTTGAAAAGCATCAGCATGTGAGATGTGCATACCATTAACCAAAATTGGTTTGCTCATTTTCCTGGCAGTTATGGCCCTTTGAACATAAGTGTAAATCACAAAAAAGTACCTTCTGACAGAGGATCCTAATTTTCTGAATTTACTTGTTTCAGATTGAAGCATTACAGAAGCGTTATCGGAGAAGGATGAGATCCTCATCAGAGAAATCCAATAAAGAACAAGATAAAGACGCTACATCCTCGAGTAGCAGAACAGAAGATGGCACTGTGATGACCGTTTGACGGTTACTGCTCTGGTTAATTACACCTGATGTCTTAATGGCAATACTTGTCTTCCTCATTTGCATAATTGTGGTTTTAATTGTTATTGAATTAAAGAAATTTTAACTTGTAAAAATGAGGAAGCATAAATATTGTCATTTACTTTTGTCTCTATGGTGACACCTATCTCTTATTTTCATGAGTCTAAATGTTTACTGCAGATCAGAGCAGCTCTCATCTAGGTTCATTATGGCAGATCCTTGTGTGATAAAGTTTTTGAGTTCACTCGCAGAAGATTACTGGATTCCCTGGATACTCAAAGAATCTTGACTGGGTTGTAAAACCCCATTACGCCATGCCACTCCAATCTTAGTGGCTGCACTACCTAGGAAGAACCTAATTTTCTGCTTTGATGGACTTTTTAAAATCTGCATTATTAATATAACTAAGACATGACACCACTGTTCTTAGACAAATTAACTTGTGTAAAACAAAATTGTTTCTATGCTGGACTTAACTTTCAGTCTAGAAGATGTTTGGTTTGGATGGGTTCCACAGTATATGATATTGCATAGAATTTTTAAAAAATGCCTTTTAGGCCTTTTTAAAAATTCATTATGGATATTTGATATTTGTCACCATACTGCAAAAGTTCTTTGTTGAGCAACTTAATCTTCTCATTCATAAACCTATATGTGTGTAAAGTAAGTAACAAGGACATTGTATTGTCACATACAAAAGAATGCCAAAAATTTAATGTATTATGAACAGGTGTGTGTGTGTGTGTGTGTGTGTGTGTGTGTGTTTACATTAAATTACATTGTTCTAAACGTTTTCCATTGCATCTTGATAATTGATACAAATGTGTTTTATTATTCAAGCAGTTAAGTTTATTTTTGTTTATTTTGTAAAGTATTAACAGTTTATTTATGAATAGTACTTATTGACTTATACATTGAATAAGTGTTTTGAAGTTGGACATGTTTATAGGTTTGTGAATGAGAAGAAAAAACATTTGGAAAGAAATCAATGCATAAGAATAACATACCATAAGAATTGTAACTTCGGATACCTTTCAATTTCTTGTACTTCTTTATTGAAATATGACTAATAATATGAATAATATTATACTTATCAACACTGCCATACAACTAGCATTTGAAGTCACCCATTTGTCAGTTTTGAAAACTGTGCTCTTAAATTTTTTGTCTGTATATGGAATACATGTACATGAACAGTAAATGGAATTTCTTTCCAAATAGTATGTGCTTAACAAAGAGAAAAACTTTGCATTTATTGATATATATTGTATATCAGGTGTAATTTACCAGAGCGAGAGCAACTAGAATTATATTTATAATTAATTTATTTTTTATATCATTTTATTAAGTATTATGTTGTATATTATGTTCATTGTATATCTTTATATAAAACTTTACTTTTAAACCAGTTTTAAAGGCCTTCTCTTGAAAATTAACTAAGAAAGAAAAAAATCATGATCTCCATTAATGAATTTGTTTTAACCTGCAAATTAGACACTTACCTAAAAGGTTTGATCTATGGAACAGGTTTGTGACATCAATTGGCCTTTATAAACAGGTTTAAATGCACATGTAATGTATATGATGTCTGCCTAAAGGTCAGGCAATACATTGCTTTAACAGGGGTTCTATCTTATTTTCATTCTAAACGAGGGGCACCTGTCTACTGAGTTCTCTTTAATTCCATAAGTCTCAATTATGGTATGCATTTCTACTCATTTGTGATGTCACTTCAAAATCCAATAAGTTTTAATTACGGTATGCATTTCTACTCATTTTAAGTGTCACTTCAAAATCCCATACCAGTAAATTTCAATAACGGTATGCATTTCTACTCATTTTGGATGTCACTTCAAGTGTGTAATAAATTTTGCTGAAATTTTGCTGTCATTTCATTAATAATGCTTTATAATTTCAATTTTAGACAAAATGAACAAAAGGACCTCAAACTCGCTTTAAAATAACCTCTTATTTATTATTTGTCTCACAGTCTTGAAGCTTAAGTGGTTATTGATTCTTGTTAGTGGTCTTAAGGATGTAGTCTTCTGAGAAGTCCAAAATTCTACAAGTGTTGCATATTTTGAAATTATTTTACATTGATTCTTGTTAGTGGTCTTAAGGATGTAGTCTTCTGAGAAGTCCAAAATTCTACAAGTGTTGCATATTTTGAAATTATTTTATTCAAGACTGAAATATAGGAAAAATACTTCCTTAAATCTTTACTGCAAAGGCCACAATTATAGTGCTATATATAGGAACAATTTGATGTTCATAATAGTGATATTTTACTTGTGAACAAGGGACTCCTGCCCACTAAGGTCTATTTAATAGGTTGTTGTAACTGGTCTTTAAAGACAGGTACACCTGTATCTGTTGTTATTCATACACAGAGAGTTGTATGGACATGATGGTCCATGTATAATGAGATTTTGTTGTGTAACATGTTTTATTGAGCATTGGAAGATAGTGGTATGAAAGCTTGAATTAGCATGATTAGTGCAATGAATTTTCTTCAGGGATAAATGTTGTATGTATGTCTGTCTTATTATGCTATGGGCTACAGGTCTTAAAGCAATATACTAGTAAAGTGGGATAAATGGCATTAAATGCTTGTACTAGTGTTCAGTCTGTAAAATGACAATTTGTCAATTTGGAGACCCCAAAAAATTTAACCGATTGCTAGAACAGTCAAACCTGCCTTAAAGGCCACCTCTATATAAGGGTTGGCTGCTTTTAAAAGTAAAAATTTAATTCCAATCACTCTTTAATCAGGTTGAAGAGGGAAAGGGTCACTTGCCAATAAAGGCCACTTTAACAGGTTTCCTTAGGTAGGTGGCCTTTATAGACATTGTAGACTAATTGTTATAGTGATGGTAAATTTTTCATTATTTTTTACTTGTTGGGTATTAGTGGAATGTATGTTTATTCATTGCTGGTATATTTTTTTAGTTTTATTTGTCTGTATTTCAGACTATTTGTATATCTGGTGTGAGTTGCCAGTAGATAGTGTTTTACGTGCATTTTTGTACAGCGTGAAAACGCGTACATTGTTGTCACTTTCTTCCAAGATATCGAGCTTCTTTGCTATGAAATTATAAGATATGAGTACACCTGGAAATAGTGCGCCTGGTAAATGAGCGTGAAAGAAGTATATCTGTTTTATCGTGAGATATGTATTCTGAGACGGGTAATGCATTTGGTTACATATGCACTTTTGGAATAAATTTTCGGAATACATTTCGGAATCTAGTAAAATATTGCGACGGGATGCACCTAATAATTTCTGCAATTTGGCGAACTGATCTCATGTTTACAATAAAAAGTAGTTCGAGAAGTTTGCGTCCTACGATGTAAAATCATAACTTTTTATGAAATGAACAGCAACGGCAGGTTGTTTAATTAATTCTTCGCGAAATCTACGGAAATTTAAATTTATTTTGAAGGTTATGATAACGTATTTTGATGTTGAGGCAATTGTGTCATATTTTAAAATGTTTATCGATTAGATTTTACTTTCGTGAAAGGGAGATAATTCGTACAGTGTTGTGTACAGTCGTTTTACCAGTTCCGAACAGGGTTTCATATAAGCGCTGCTGCAGACGTCGTCCACAAGCAGAGGAAATAAAATTTATGTTGTGTAATAATACAAATGTTAACTGATTCCAAAATATCGACACCTGTCCTCAATCAAAGTACTGAAGGTACTGAAGCATCAGCTAAACTGAGCAATTTGATAAAAAAAATGTGCACTTGAAACTGAGATTTGTCTAATGAATCAGTAACAAATGAAAATCATTCAAATAATAGATACTGTGATCGGGAAGCTTCTAACAACAAGTCTGCTTTTTATGCAAGTTGTTAGGTTCTAACATATAAATATGTTACAATGGTCAAAATGGACATGCCACGCAATGTTTATCAATTGAGTAAACTAAGTAATTTGCATAAATATAAATTTTCAATTTTTCAAAAACCAAGAGAGGCTACTAAAGACCCGACCCCAAATCTGAGTGAAAATCTCAAGCGTAACGGAAAAAAGTCCAGAGAAACCATCATTTTGATAAAATTCACAAAGTGAAAGGGGCATAACTCCACTAAAACGCAGTTGACTGGAAGAAAACCCAAACTGGATCTGTAATCATCACCATCACCATCATTATAACTCCTCATATCACATTTTGATCATCAACATAAAGATTTCATCATCATCATCATCGTCGTCATAAGCAGCAGCAGTAGAACCCATGCCATGACAATCACCACCACCATTATATTAATCATTTTCAGAAATCCTCATGTTACATCATTAATATGGTCACATCATCATCATAGCTCTTTGTGTCACATACTCATCATCATTATCAGCAGTAGCAGTACTGAATGTCATCATCATCATCATCATCATCATGTCACATCATCAGCATGAAGACATTGGCTTTGTTATCATCATCATCATCATCATGAATTATTATCATCATCGACAGCAGCAAAACTGAATGTCATCATCATCATCATCACAACCATCTTCATCATCATCATCATCATCATACTATCGGCAGTGCTCAGCAGTACTGAATGTCATCATTGCCACCATCATCATCATCGGTAGCAACAGAACTCATGTCACCATCATAATCATCATCATAGTTCGTCAAGTCACATCGTCATCATCACCATCATCATTCATAGCAGCAGAGCTTATTTTCATCACCACCATCACTATCATCTTCTTCATCACGATAATCATTATCATCATCGGCATCAACAGAACTCATGTCACCACCATCATCAACATCATTATCATATCTCCTCGTGTCACATCATCATCATGGTGACATCATCATCATATCTCCTCATGTCACATCATCATCATCATCATCATCATTATATCTCCTCATGTCATATCATCATCCTTATGGTGACATCATCATCATCATCGGCAGCAGCAGAACTGAATGTCATCATCATCATCATTATTATTGTCATCATCTCCACCAGATCATCATGCCACATCATCATCGACATAGTGTCATCATCACAAAAAAAAACTTCCACCATGACCAGCTATTTCCCTTGACTTGCAATTGACAGATTAACCATTGTTGAAGTCATTAATTTTATTCATTGAATTCACAATTAATTTGAAAAAAAAAATAAAAATAAAACCTTTGTTTTAGAAATAATTTAAATGTATTTAAAATTATTGTTGAATATATATTAATTAACCAAGTGAGCTTCAAAACCCTGAATTGGTATAAACCATCCTGACACAATAAGCTTATAATCTGTATCTCCCAATTACAGAAGTTGTCCAGGCAACTGTCTCTTTCAAAAAAGTTTGTTGACAAGAATTGTGTACAAAAGGGGGAAATATTTCTGAATACGATTAATTGATTATTATTTAGACAACTAAAATGTTACAATAAAATTACTTTGAATTTAAGAGAAACTGTAAGAAGAGTTGAGTTTACAAAGTAGGTACCCCCATTCTAATACTTGCTAAAAAGTGACTAAGTTTCAAAGTCTGGAAAAATGGAGAAAAAATCTTGAAATATTTCCATAAAGTCAGGTGCACATCTTCAATATATATATAAACATTCTGTGAAGTTTCAAGGCTTTTGGTTGAAAACTGTAAGAGGAGTTGAGTTCACAAAGTAGGTACCCCAATTCAAATACTTGCCAAAAAGTGACTAAGTTTCAAAGTCTTGAAAAATGGGGGAAAAAATCTTGAAATATTTCCATAAAGTCAGGTGCTCATCCTCAATATATATAGAAACATTCTGTGAAGTTTCAAGCTTTTTGGTTGAAATCTGTAAGAGGAGTTGAGTTCACAAAGTAGGTACCCCCATTCAAAAACTTGCTAAAAAGTGATTAAGTTTCAAAGTCTTGAAAAATGAGGGAAAAAATCTTGAAATATTTCCATAAAGTCAGGTGCACATCTTCAATATATATATAAACATTCTGTGAAGTTTCAAGGCTTTTGGTTGAAAACTGTAAGAGGAGTTGAGTTCACAAAGTAGGTACCCCAATTCAAATACTTGCTAAAAAGTGACTAAGTTTCAAAGTCTTGAAAAATGGGGGAAAAAATCTTGAAATATTTCCATAAAGTCAGGTGCTCATCCTCAATATATATAGAAACGTTCTGTGAAGTTTCAAGCTTTTTGGTTGAAATCTGTAAGAGGAGTTGAGTTCACAAAGTAGGTACCCCCATTCAAAAACTTGCTAAAAAGTGACTAAGTTTCAAAGTCTTGAAAAATGGGGAAAAAAATCTTGAAATATTTCCATAAAGTCAGGTGCACATCTTCAATATATATATAAACATTCTGTGAAGTTTCAAGGCTTTTGGTTGAAAACTGTAAGAGGAGTTGAGTTCACAAAGTAGGTACCCCCATTCAAAAACTTGCTAAAAGTGACTAAGTTTCAAAGTCTTGAAAAATGGGGAAAAAAATCTTGAAATATTTCCATAAAGTCAGGTGCTCATCCTCAATATATATAGAAACATCCTGTGAAGTTTCAAGGTTTTTGGTTAAAAACTGTAAGAGGAGTTGAGTTCAAAAAATTGGTACCCTATTTCCCCCGTCCTTAGTTACTGTTCTACTACACCAACGGTGCTCTAAAAATCGGAAGAACTTAAGAAAGCACAACGTTTCAGTTTTCTTACATGCCCAGAGTTCACATCATATTTGTTTATTTTATGTGAAATAAAGTAATATGGCTTCATGAAAAGAAATTAAAGGTTGTAAAAACCATGGATTAAACTACTGACAACAACTTTAATCGGATATCCACTGTAAAAACGATCTAATAAGGACTTGTAACAAGGTAAATAAATTTTATCTGAAAATTTTAAAACATCGTTTTTTTCAGTTTTGTTTAGATTTTGATTTCAAGTTGTTCTTTCTTGCGATTTATTTTGTTGATTGAAAATAAACAACTGGAAAAGGTATTTAAATGAACATTGGTGATGAAATTGTCTGTCTTCGGAGACATATCTGCATATGGTGAGAAGTGGAGTGTGTGCGGAAGATCGGAAGTATGTAGCAGAGATTCGAGAATAAAGCATGTCGTTTTTATATTAAACTGATAACTGAAAAGGACAGGGTGTCATGATCATTTTAAAAGGGGCAAGGGTGTACTGGACTAAAAAGGTCAGTCGCTACGCTATGTGAATACATTTGAGCAGGGGCATCGGGTGTCAAATGCAGGCATGCCCACAAACACATGGCTAATTTGCATACGAACTACGGTATCGATATCCTTCACAACTTCACGAGTCACAAACAATTTATGAACATAGCCAATAACTTGTAAATAACTTCTCTTTCATTTTCGTATCACATTTTTTGGGAATCTTTGATTTCTACTTTTTTGTTATGCATAATTTCGCTACCGGCAAACTGACAGGAATGTATTTTAATACCCAATGAAAGCTGAAAATCCTCGTGACGACTGACGTTATGATGAATATTAATGAACCAGGTCGGGATATCCCAAACACGAAATATTATTGACAATTAATTTTTAAAAAAATATATATAATTTATCATCAAATGTGATCAATGTTTAAAGTTATTTAACTTAAAAACTGTTTAATGAGCATACTTTGTGTTTATTTATCGATGTCACTTTGCGTAAATTAAAAAAATCCAATATGGCGGCGACTGTAAAACAACCACATGTACAGCACTGTAGGTCAAAAAGAAGAACGTCGGCGCGAAGTGACAAGATCGTCATTTTTTTTGGGTTTTCCGAGGGGCGTATATTTAATGGATTTTTGTGGTTTTTATCTTAAAATTATCATACAAAAGTGAAGAATATCCAGCAAAAACAATTACGGACTAATACGCGTATGAATACATTTCAAATCGGCACATGTGTACATGATGAAAACATTGCTTTCGTAACTTTCCGGGAGACCCAATCACTCAGATTAGAGTTTATACATACCTGGGATACCGTATGTGGAAATTCCCGTAATTTCAGACGAAAGGAAGGATTTGATTGGCTGTCAAGGTGAAATGAGAGCGGCGCTAAATACGAAAAAAACCAACGATCGCTATAAAGCATTCAGCATGGCTGATGCTTTAAAAACACGTGGTAGTATGTTTTCTTGAAAAAAGCATTTCCGTGATCACGATTTGTTTACATCGTTAAACTAGGTCACCAACAATCTGTCGACCTTTTAGGAAGCGGTTGAAGTTTAATATTATTTAAACAATTAATGCCCATACATCCAAGTAGAAGCAAATTTAGAAAGTTATTTTGCGATTCCTTTAATTGAACGGGATTGAAATTTTAGATTATTCGGTAGTAAAAATTCGGAACTGGTAAAACAACTGTACTTCACCATTAACATGAAACGGGAATATTGTGAGTGATAATCAGCAGTTAATTAAAACCCAGATTAACAGCAAATGATCCAGTTACATACAACCGATAGAATGTACCCCCTCATAGCGACGGTAGGATCTGCAAAACTCTTT
The DNA here is from genome assembly GCA_021292105.1 of Anadara kagoshimensis. Taxonomy (NCBI): domain Eukaryota; kingdom Metazoa; phylum Mollusca; class Bivalvia; order Arcoida; family Arcidae; genus Anadara; species Anadara kagoshimensis. Next base: position 41,739,237 of record CM037864.1, read on the forward strand.
CTCTCTATCCGAAATGACAAAACGATCGGGTACAACTTTTTTAAATTTTAATTACCGATTGTCTTTTTCATATTATTTATGAAATTATTATTTTCTACCATTTAATTCAGCAATACATGGTTTGGTACATTGTTTCTTTTTCAAAAAAAAAAAAAAAAAAAAAAACATCCGTCGGACTATGCATTGATCGACCCCCCCCCCCCCCCCCCCCCCCGAATTTTCGGTTATTCTCGGTTCCGGACATCCGGGCATTTCAGGTAAAGATGTTATCGGTGGCCTTAGATACGGTGACAACATGCCGTTATATAGCATAGTAAATGATACAAATGTACTATTATTTACCACGGATATTAAACTTTATTTGAGTCTTTAAGCGATTTTCATGAAATTTGTAGTCAAGTCTATTTGATAACATTGTCATATGGATGGAATGATTTAAAAAAAATAATTTATAGGTAAATTTATATCTATTTTTTAAAAGGACTGATCTGTCCATCGGCGTTCATAATGGTCACGAACTTGGTAATACTTTCACTTTTTTTGCGTAAAAGACACGAGAAACCTAAAAAGTAAAATAATCATTTTGGACATTTAAAATGATTAAAACTGAATTACAAATAGCAACATTTCGTGAATTTAAATAAGTTTAATTTACTGCCGTTGATTACTCGGTCCATCACTAAATACATTAAAAATCAAAAATTAAAATATAAACCTAAAATCCATTTTAACACATCTTTCCAACTTAATGACAACTAATATTTAATATGGGACAACGTAAAGACTTTATCCCTATTTTAACACCTGTCAATAAATTTTGTATATTGTAAGGTAGATCTACCTCTTAATTACCGGTGATGGAATGTCTAATAAACAGGATGCCCGGTACTGTAGTTTATTGATACGCTCTTAATTACCGGTATGTGAGAATCGGATGTAAATTCTACTTTTCATAAATTGAGATCAAATAAATATAGTGGAATAATAGAACACTGTTTTATTCCAAGTTTTTCCGGGTGTTGCATGGATCCCGGGATGTTTTAACCAATATTGTTTTTATGTAATTTAAATAGAGACTATTTCTAAGTTATTATAATTTTAAATTATTTTTGAATTTTAAGTTTTAAAATTGTTTTATGATGATATCATGGAAATATTAAAATTTGGAGTTATACCAGGGTCAGAAAATGAATTACGACAGAATTTAAGATACAGAGAATGAGAATGAGAGGTACCGTTGAATTACAATTTCATGCATATTTTACTGATCAGAAATACACAATCGGAAAAAATATATGAAATAATTATTTAAATATTTATAATGTTATACTGTAATATTTAAAAAAATGTTACAAAACAAATTTAAAGAATGTTCCCCATGCTCCATGGTTATTCTATTCAACGTTATTTTTACCCTGCCCGAATTCCCAAATTTAACGCATTATAAATTAAATATTTTTGACTTTTTGATAAATTTTGAAAGTCTCTAATCATTTATTAAAGTCATAATTTTTTTGTGGAAAGTTTCATGTCATATAATCTAGCCAAACTTAAACTTTATTCAATTTTTTAATGTTGGTCTGTACGAATCACTATATAAATCTATAGTATCTAAGGGGTCAGTGTCACCGTTTCCAAGGTGTCTTAAGTCGCCATCTTCACCTGTGACGTCACACCGAAACCGAGAATATTCTGTCTTGCCACAACACAATTTTCCCAACTACTGTACGCTGTACAACAGCACGACAGTGCTATGTTTATAGCAAAATAAGATATACATGTATATGAATTTGAATTTGTTTAGACATTCCAATCCATGTCATTTAGCATTTTTGTAACACATTTCATTTTCATCTGTGCAATAACTTCTTTAATTCTCAATGCTTCAGGAAACAAAAATGATAAGCCTGTTAGTAAGTGCTAAAACCCTGGATTCCTTGTATGACTGTATACATTTTGTTAGTCCACCCGACCCAAAGGATTAGATGAGCTGTCGCTATGTTTCCCCATTCATCATGTGTAATCCATATTGTATCTATGCTTTACCCATTTTTATCATCCTTCTAAATAATGGACCCAATTTCATGATATTTGGCATTAATCAGGTCTAGCTGAAGGCTAACTGATTTGCACAAATGAAAGGGTTATGCCCCTTGGGGCACCTAAAAGCATGGGATTTCAATTTTGTTAAAAAATATAAGCTCAAGACAAGCAGGATTTCAGTTTTTAAAAGTTCTATCAAGTTGCGTTCTTTATTTATGAAAATTGTCTGTTAAAATACTGCATTACAAAGTATTAAAAATTCAAATGACCATGCTATAAAACATTAATCAAAATGGCTTTAATACATTAATTGACTTACATGTATATAATAGACAACAGTGACAGTATTGTCATATTAGTCATCATTAATTTATTATTTTTTTCTAATTTATTACTGTATCATTATTTATACCTACTCAAATATTTTGTATATTTTATGTTTTATGATTGTCATAATATGAATCCGATTTGGGCACAAACTCTGCTGTTTCTATGTTGAAATGCTAATGAGACTTGTAACAGATATAGGTTGTTCACAATCTGAAGACAGAGTGATTATAAACACGGGTGAATCCAAACTACATAAACAGGTAACAATAATGTATAGCCATATTGTATATATATATTCATCCCTTTTCATGTTTTATTTTTCACAGCCATGAACTCGTAAATCTACCATCAGATTGTGAATGACCTACATGTATATGTCTTCATATAGAATGTATCTTTCTATTTCTGTCGTGAAGCCAGTTATAGTTAAAATTAAGAATTTATAAAATCAAAATATATTAACATTTATTAATCATGTCACAATAATTTTGTTGCTAGTTAAAATTTTCAAAGTTTCACAAGTCGCAATAATTTTCTTTGTATTCTACTTAATCCTAAGTTATCTTTTGATTAAGATTAGTCCAGATGACTCACTTTTCTGTACATTGTCATATAACAAGGGCATAGCTGAGCATACGCACATACGGCCGTGCATAAGTTAATTTTGTCAAATATCATATTTAAAAATGTTTAAAAATAATTATATGACAGCTACATGTATATTTTAAAACTTGAAATCAATACAAAATTTAACACTCGAAACTGAAACTATCATAATGAACAAGATGATTTATGCATATGAATCAATGTACAACTCAGTGGTCGTTTGAATTTCGTTTTGAAGTTTAGTCGAAAATTTTGCAGATAAGGGTCGAAATTCATGGAAAACACACCACTTTTGTTGTATTTTTTCAAAATTTCCTGGGGGAGCATACCCCTAGAAAAACAGCGCATTTTTCACGTTTACAGTGCGTAATTTACCAACATGCTCAGCTACGCCCCTGTATAATTTTCCATCTATCAAACTTGTTACAAACCAATTTGTAACCAATCTCCACGAAACATTGATTTCAAGTTGTTAACAGGCAATAAAGTACATTGTACACATACATCATTGCATTTTACATGTATATGCTTGTCAAAGGCCGTATTATGGTATGTTGTTGTCTGTCTGATTGTTTTATATGATAGCTGGACAAATTATTGTCTGATTTTTGTTTTATATGATAGCTGGAACAATTATTGTCAGATTTGGAGGATGCATGATTGCATAAACTCTTCTGAGTAATCAGTAAATTATGCAATTTCAACCATATTTTGCCAAGTTATGGCCCATTTTATTTCCGAATATGGAAATTATGTAAAAAATTTAAAAACTTTTTTGTCACTGAATTCCTTTTAAACTAGGAATAGTATCACAGAAAACAATGATATTTAACAGATAATACCAATTTTGTTGTGTTTCCACAGAATTGGAATTATGACCTTGTTTCTAGTTTCTTGCAATCAAATTTTCTCATTGGGCATACTTGTCTCAGTTTTCACTAAAATGTTTCCTAATTTGGCATGCTTGATTGGTTTCAGTTTAAGATGCGCATATCTTAAAATGTATATGTTCCTTTAATTTTCAAAGGTTCCTCACCACCTTTGTTTACAGCCAAATAACTTTATTTATCACTAATCACTTAGTGATACGATTTGCCGTATACATCACACACACGTCTCCTATCTGGTAAAATTGGAATTTTGTTTGGTGGAGACAAGCATATCATGTGCTTCAGTCTTGTTCTGATAACCACAAAAATCTAATCATATAAGTGCATTTATATAATTAATGTGGTAAATTTCTTTGAAATTTTCTATTGAATTTTTTTGTAGTATATAAAAACAGATAAATCGTATTTAACCCTACAATAGATTTTTGTGCATGCATGTAGTAGAACCATATTTTCATAAATACCAAAGTTTAAAACATAAAACCACACACAGAAATGCCAGGTGAGCAATTCAGAGTGGGTCTTTGTGTAATAATATAGTGCAAAAATGCACTTGAATTTATATATATTTAAATCGTATCTATTTTCGTTTTAATCATATATAATATGAATAGTTTGGTGACATTTGTTCATGTTTCAATTTTATAAGAATTTTTTTTATTACTTAATTTTGGTGAGAGTGGGAATATTACATTGTAATTAAGTATATATTGAGTTGTTGTACTTTTGTATAAATTGCAAACTGCAACATCTGGGCCAGAACAAATTAATAAAAAATTTCATGTCTATAAAGAAGTTTTAATTTATTTTCCCATTTTTGGAAACTTTAATTTCATGGTAATTAAACCATAACATTGAATATGTTACATTGTTCTGTTGCAGTTCCATTGGACTTTTATCATTTTGTAACGACTTACCACTTGTCACTCCTTCCTAGATATCAAGAACCCACTTGGTAAAAAAAAAAAGGTCAAAGTTCAAAAACAAATCCTCAAAACAATTCTGTGGTCCAGTAGGTATTATGTGTGAATGGGTTCAAGTCTCAGTAATTATTTCACATGTATCATTCTAGTACTATAATACCTTTGCTGAAAGTTATATTTTTGCAATACTCAAGGCCATAAAAGATACAAAAACAAACACACTTAACCATGCGCAAATCATGCATATGGTAATCTCAAAGCAAAGTAAAAACATTGAAACTGGCAAATTAAGTTAAACACATGAACTTCCACCAGGAAAGTGAGAACATTTGTTCCAGAAGGGCAAGCACCTCCTGTTTAGCTAACTACACCCACCACGTGTGTACCTATGGTAATCAAAATTGAGAATGAAAGTAACATGGAACTATGGGATGTCAAATATATCCAGGCAAATTTTAAAAAGATACCATACTGATTAACAATATTGTGGTGAAGTCCATAATACTTTTTGAAGGCTTGGAAAAACCTAGGCTTACAATATTCTTGCGTCAACAATTTATTGTAGGTAACTTGCTTTATTGTATAACCAGAGTTCATTTTCAAGCCATAGAGAATGTCATTTGATGCCTTATCTGAAAGGTGCATTATTTATTAAATGATAGTGTGAAAGAATATGCATTATAGGTTGTCCACAATCAAAGTATATTGCAAGTCAATTTTAATGTTAGTAATATTACAGTATCTTTAACAAATAAGAGTGAAACGGTGTGATTTATAACATATGATATACCATTAATACCTATATACACTGTACCTGATTTTAGAGTCGAGTAATAATGTTAAAGGTCCAAGTCAATAATATTTCACTTATATCACCAGGCATAGATGAAGATGCCTGTACATTGCGCCGATGGCATTATACAGCAGGAACCTTGTTTATTTTAAGTTCCCATCTGAAAGAACTGCGACTTTCATTTCATAATGCTGAGTGCTTCGTGAAAGAACAGTCACTACGCACTTTCAAGTCTTGGGTCAGACCCAGTCAGGGACTTGGTTTTAGACTCGGACTTCTGTCTGTGTTTATAAACACTCTGCCATCAGATCATGAATGACCTAAATCCTTTATTTTACTCCCAGTTAACTCATTTTGAAAGTAACTCAAAACTAGCCACCATTCCAACTTAGTGTTGTATACCTGTCAAGCTAACAATAGTTTGAATTACAGTAGGTGTTGACAAATTGGAATTCTGTAGTCATTTATATCTACAAAGAGCCCTAGTTAAAATTCATTAATTTCATCCACAGGTTGTAATTACTCATCATAAGCAATTCAAACTTAATTCATTGTAAAAACTAAAACACCTAATCTTCATGCCAATACACTTGGTATCAATTCCACTTTCATATCTTGATTAATTTGCTGAAGGGCAGCGATTTTCTCTAGATTGTTTCAAGAAGTGGGCGCCTGATGTAAGAGAATAATTCTTTCTCAATTTAAAACCAGTTAAGTTTGAAGTTTCCACTTGATAGCACACTGTTTAATGATTTCATCTGGGCAGGTAGGGTCTTTGAGTAAGGGAAGTCTGGTGTGAAACAAAATTTTGAACATTTCTACCAAAGGCACTATCTATTGCTTTAGTGCTAGCATTTCTATGCAAATCGAAATATTCCCACAAAGAATGACCAACAGTTCCACAACAGAAACACATTCCTTTATTTCCAGCAATTTCAAACACAATGAATAAATCTGTTTTAGTTTAAACATTGTTGCTTCAGGTAGAGACCAAATCTAGGCGATATGTTAGATGCTGAACATTGCTAAAGCTACATAAAAAAAAAAATTCTCCTCGTTACTAAAAGTGAAACCTATAGATAGAAGGTAAACATCCTTTTCTTATTACATCATTGTAACAAGATGTTACATGATATGTAAAAGGTATTGCCAATTTTTTGCAAATGTATTTGTTATTGCTGTTAATACTAATAACCATCATTTCCTGGGGGCAGTTTAGAATACGTTCTGTATGGGTTGAATTACTTCCAGTTAGAGTATAGAAAGGACATCCAACTTCCAAAAAACCATGAGAATGTGATGCGAGATCAAGAATTCTAATACCAACAGAAGGCATGGAGACGGAGGGAAATCCTTGTTCGATAGCGAGAAATATTCTTCCTTCTTCCAAAATAAAGATAATCAACCAAATAGCTTGCATCAATAAATAGCCCAAGCAAGAATAACAAACAAGAGTTCTTGCATTATAACTTTTTATTAAAAGCACTGATTTGGAATGTGTTATTGTATGCTGATCTGAATTGATTGGTATTAATCACATCTTTCTTAAAGACTCTTGTACAATTTGCTGTTAGATACATTCTCGTCATTAAACATTAATCATTTTACAACTGTCTGTATGAATACAGAATTCAAAGTCATGCCACAGGTCAAGTCAAAGATGTCATTGACCTGTACACTTGACCTTTTACAAGTAATATTCATATGAAGATTTGCAATAAATGCATACACAATGTACAGGTTTAGTAATAGGTATACTGTATATACGATATTTATGTTCCCTATACATAAATGTACTTGTTCATAATCAATATTTAAATCAAAGGTCAAGTGGACAGGCCAATGTTGTTTGCCTATACAAGTTAAACACAACATGTACTTTTTGACGTATATAGAGGACTAGATACGAATTGCATGCCCACCTTAAGCTTGCCACAGCATTGGATGAAAAAATTATCTTGCCATCAAATCAACAAACTACCAAATACATGTACCAGTAATTAAAAACATATTATCTATATAATTATTTTTGAGATGAAATTTTTTGTTATTTGTCTAATCAAAGTGTAATGCATTTCTTTGTGACAGAAAAATATGCTTTAATAGACCCAGATTCCCTTCTTTCAGATAGTTTAGATAATGCACAACAATATATCATCACAAAACTCTTTGGTATTTGAATTTGGCCGATATGCACATTCCAACCCATAAAATATTCTGCTCTGTGCTGACCTTGTGTAAATAATGTTGCTACATACTATATAATCCATTCATTTGGGCACTATCACAAAGCTTCATTTTGCATGACTTTGAATTCCGTATTCTCAGACTGTAATTGTCACCACAATTTAACATCCCCTGTGCATTCAACAGTGATTAAAATAAAACCAATCATGCACTGAAGAGAAACCTCTTCATGTAACATACATTATGACATAAAATTTTACTGCACGAGCGGGTCACAATTATTTTTTCAGGATCTTAAATTGAATAGACTTTGGATCACATTGGAATTTAGATATAAATAAATGGAATCTATACTTTGTACCTTCCTTGCACAAATATATCACAGAAATGAGAGCAGGAATCAACATTTTCCTGCCTTATAAAAACATACAAAAATCCTCCTGAGTTCAAGTAATAACTGGTGGTGGTTTGACCCATATTTGCAGTAAAAAAAACAAATAAATACATATACACCAAAGTAGAAGTTAAACATCTAACTCAAAATATATGTATAACAACAAGGTAAAAACAACAATAATGTTTAAAAATTTAGCATTACTACTGCCTCAAAGTTTCCTTACTTGACTAGTATTGTTTGACCTTCACATACATATATCTGTAAGTGTGACTTGGTTACCATGTAAACCAGTTAAAATCACAAAACCTCATCTTTTCTAGTAAAATCAACAAACCAAAAACCTACTCTAGTTTAAAATTAAGTAAAAATAAAAACAATTTAAAAATTCTACTTGGATTTCAAAGAAAGAGACAAATTAAAACTAAAGACCAGGGGTTAATGCAGGCATGATTGTCATAATTTTGTTAAAGGCACATGCAGATTTTAAAATTTATCACATCATAAACTCATACTTTGTACTGTTATTATTTGTAGCTACAAAAACCAATCTATTATTATCATCTCTTGATTGTAATATTATAAAGCACATGTATCAGTTTGGATGCTCTGTGCTGGGCCTATCATGATCAGAGTTATGACAAATAATTTTCCATGTACAGGAATTTGAATTTTCAGAGTTTTGACAAATTCAGCATAGATTTAAATGTCTATATGCAACATTCAAGTAAAAAATACAAACAATGTATGTCCAGTATCCAAATTCTGAATTTTTCATATGCAAATGTTTTTACCTAGCCAAAACTGCACTTGCATATAAGATAACCCTCAATCATAAATGCAAGGCATCACATTTTTGGGACCCAATTTTACATGTATGTACTACAAAGTTTTCATTTTTAACACATCCTTTTACTGATTACTGAATGTTTGTTATATGGCACTAGTTATGAAATGGCACTAAATCTAGGAATTATATATCTAAGAATAAAGCACTAATCAATACATATTTTTTCCTGGTCTGAAGTATATAAAATAAAGTGCACTGCATTTCTAATTATATAATTAATATTTAAAATCATATCAAACTTTCATGTCAAATTCCAGAGAAGTAACAATCAATTCACCTCTAAATTTCAATTCACATCATGAACCTAGAATTTGAAACAACCCACTAACTGGTCTATAAGGTTCAAATCTGGGAAGAAAAGATCGTCTTTTCTTTATTCTACATGCAAATTTTTCATCAACATTAACCTTTCAGTAAAGCACAGAAACAAAATGACAAACCAATTTCTAACTGCACAAAACATCAAATGACATGTTAAATATATATGTTTGTAACAACTTTGACTGATGACAAGAAAGTTTGAGTTGATTCCAACTATATGGTATATGACAATTAAACAATCAAAATATATTACTTAAATATATTCTACAACTATCATTAAAACAAAAATATGCATGATTAAATAAATACCCATCACCAAAGATTATATATAAATAACAAAGCTACAGTACATTATCATAGTGCAATTGGTTGGTTATTAAGTGCAAAATATTGGTTATTATACTTAAAATATTTGGATATATATGCTGATTGTCAATGATTACATGTTAAATGGATATACATAAACTTGTTATTAAAAATTTACAATTCAAAAAAAAAAAAAATTACTGATTTTAACTAAGAAAATCAGTAAGCAGGATTTAAGAAAGTATTGTTAACAACTCAAAATTATTTATAGATAAAACTACTGATTTTAATTGGTGATTCTTTGGAACTAAAAAATCAAGGATTTATTTGATATGGCAAGACGTGCAGATTGAGCAATATATTGGTGAAAAAGAGGTCATTTAATTTGGTCACATGCCAAGTATAAAGGAGAACTAAGACACATCTAGGAAGACTTACTATTTAACATATGGTAAAAGATGGAAAAAGTACAATGTTTTCAGGAATATTATACTTTCATAACTTACAGTAAATAATGCAATGTCAGCACTAAAGAACATCCTTTCTTTAATGGCAAAGACTCTTAATGTGATATTTTCACAAGCGGTTTCAAAATCTTGATGTGGAATTAGTGCTCTAAATACTTATATTTAAAGATAAGAAAATGCAATTTGAATTGCAAGGTCACTTTTTATAATTTGTTATGAAATTTTGAGAAATAAAGATAAAGACTTCATTTCCGATCTCCAAACTCAGATTGGTCACTAAAAATCTGAATTTCTGTGCAAACAATGACTAGATTATAATGTACCGGTAGCTATGTATAAACATCTTTATTAATTATTAATTTATTGCTTCAACCCATATTTACCTTAATTATACAGATGTTGATAAATATTTTTTGACTAGTTAAAGAAGTGGAGAGGAGTAGAGTAATGGAGTTTTACGCCCCATTCAAGATTCTATCAGTTATATATTGAAGTCGTCAGTTCAGGGACGGAGGAGGAAACAGAAGTGCCCAGAGAAAATTAACAAACTTCAGCAGGCATATTTTCTCGCACTAGGAAACTGGTAAATACAAATTTTCAAGCTCCAGAAAAATGGGCATTTCCCCAACAAAAAGTGAATCCTGCTAAATACTGACATAATATTTCTTGTAGTAAATTACACAAATTTTGATGTTCATAGAAAAAACATCTAATTTTGTTTCCAATTCAAAAGCGGTTAAATCACAAGATAGCAAACTTAAGTACATGTACATTTCAAGTAACATCTTTCCAGCAATAAACTAAACGGCCGAGGTTTATTTTACAACCTCAAATTAAGTTTTGAGAGTAAATATAACAAAACATAGTACTTCAACCTTCTTATACACAATAACTAATAAGTAAAAATAATAATAGTAATAATAAATAAAAAGAAAAATACATCAGTATTATTATAAATATCAAGTCACCATCAAAGACCATTCATATTACATTATCCCAGCAGTATTAATACAAATACCTTGCAAAAAATAAAACAAGGAGTATCTCTTTGGCACATAAAACGACTTGTTATTATTTTTATAAAAATATTAAAAACTGCAACAGTGAATTAATCACTCTTAAAATGATTTTGTCAATCAGGAATTTTTTTTTTCATGCTACATAACTGATTTTGATAAGTTTAGTTGATTGTGTCAATTAGTCTCCTTTTAACTTCACTTCTTGCACTATGTAAAACTTAACATGAAACAATTCAAACAGTAAAAATACATAACATGTTTAAAACAATAAAAAAAGTAACTTCCAGTTGTTCAAAAGAACCAAAAAAGGACAACATTTAAAATGTTCAAAATGGCAATTACAATGCATGCAAATCAAGAAATTTTTAAAAATTCATCGGTATTGAAATATATTAATTAGTCATTAACTTAATTTTTTTTTCATCTCTTCTGAAAAAAGTTATAAATAAACCAACCAAAAATGAGCACCAATATGTCATGGAAATAAATAAAAGAGAGAGAAATAAAATGGAGAAATATAAAAAAAAATCTACTGCATTATCTCTATTTAAAGTAAAAGTAGTTAACATGCACAGACATAACCAGTGACTGACTGGTTATTAAAAATGTTTACAACATTATGCAATGTTTGCTTTAAAATCTCAAGTTAAAATAAGTACATTTAAAAAGGCATCATTGTTGATGAAACTTTATAAATTGCAATGATCCAAAAAAACTAAAACTTTATGAGGCAGATACCTGCATTTGTCCATCTCAAAATATTGTCTTAAATATCACCAATGCATAGTATGGTAAATAAATTCTATTCTCAGGGAACATAATGAATGTTGTATTTATCAAATGCCTCTGGCACTTATAGTGTGTGTGTGTGTGTGTGTGTGTGTGTGTGTGTGTGCAATTGTATGCGTGTTAAAATTCAAAGTCAAAGGTTACATAACTAGGGAAAAATAACATGTAAAACAGCAAAAATGGAATGTTCCAGATATAACAGTAAAATGGAATTAAAAATATTCCTTTTCTGATTATTAAAAATATATATACTTTATATATATATTTAAAAGATATAAATAAACCTTAAGCACTGGGTGTACTTTGGATCTACATCACAGGAATATGACAAAAAGCTATGTATACAACCTTCATATATTTATGATATGTACTGACAAAACAACCTGATAAAAAGCCCTCATCTCGCTAAACACAGCAATCTTCTCTTCTGATCACAGCAACAATTCTCCATATAGCCATGACTAGGTTGCAAAACTACAGCATCCTTAATGGTAAGCCTGAGCAGCATATTCATATGGAACTGAAATAGACACATCAGAGATCAATTGTTTATAGTCTATATATTTTATTCTAAGTTAAGTATCATGAACTTAAAATACAGGTCCCAGTTTCACAATCATTTGCATTTAGTTTTGACAAAAATATTGATCATAGTTCCAAAGAGATTTAAAAAATTTGCAAAATTTAAGTTAAGGTAAATCTTAGCTAAGGAATGATTGTGAAACTGGGGCCAGGTTCATAAAATAACCATTACCTACCAATTCTGGGGTTTATTGTCCGATAATGTAGTCTGCTAACAACTATGACTAGCAAGGTGGTACAGTTCACAGAATACATTGCCTAATCAACATGATTCAACAACAACACGAAAGTAGATGTAAGCTTACACTATTTTATCACGACCAATATATTTCAAACTATAATTAGTGAACACACTCTTCAAAGAAGGACACAAATTGGTAAAATTGTTGTAAAAAGAGAGGTGTTTGTGATATGACATCATCATGCCCCATAACCAATTTTATTGACTGGAAACACAGTAATAGTACAGTGTTATTAAACTAATATAAACAGAAATCGAAGAATCGTGAATAGCACTGATGTAAAATAGTTCAGCTTAATTTTACAGGGTTGCAATATTGTTCATTTACAGAATTCAAACACAAGTCCTGTTAATCACAAAATTGACAGAGTAGTGATAACTCCAAAAATATCTATATTTTTTTTATAATCAAAACCTATAAGCAAAGAAAGAAATGAAATAACTAAGGTTTTAATCTTATATTAGTTATGTTATGATGGCAATGGTTTTAGGCATAGTTAATTAAAATGTAAAATGAAATCCAGATGTTATATTTGACTATGATTTGGCCTCTAGCTGATGCAATATAAGCCAGCAGATTTGATGCAAGAAGTATATAAAAGTAGCATGAGCAATATCAAATATTCTTAATTAACAAGTGTACAAAATTTAATAAATCATTACTTTAAACATGTTATAAACTAAAATGCATGAGATGTGTATATACATGTATGTACCAAGTCCCAGTTTCACCATCATTTCTTAACCAGAATTTTCCTTAACTAAAATTTAGCAATTTTGGGGATCGGTTTTTTAAACAAAAGAATAATCATTTTTTACAAAACTAAATACAAACATTGTGGGTTTGAAGCAATCTTCAAAATGACAGCTCAAATTCTTGGATATCTTAAAAATTTACAAATTATTACAGTATCAAATTTACCAGACTTAAAAACTTGGTTACGGAATGATTGTGAAATTGGGAGCAGAAATGCAAACTTCATCATACATTTTATTTCAAGTCATGCTACTTCATAATAAATAACAATTAAGGATATAAAAAGCATGCTCTGCAGATACAAGAAATGTGTGAATTCTTACTCTGACTCGGAGGAGGTGGTGGCATCTTTCCTGGACCTGGAGTTACTACATATGAATTTGCACTGGTCACCACTGGCACTGTAGAAGCATAAGTTATATCTGATCTTGGAACACCGTTAGGTACAGCATAAGCTGGTCCAATTGCTCTTCCTTGATAAGGATTTTGGGACATAGCAACTTCTGTACCTAATATTGACAGAGACCAAGTCCACTTTCAGAGAATATGTCAACAAAAAGACAAGCAATCAAAGAATAAAATGGATGTAACTATTGTATAAGATCTGTTCTGGAAGAATTTATTTGGTATTATGAAATCATGAAATTATGAAATTATTTTTAATTAACAATACTATATATAATATAATTATAAATAAATTCAAAAATTGCTCTAAAGAGTTTTATTAAAAGATACATATTAACTCAGTGGACAATAATACGGTTGGCATAAAACTTTACAGTGTCGGCAATATTTTTCATCAAAGACTTATCAACGTGTTTTTTAAATCTCAACTTCCTTGTTAAATTCTTATGAATAGTAATTTATGGATCTATATTTTATCAAGGTGCTTGCTATCTTTATTGTAAAGTGGGTACACTTTTCTTAATTCTAAATTTATATCCTTTAAAGTGATCTGCCAACGGATTTTGAAGGTTATCAGTAATTTTAAATTTTTATTAAGTTAGATTGAGTTTTGGCAATTGTCAGCACGATTTTTTAAACAAAAATTGTTTCTAATGAGTGGTAAGATACTTGGTCTGTATCTGTTGGAGCTTTCTGCTTACTCATCTTGATTTTCAGATACCAACAATGTAGTAATGTTAGCTGCCAAACTGATAAATGCTTGTATAAATACTTATATTTATAATTGCCTTTCAATGATATAATAATGTAATACCGTATAGCAGGTTATTTTAGCAGGGCTAAATTTTGGCGTTTTTGACAAAAAAAAGTCAGTTGTAAATTTTGGCGTATTTATTTTAGCGATTAAAACATGACAAGTTTTTATTTTGACGATTTTTATTACAATAGAAAACTGCTGTTAAATTCACAATGATATCTCGAAGTTTTAAAACTGTAAATAAAATGTTGAACTTCGAACAGCAAATCTATCGATATTGACAGTTCATTTGAATTAAATAAATTTGGTTGAAAGTAAAAGTAAAATAACAACAACTGATGATATAAAATAAACTTACTTTTTTTTCGTTATAATACAGAGCACATGGCCGGTTATTAATAATCACCGGAACTGCCGGTAATACACATTGTCGTGCGCATTTCAATGAAATGTCAATAACAGAATATGAATATTTTATGACGAGATAAAAAGTTAATCATCTGGCATGGACTCGGGTGTTTTACCGATCACGCACCTGTGGGTCCTAATCGGATTAAGAGACTACTGAACTGATCATGATTAATTACTAATCTTGAGTAACACTCGATGTTCCAGGCTTCAGCTTGTGTTTTGTTTACAATGACTGACCACATGTCATTCTGATAAAATTGTATTCGAGTGAAAGAAGTTGAATTTTCACCAAATTTACACCTCCGAAAATTATTTATTGTTCGAACGAGCGGGGGTATTCGAGCTATCGTAGTTCGAGCGATCGAGGTTTATTTACATATGATTTAATCGGGATTTAGACGGGACCGGCAGATGACTTGGAGTTATCCGGGGTATTCAGGGCATCGTCGTTCGAGCGATCGAATTTCTACTGTATTAACATTGTCACAGTGTAAGGTATTGTTAAGGTAATAAATTTTGACTGTTCCATTTTTTGGCAATAAATATTTTGGCGATTTTAATGCTACAGCCAAAATACGCCAAAATTTACACCCCGCGAAAATAACCCGCTATACGGTATCTTAATGATATATATAACAGTAAAATAGATCTTGCTTTCAACATTTTAAGTGATAGGATAAGAAGATTTTATTGGAAAACTACACAGAGCTGAAAATTTTAGATATAACCACAGATTATATTTAAATGTTAACTGTAAAATCATAAAATGGGTACCGAAAAAAAAAAAAAAAAAATCAGTAAGAATTAGGGAATAAATAGTAAAGGTTGGCAGGTGTGAAATGCAGTTGTATAACTAGTAACATGAAATTAATGTTTGTAAAATGTAGTGATCTAAGATAGTTGAGTGACAACATATTAGTGATTATATAATCTGTTAAGTTAAATCTTTAGTGTGATAAAATATTTCAACAATGCTACTTCAAATTGGGCACTCTTTCAATGCACTTAGTCCCAATTTCTACCCTCTGCTGGAAACTGTTTTGTCCTGAATCTACATACTGTGTTTTGTTTTTATTGTGATTGTGTAAATGACCATTTCTGTGTTAAATGTGTGTACATCATTCAAGCATGTCATGTAACTGTTGCACAAATTGGCAACACATCAAATGCATAAACAATTTTAAACCTTATAATCATTCGTACTGCATGAATTTCTAATTTACATTCATACTGCTATCTTTTACACTGTGAACATAACTAAAACAAACTACAGAAACTACTTCTTCATGAATAATAAATAGCTCTACTCTGAAATGATTAAAATGTGCTCTAGAATGCAAAAATGCTAAAAAGTAGAAATCCAGTACTGCTCAATTCTCAACATTGCATTAATTTGAAGCATAAATAAAGCAAGATGCATACTGTTACAAGAAATTTTTATAGTCTTCTATTCATTTTACTTTATTGTTGGAATCATATTTCTATCATTTTCACAAATCTAATTCAATGTTTAGTATAAAAACATTAGAATATTAATGCAATGTACAAGAGAATCAAACAATACAGTTTAAGAAGTTAGAAGAAAGCTTCTTTTCAAAGTATTCAAATGTAGCTTTTTAATGATATTCTATGATTATGAATAAAAAGCAAAAAAAACGAATACATCAATGCAGCAACAGGAAATTTTTACTACCCCATATAAAGGGAATTGCAACACATCTCAAAGACAAATCTTAAAAGACAAACATTTGAGACATCTTTTATTTCAATACTAACCATCATAATTTGGTGGCATTCCTAGCTGTGACAAAACAAACTCTGCAGCATAGTTTTTGGCATCATCCACTGTACGACATAGTTTATTTGGTTGAAATGGTGTGTTCGCTATGGCTGGAATGGTAATCTGAAGAAAATTAAAATAAAAACAGTTGAAAGTTTATTCTTTTTTGTAGATATGTTTTTAGTTACAAAATGAATTCTTCTATTTTAAGACAACATTATGATACTCTTGTATTTATAATAATTATAACACTATGTTTTAACTATTAAAAGTAAAATTTGCCTATCACTGATCTCCCGATTAACATACAAACAAGTTAAAACCAAGTTCTAAGTAAAAAGGAAAATTGTATTAATTGAACACATCCATAAACAGGACATTTTCTTAGTGAGTAGGAAGTGTTCTTGGCACAAAAATAAAAGATTAACATTGTATAGCAGATGATCCATTCTGAAATTTCTACACCTCTTTTTTAGATAAAGATGCTTTAGTAAAGCAGTAAGTAACAGATTCAAAATAAATTACATGTACTACGAAAGCATTAACATTTTGGATGGACAGGTAGATGGGTAGTCAGAACCCATTCTTATTATATCCCCACCCCACCCCACCCCACCCCGAGAACTCCTGTTAAAGAAGGGATAAGAACTCCATTAAAACACATTTTGACTTAATTTGCACTTCCCAACCTGCATACTCAAATGAAATGATCAAGGTCCATTTTATGTTCAATGTTGACAGGTTTACCTGTATGTTCAATGATAATACCATGCTGTGAATTAACAAGATAACACAAATTCAAATAAACTTAAATGTTATAAAACTTGAATGTTCATTATTTATATCGGGTTTAAAACATACAAGTTTAAACCTCAAGGTAGCAAGCCTCAATGGGGAAAAAAAATCAAGAATTATTTATCAAATCTTAAAATGCCTCCATATCTTTTCTTAAGTTGTAATATCACTTTAACAAGTACACTAGAAACTTAACAACTGAAAAATGCAGCATCATACCTGTGAAAAATAATGAATGTATTGCCTTTATAAAAGATACAACAAAGGTGGCAAATTTCAATATATTCATTATCATGTTTTGCCTAAACAAGTTAGTTTTTAATAATAATAAAAGCATTAACACTGACTTCTCTTTATCATACATATTAAACAGTAGAAAAATATCCATACTGGTTAAATTTGATGAATTCTGTGATTATAACAGACACTAGTTATCTCATTATTAATGGAAGGTCAAATCTAGACACCACATTTTATTATAATATGTAGAAGTGTGCAAAGATAGTTAGTGTTCATCTCTATTTGTAACCTTAGTTTTATCTGAAAAAGACAACAATGACAACTCAAGCATTTTGTACTTCTCTGTGACAAATTAAACTGAAATTTTTATACCAAATTTGGGAGAGGGTGTGTTTAAAAAGGAATTCCTACCAATTTCAGCTATGGCATATTCTACATTATGATAACTATATTATTATATTAGAAATGGGAATTTTGCATATCAACTACTTGATGTCAAGGGGTTTTTATTATGCTCCAACAATTAGGACTTGAGAAGAACTAGTAGAAAGATTCCTGCACATCTAGTTATAAAATGGATGCTATTATGCTAAAAGACCCTTTTGTCTACTTTTAAACAGCTTAGTTAAATAACAAGAGGCCCATGGGCCTTATACGCTCACCTGATAACTAATGGCTAGCTGATAGATTTAAAGTAAACGTAAATACTATTAAAGTAAACGTAAATACTAAGCCCCAATGACTTTTTTCTTTACATCAAAATGATCATTGTATCAATACCTACAACATTCTAATATACATGCCTATACAAAACGTTTATAGTTTTCAAGATAATTAACCATTTCAGTATTGTTTTACATCTGTGACCTTGACCTTTGAACCCATGACCTTTTTCTATACATCAAAATGATTGTTGTATCAATACCTACAACATTCTAATATACATGCCTATACAAAAAGTTTATAGTTTTCGAGATAATTAACCATTTCAGTATTGATTCGCATCTGTGACCTTGACCTTTGAACCCATGACCTTTTTCTATACATCAAAATGATCGTGGTATCAATACCTACAACATTCTAATATACATGCCTATACAAAAAGTTTATAGTTTTCGAGATAATTAACCATTTCGGTGTTGTTTCGCATCTCTGACCTTGACCTTTGAACCCATGACCTTTTTCTATACATCAAAATGATCATGTATCAATACCTACAACATTCTAATATACATGCCTATACAAAAAGTTTATAGTTTTCGAGATAATTAACCATTTCAGTATTGATTCGCATTTGTGACCTTGACCTTTGAACCCATGACCTTTTTCTATACATCAAAATGATTGTTGTATCAATATCTACAACATTCTAATATAAATGCCAATACAAAAAGTTTATACTTTTCGAATAATTAACCATTTCTGTATTGTTTCTCATCTGTGACCTTGACCTTTGAACCCATGACCTTTTCCTATAATCAAAATGATCGTTGTATTAATACCTACAACATTCTAATATACATGACTATACAAAAAGTTTATAGTTTTCGAGATAATAATTATAATCAGAGGTAAAAAAAATTAGGTCACGACCTTCACAATTGACCTTGACCTCATTTTGAAGATACTAACAAGAAGATGTCAAAACTGAAAACCCCATGTCATTATCTGGTCAAGTAGTCAAGTTATAACAATTTGAAGCTATTTTACGATTTTTTCAAAATTAAACGCAAACACGCGTAACCCATTTTTAGACCGAATTTCACGAAATGAACAAACTACAGGCTTAAGACCCTAGAGAAGCCAAATATCTCATCAGATTTTTTCTTTAATTAATACTTTCGGAGAAGAAGATTTCTTAAGATTTTTGCACCCCTAGGTCACCTTGACCTAGTTATGGTAGCCATGGCAACGCCACAAACAAATCTGAATTGCACCGACCCAGACATGCTTCTGACCAAGTCTCGTTGAAATCTGCCAAGTACTTTCAGAGGAGAAGTCGAAAATGTGTGTTAACGACGCACGCACGCACGCACACACTCACGCACGCACGTACGCACGCACATACACACGCTGCACCATACCATAAGCTCACATGACCTTTGGTCAGGTGAGCTAAAAATTATGTTGCAAATGTATTATACTGCATTCTTTTGTCAAAACACATGGTAAAATTACGCTTTATTTATAAATTCATATTTGTTGCATCTTTCAAAAGCTAGTGCTGATCTACAATTTGGAAAACAAATAAAGATACTGAGATTGAGAAGAAAATTATGCAGTTGCTTTTATATAATACACAAAATTATTAAATGTCAACAGAGATATGTGATGTCTATAATCAATTAAATATAATTAGAGGTTAAAGTTTATAACAAAGAAAAAATGCAGTCATAAATAATAATGTGAGTAAGACTAAACATTCTCAAGGGGGTTATTGAAGAAATCATAACTAAACATTTACCACTTTACTTTAAGTAGTTATGCAAAATTTTCTTCCTATATTCTAAATAGTTTAGTAATACTTATTCCAACAGTTTTATAGTGATTTAAAACAGATTGTTTTCAGAAGTTTTCTTTTTTTGGCGCTAAAAGCACTGCTGTTGTACCAAATAAAGGAATGTTTCAGTATAGTTTTATCTCATTGACAGAATTCTGAATATATACAGTCAAACCTACCTTAAAGGCCACCTGCTTTTAAAAGCAAATAAACTTTTATACTGATTGCTTTTTTATTCACATATTTAAACCTGTATATAAGGTCACAAGGACCACCTGATTTTAAAGGTTTTTTTTACTGGTTTCCTTAGGTGGCTTTTACAGAGAGGTTTGACTGTACAGTCACATCAGTTTTTAAATGAAGACATAACTTTGCTTATCGTAATTCCAAGTAATAATTTCAATGCTATTTAGCTAAAAACAATAATGCAGAATATAATGAGACCGTAAAACCTGTGTAAACTAGTGTTGGGAATTTGTTGCAATTTCATAATAGATGATTGGTTAGGTGCAAACAATCAATCAATGGTTATAACCAATTAGTGGCATTTTATCCAATTTCTTTTCAACATCAGCTGTTTTATTTCCAGTGATCTGTTATTTGATTAGCTAGGAAAATGAACAGCAACCACTTAAATGGAGGCTTTCAAATATGTATCAGTTACTAGAAATGATAATTTCCCCAATTATGCTTTTCAACATACCGTAGGCTATTTGCTATAAGTTAGGGACGAAAACTCAGGTTAACAAATTGTGTTCGCTGCCAATTTTTTTTATTTTTAATAATCGTTTTTATTAAATTTTAAATTAATTTAATGATAGATTTCTTAGTTAGTTGAAGTAACCAACAAATCTTCTATTATTTCTATTCATCGGAAATCCACTAGTGTAAGCCAACCCTTTGTAAACCAGAAATTTGTATAACTATGGCCAATAAAAATATGTGCCATGGCATTTCTTAGAATGAGCCAAGAGTCAGCTTAACACTACATTGTTGTTTTGTGACAATTTTTATCATGCCAATACCTGTACCCTAGCCCTACTTGTTACATATTTCTTCTAACTCTTATACCAATAAACCAAAGTTACTGGTTTTTATATTCAGTTTAGACAGGTTTTACAATGAATACATACTAAAAGCCTTCACCAGCAACTTTAAATCCAAGGATAAAGAAATCATGCAAGTCAGGATTATGTGTATATAGTGCTTCCTAATAAAACATGGAAGTGGTGCATAAGGGAAAAACATTAAAATAATTAACCTTAAATAAGAAGAGCTGATTTTCTCCATTCATAGTGGAATGAAGTTGGTAGACTGGACTACCCCATGCATTCTTTTGACACAGATCTTCTAAAACCTGAAACATAATGTTTAAACAATGCAAAACAGTCATTTATAATGGTAATTGTGTCTTGCATATTCTGCCAATGATTTGTTAGCAAGTTCATCATCTGTGAAACAAAGAAAATATATGCAAGTCCCTTTTTGAGTATTTGACATTGTAAAGGAAATGGTAATGCTCATTGTAAATTGTTGTTGAAAAACAGACACTATCATACATTTAGTCAAATGATAAAATTACGGTATTTCATAATTTCATACTTCATTTAACATGGTACATATAATCTTGTTGATTGTCGGATTGTCCTTGTAGCCAGAAATTACTTGTTACATGACCATACATACAGACCATATACACTAAAGTTGCATAAATATAAAGTAGCATTCCAAATCATTATTATATTTCCCAGAACACAGTAGGCTAAAATGTCCTAAACTAAAAGCAATATTTTTTGTAATCTTTATAGTTATTGGGATTTTCATTCACTAAAAAAATGCAATGGAATATTTTAGACATATACATGCATTCTGAATCAATACATAAAAGGCTATTAATGTTATTGTTCCGATATACTTTTTACCATTCAACTTTCTGGGTCAAATACAATCCTTACTATAGCTACTAATATAGTTTGTTTTTGTTTTTTTATTGGTATAAATTAAATCGTTTAGTGTTTAGTGATATAAACATTCCCAAGATCTATGTAATAATTCAGGGCTCAAATATTCTAATGTCCAAAGTTATTCAAGGTAATGGCACATTCTTCAAACACAGAGATCATTTGAGTGAGGTTACCATAATAATGCAATTTCTCTTGACAATGCAACAGATTTACATTAAAAAATGGACAGTCATGATTCCTGCATATACCCCCTCCCAAAAATTTGTAGAGGATATTAACCAAGACCATTTAGGACAGAAGAAAAGAATGTTGAGCCCTGAAAGAGATATCATTGCAAATGATATATATTTGTTAATACTAAAAAGCTATACCTGTGTTGGAGATTTTACAGTTTGTGGTTTTAAAGTAACAGGGTTAGTAGGAGTCAGTTCCATGCCAGGTAAAAGGTCATACATGCGATCCTGATGGAGGAAAATTAAGTAAAATGAACAAATGAATTATATTAATATACTAATTAGTAGTAAAAGTTAAGTAATCATGCTATTCTAATAAGCTTAATATGATGGACAAAAGTGCTTGAAAAAGGAAAAAAACAATGTATATGAATTAACAAGTAACAAATAAACAACAAACGTTATTTCAAAGATTAAACAAACTCATTTTAGACCTATTCTCCGTAAGTGGGAGGTTGTGGGTTCAAACCCCGGCCGGGTCTGACCCAAGACATGAAAGTGGGTAGTGACTGTTCTTTCCCCAACACTCAGCATTACGAAATGAAAGTCACAGTTCTTTCGGATGGGAACTTAAAATAAACGAGGTCTTGTGTCACGGTGGGCTTGGCACGCCAAAGAACCCTGCTGTATAAACGCAACGCACAGGTAAAATTTCTGCACCTTCGAATATAGCTAGCGACGTCTCGATATAAGTGAAATATTCTTGACTGGGACGTTAAACACCATTTCTCAACTCACTCACTATTCTCAGAAAAAAGTTCTGTATTTTAGCTTCATTTTATTAAGGAAAGAATGAACCAACTATGGTGATACATGTATTATCCAAACTATAACTTGCATGCTTTAACCTCATCTCACCAATTTTTTTTTATCAAAAATGGTTTTCAATGGAATTTATCCTAATTAGGTAGTTAATTTTACATAAATAAACTGGATACATATATTTCCCAAACTGAACAAATGTATCAAGCTACTTGTCATAGCCACCTTTTAATCCAGTCAGTGATACCATATCCACAAATTCTGAATAATTCAGAAGATAAACTGAACATATTTTCAATTTAGTAATGTGACGTAATCACAATAATTTCAGAGAAAGAATATTCCAAATGGAACATTTTTTTTCCTTCTGAAAAGGGATTCTCCAGTGAAATGGAAAAAAGTTAATGGACAAAACAAGTTGCATAAACACAACGAATAAGTGAGAAAAATCATGCAAAAACCTTTTGTTTTGTAAATTAGAAATGACCATTTAACAAATTCTAGAGCAGTATGTCTTAACTGTTTAGAAAAGATTCCCTTTTCTTGCAATTTGTCCAAATGATATATATTAATAGAATATGATTTGAAGAATGAAATGGTTATAAAAATAAATATGATAAAATATGTGAAAACCAGATTATAATTATTAATTTATATATTTAACCAGATTATAATTATTAATTTATATATTTATGAAGTTTCTCATTGTCAAAATAATTTTGTATAACTTACAAATGATAACTGATCACGGAAAGCAATTGTATTTTTCATTTGTCTCATAAGTGAATAGGTAAAAGACTTTGTATCTTATAACAAAGGAAAGAGTATTAAGATTTAGTACAATGTAAAAAATTGTCAGTAACATGCAAGTTATGTGGAAAAGTCACAAAACAATACCTTTTTTGGTTTGAAGAGAAATACAAGTTGTAAACCTTGTAAGAATGTTAAAATACTCAGATTTTAATTTTCAAAAAATGTAGTAAATTTACAAATATCTGTTAATTTGATTTTAAACAAATGTCATTAAATTCTAACAGAGAAATTATGTTACACATAGCACAACAGTGATGAAAACAATTTTTAATCTCAGCACTGTAATATGGTTTTGTTTTGATTCTTTTCAGTGATAAATCATGCACAAACAACAATTAGAATGGAAAATAACATGCAAGTTAAAAACTACATTGTCACATAATGCATAACAATATTTTTTGTACACACAAATAGAAATAAATTGAATCCCAATTAATTGGTCATCAATGGAAAGCAACTACTTGTATAGACAAAGGTAATATTCTCTGTACTCACCTCTGTATCATATCTTCTATAACCTCTCCCCATAAATCCAGGTACATATCCTCCCCTTGTTGCATTTCCTGCACCACGTGACCCAGCTGCTCCTCTGCCACGCCCCCTCAATGCCCCTCTAAGTCCCACTGCAGTTCTTCCTTGGTAGCCCCTGAAATTAACAAATGATCATAGTTACATGTATATATATATATTTTTTTGTAATTCCTGATAATCAGAAAATACTCCTACAGGATGATAATTAATTTTTTTTGAGTAGTATACATTGAATACGAGATTTTAAGAATAATTTAAATTTATCATTTTTAAAAATTTACATTCATAAATAATCAATTAATTAAAAATATTAAATATTAAATAAAATACATAATTTATAAATTTTATTTTGATACATGAACTAACAATGTCTTCAAACATTGTCAATAAATCTATCAACAGATCATAATTATTTCAACCTGACTCAATTACAAAGAAGGATTTCAAAAGTTTTTCTTGCCTTCCAACTGTTGGAGTTGCAGATGGATAAACTTGTCCGTAGAGTGCAGCTGGATCCCCTCCATATAAATTATATCCACCATAAGCCTGTAAACAATAGATATAGATTATTTTGACATTCTAACATGTAAATTAACTACACATAATAAAATGATTCTTCAAGTACTTTCAATTCCCAGGTAAGTTTACAGCCAGGTGAGTTTATAGTAATAAATTACAACTATTTGTGATTTGATTAGGAGTCTATGCTGTTGTAAATGTTTCAATATACTGGTAGATTCCCAAGAAATGTCTCTTGATTTATTAGACTGAACTAGTAACTACTTCGCTGACTTTTGAAGAATACCTGGTACTATAATGTAATAAAACATTACAATTCTCAGCAAACAGGTTGTATCCAAATCAAAATACTTTGTGAAGGAGCATCTTAACTACACATACTATATCTATTAGTATCCATGTAACATGAACATACTAAATAATGCGACACAATTCCTCAACATAAATGTCGGCATATTTATGAGTAAGGACAAAAATATGAACACTGCCATGTATATACAATTTTACCTATCTCAATAAAACCAATGATACAAAAAAATGAAAATGAAAATAATATCATAAATCACTGTAAACAATAATCTTCATAATCTCAATCTAAGTTAAAACACCATTTCCTATAGATTGAAGAGGTGGCCCTTCATCTTCCCATTGGCAACAACTATTTGGCATGTCACTTGCCTTTCAACCACTGGTAGAAAAGGAAACCAGTATAGTGAAGTTACATGAAGTAACCAGTGCATTAAGATATTAATGATTTTATTAAAATGGACTATAAGCAACAAAGGACCATAAATCTATTGATAAGTGCATTGTTTTGTTCAACTTAAAATGTATAAATGTATGGTATGTTTCTGACTTCTAAATACAAATTGTCAAGATATTTACTGTGATCTGTACATTCTATTAGAGCTGTCATTGATATATTAATATATCATCAATGAAAGCCATTGATACAACATATCAATACATTTTTTGTGCATCAATATCAACAAAAATGGCCTCCAGTTCATGGCCAAGGTTGGAGCAGTCAATGACACATACCGGTAGATTAAACTGGTTGTAAATGTAGCATAATAACAATCCATCATTTTAACCCAAAACCAAGTGACATTCAAAACATAGTGCATATAATATTAGAAACATTTAAGACAACACCAGACATGTCAATTATTGGTGAAAAATAATTTGACTATAAAAGATTTAACAAAAAATAAACTATTTTAATCATGTGTCCGATATTTCGAAAACATCGATATATGATATATTTTTCAGTTGATATATCGATATTCAAATTCCTATCAATGACAGCTCTACATTCAATATTGCAATAAACCAATAAATGACATGGGCATATGCCTTATGTTACCCCTACAAATATTTAACATTTTGCATTATAACAAATAAGTAAACAGATAAATAATGTAAAATCAAATCAAAGAAAAACAACTTCTAATCAAAGTACTGAAGGTACTGAAGCATCAGCTAAACTGAGCAATTTGATAAAAAAATATGTGCACTTGAAACTGAGATTTGTTTAATGAATCAGTAACAAATGGAAATCATGCAAATAATGGATACTGTGATCGGGAAGCTTCTAACAACAAGTCTGCTTTTTATGCAAGTTGTTAGGTTCTAACATATAGATATGTTACAATGGTCAAAATGGACATGCCACGCAATGTTTATCAATTAAGTAAACTAAGTAATTCGCATAAATATAAATTTTCAATTTTTCAAAAACTAAGAGAGGCTACTAAAGACCCGACCCCAAATCTGAATGAAATATCTCAAGCGTAACGGAAAAAAGTCAAGAGAAACCATCATTTTGATAAAATTCACAAAGTGAAAGGGGCATAACTCCACTAAAACGCAGTTGACTGGAAGAAAACCCAAACAGGATCTGTAATCACCACCATCATCATCATTATCACTTCTCATATCACATTTTGATCATCAACATGAAGATATCATCATCATCATCATCGTCGTCGTCATTAGCAGCAGCAGTAGAACCCATGCCATGACAATCACCACCACCATTATATTAATCATTTTCAGAAATCCTCATGTTACATCATTAATATGGTCATATCATCATCATAGCTCTTCGTGTCACATAATCATCATCATTATCAGCAATAGCAGTACTGAATGTCATCATCATCATGTCACATCATCAGCATGAAGACATTGGCTTTGTCATCATCATCATCATCATGAATTATTATCATTATCGACAGCAGCAGATCTGAATGTCATCACCACCATCAGCATCATCATCATCATCATCATCATCATCATCATACTATCGACAGTGCTCAGCAGTACTGAATGTCATCATTGCCACCATCATCATCATCGGTAGCAACAGAACTCATGTCACCATCATAATCATCATCATAGTTTGTCAAGTCACATCGTCATCATCACCATCACCATTCATAGCAGCAGAGCTTATTTTCATCACCACCATCACTATCATCTTCTTCATCACGATAATCATTATCATCATCGGCATCAACAGAACTCATGTCATCACCATCATCAACATCATTATCATATCTCCTCGTGTCACATCATCATCATACCTCTTCATGTCACATCATCATCATCATCATCATTATATCTCCTCATGTCATATCATCATCACCATGGTGACATCATCATCATCATCATCATCAGCAGCAGAACTGAATGTCATCATCATCATTATTATTGTCATCATCTTCACCAGATCATCATGCCACATCATCATCGACATAGTGTCATCATCACAAAAAAAAAACTTTCACCATGACCAGCTATTTCCCTTGACTTGCAATTGACAGATTAACCATTGTTGAAGTCATTAATTTTATTCATTGAATTCACAATTAATTTGAAAAAAAAAAAAAAATAAAAATAAAACCTTTGTTTTAGAAATAATTTAAATGTATTTAAAATTATTGTTGAAATTATATAAATTGTCCAAGTGAGCTTCAAAAGCCTGAATTGGTATAAACCATCCTGACACAATAAGCTAATAATCTGTACCTCCCAGTTACAGAAGTTGTCCAGGCAACTGTCTCTTTCAAAAAAAGTTTGTTGACAAGAATTGTGTACAAAAGGGGGAAATATTTCTGAATACGATTAATTGAAAATTAATTGATTATTATTTAGACAACTAAAATGTTACAATAAAATTACTTTGAACTTAAGAGAAACTGTAAGAGGAGTTTAGTTCACAAAGTAGGTACCCCCATTCTAATACTTGCTAAAAAGTGACTAAGTTTCAAAGTCTGGAAAAATGGAGAAAAAATCTTGATATATTTCCATAAAGTCAGGTGCACATCTTCAATATATATATATATATATATATATATATAATATATATAAACATTCTGTGAAGTTTCAAGGCTTTTGGTTGAAAACTGTAAGAGAAGTTGAGTTCACAAAGTAGGTACCCCCATTCAAATACTTGCTAAAAAGTGACTAAGTTTTAAAGTCTGGAAAAATGGGGGAAAAATCTTGAAATATTTCCATAAAGTCAGGTCACATCCTCAATATATATATTAACATTCTGTGAAGTTTCAAGGTTTTTGGTTGAAATCTGTAAGAGGAGTTGAGTTCACAAAGTAGGTACCCCCATTCAAATACTTGCTAAAAAGTGACTAAGTTTCAAAGTCTTGAAAAATGGGGAAAAAATCTTGAAATATTTCCATAAAGTCAGGTGCACATCCTCAATATATAGAAACATTCTGTGAAGTTTCAAGGTTTTTGGTTGAAAACTGTAAGAGGAGTTGAGTTCACAAGATTGGTACCCTATTTTCCCCGCCCTTAGTTTCTGTTCTCCTTCACCAACGGTGCTCTAGAAATCGGAAGAACTTAAGAAAGCACAACGTTTTCCTGCATGCCAAGTGGTCACATCATATTTGTTCATTTTATGTGAAATAAAGTAATGTGGCTTCATGAAAAGAAATTAAAGGTTGTAAAAACCATGGATTAAACTACTGACAACAACTTTAATCGGATATCCACTGTAAAAACGATCTAATAAGGACTTGTAACAAGGTAAATAAATTTTATCAAAAAATTTTAAAACATCGTTTTTTTTTCAGTTTTGTTTAGATTTTGATTTCAAGTTGTTCTTTCTTGCGATTTATTTTGTTGATTCAAAATAAACAACTGGAAAAGGTATTTAAATGAACATTGATGATGAAATTGTCTGTCTTCGGAGACATTATGGTGAGAAGTGGAGTGTGTGCGGAAGATCGGAAGTATTTGCAGATATTCGAGAATAAAGCATGTCGTTTTTATATTAAACTGATAACTGAAAAGGACAGGGTGTCATGATCATTTTAAAAGGGGCAAGGGTGTACTGGACTAAAAAGGTCAGTCACTACGCTATGTGAATACATTTGAGCAGGGGCATCGGGTGTCAAATGCCATGCCCCCAAACACATGGCTAATTTGCATACGAACTACGGTATCGATATCCTACACAACTTCACGAGTTACAAACGATTTATCAACATAGCCATTAACTTGTAAATAAACTTTTTCTTTCAGTTTCGTATCACATTTTTTGGAATAATCTTTGATTTCTACTTTTTTGTCATGCATAATTTCGCTACCGGCAAACTGACAGGAACCAATGAAAGCGGGAAATTCCTCGTGACGTTATGATGAATATTAATGAACCAGGTCGGGGTATCCCAAACACGAAATATTATTGACAATCAATTTTTCATAATATATATAATTTATCATCAAATGTGATCCATGTTTAAAGTTATTTAACTTAAAAATTGTTTAATGAGCATACTTTGTGTTTATTTATCGATGTCACTTTGCGTAAATTAAAAAAATCCAATATGGCGGCGACTGTAAAACAACCATATGTACAGCACTGTAGGTCAAAAAGAAGAACGTCGGCGCGAACTGACAAGATCGTCATTTTTGTTGGGTTTTCCGAGGGGCGTATACTTTATGGATGATTTTTATGGTTTTTATCTTAAAATTATCATACAAAAGTGAAGAATTAAAATATATATCCAGCAAAATCAATTACGGACTAATTACGCGTATGAATACATTTCAGATCGGCACATGTGTCCATGATGAAAACATTGCTTTCGTAACTTTCCGGGAGACCCAATCACTCAGATTAGAGTTTATACATACCTGGGATACCGTATATGGAAATTCCCGTAATTTCAGTCGAAACGAAGGATTTGATTGGCTGTCAAGGTGAAATGAGAGCGGCGCTAAATACGAAAAAATCCAACGATCGCTATAAAGCATTCAGCATGGCTGATGCTTTAAAAAACATGTATTAATTTTCAACATGCCTTGTGTGATTGCTATAGCTACTAGACTAATTCCATAAAAAAAATAGTTGCAATTTCTCAAACACAAAAATTCTTTCAACATTTTGTTTCAAATAATTTAAAATTGCCTTTATTATTATTTTCTAAAATTTGAAACTTTAAAGGAAAACAGGGCCATATTCAGCCAAACTATCTGACCTTTTTTTATTATATCTTCAGATTTGAAGCATTTTGATACAATAGTTTTAGGTTTTAAATATATCAATGCCAATATATACCAATTTACAAAATAAGCAAAGTCCTAAAATTTAGTTCTAGGCAAAAAATATTTTAAGAATGAACTAACTATACTATAATCATCACCACAAACTGCGTTCAGTGGTAATGTACAATACTGACATTTATCCAAAAGATATTTAATTAGCAGTACAAGACATGTTAAGGTTAAAGTGAATTTCTAGAACATATAGCAATATTAGTCAGCTTAATTCAAAGTACATGTACAAACAGATGTTAGTAAAACAAATACATTAGTTCCCACCACCTGAAGAAGATAATGAAGAGATTTATCATTATCGTCAACATCATCTTGATCACTGTCATCCTGAAATTATTTGTGTGATAAATATTAACATTTGGTTCACTAAAACTTATATATCATACTTGCCTACCCTTTATTGAGACTAGGAGTAAGTTTGGGTAAATTTTGATCTTAAGTTTTACAAACCAGTCATACAAATTCCTGGGGCAAGTTGTTCACAGCTTGATTAGTTTTAATCAATTGATTAGTCAAAATAGAAACTTTGCATAATTTCAGATCTGTTGTGAAATTAAAGTTGAAAATGTTGAAGGTAAATAGAATTCCATCAAACTTAACAATATCATTATAAAACTATCAATATGATAATGTTATTTTGATTTTTATTAACTTTTTAAATTCTGTTAATCATTGATTAAACTAATCAGGCTTCAAACAACTGGGTCCTGTATCTTTACAAAACATTGATATGCTGTAAAATACTTGTGTTTAAATTTTTGATCCCATTGTTTCTTTTCTCATTTTAATTTGCAGCTAAAACTCCTGATTGCATGGCAGCTAAAGATTGCCTCTTTCATGCCATGATGTTAAGAAGCCATTAATAAACAACACTGGATCACTGTCTTGCACACTTGGACAGTATATACACAGTCCTTTGTCAAATTGAAATTTGAGGAAGTTGGCATTTCACTATATACAGACTAGATAACAGTTTAAATGCCAATTTCTTGAAATCACAGGATTTTCCTTTTAAGTTGTAAGTTTTAACTGGCAATCGAAAGGTCATAATTTTAACTTCAAAATTGTACAACTTATGCCAAAATTGTAAGGGTAGGCAAGTAATTGTATATATAAATAAAGATGTTTTTTGAACATCAGTACAAATGTACTTTTTCCAGTGTGTTAATTTAATTTTAACACTGGTAGTCTGGTACATGTATATAGTTCTTTAGTTGAAAGATGTCAGTGTTAAGACTTTATCAGAACTTAGTAATTTCCACAAGTTTGTGACAAGAATTTGATGATATTTGTATACAATTAACTGTTACATCCATTTACTTGGAAAACAATTCAACGCTAACTGGCTTGGATATTGAATCTCTGCTTCCAGAGCAAACTTTATATGAGCTGTATATTGTTTTCATAAGAAACACCTAAATTCAGCCCAACTGCTTTAATTCATAACCAAAATCCGGGCACAGTTATAAGTGAACATTGGTTATGTATAATTTAACAGTGAAGTAAAAAATGCTCACAACCATTATTAAAAGAGGCAATTTCCCTGTTTCACATCTGTGAAACAGCTTCAATGTTTACCATTACATATTACAAGGTCCCCTGCAATAAAACATTCCAAGATGTAAACTACAATGGTTTTTCCTTAGACAAACATACCTGTTGTAATGCTGCCTTTCCTCTTGCATAGTTCCTATAATCATTTTTGTCTACTGGCTTAGCCAAAACAACTTCAATTCTTGAACCATCTAAAGTGCTATCTGAAAAATAGTTATATTCATCATTCATCATCTTCTGCATAGATTTCAAGGTAAAAAGGGGAGAGAAGTAGTTGATGAAAATTCATTTCCGACATGTCTTCAGACCACTAAAGATCTTACTGAATAACAAATTTTATAATTCTCAATTGAGAATGGCTCTTCAAATTAAAATTGGTTGTCTCATTTGGTGCAAGTATAAAACAATGAAAAATATGTTAATGTGTAGAAAAATCTAATTTAAAACAATGTTATGCACACTGTAAGAACACTTATATTAATCTAATATTCAATCAAGTCAAGGTTACATGTCTTGAACTTGGACAAAGGGAAATTTCACCCGAGGGGTTGAACATTTCAGTCATACTCTGACAAGTCTCTGACCAGAAATGTTCAACCCCCGAGGGTAAGATTTTCCTATCCTACTTTACATGGATAAACTCATAATGGATGGTTTTTCTACCACCATTTTAATGCCAATATTTGGCTTCAAATTCGATTTACATAGACATTGACACCATCTAGGTTTCCACAAATTTAAAATTATTAGTAGCCAAATTTCCAAAATTTGTGAAAAAATAGTCCTTTTTAAAGTATTTTTTCTCAAATTTGCTAAAACAGGTTACTTTTTGAAAAAAATTCTCTGAAATTAGTAGCCAATGGCGATTTTGGCTACCAGGAATGGAAACATAGCACCATGATGGAAAAAATTAACTTTGTTGAATAAATATCACCATTGGAAAGAATGTACCTGATTTTGGTTTATACATGTATAAACTACAAAACAAAATTATTTATTCGAAACTCCCAGAACAAACATTTGAAAGACACTCAAAATTTAGACTTTTGAAGACTTGGGTGTCCTTTTCTCGCAAAATGATGTCATGTTCCTCACATGATGACCTCATGCAATTGTTTTTCATTATGATGCCACCAGCACCAATTTGCACGAGCGACCCATAAAGGTCATGAGTATCTTCAATGAAATATTTCTATATTACATGACTTGTCATGGAAGAAAATGTCATACTTTTGGAATTTAAAATAATAACATTTTATTTTAATTAAAAATTTGTTCAACATTATTTTGAATATCATAATAAAATCTCTCTCTCTCCCTCATAATATCAAACTTTACCAAACCAAATCAAAGTACTGAAGGTACTGAAGCATCAGCTAAACTGAGCAATTTGATAAAAAAAATGTGCACTTGAAGCTGAGATTTGTCTAATGAATCAGTAACAAATGAAAATCATGCAAATAATAGATACTGTGATCGGCAAGCTTCTAACAACAAGTCTGCTTTTTATGCAAGTTGTTAGGTTCTAACGTATAAATATGTTACAATGGTCAAAATGGATATGCAACACAATGTTTATCAATTGAGTAAACTAAGTAATTCGCATAAATATAAATTTTAAATTTTTCAAAAACCAAGAGAGGCTACTAAAGACCCGACCCCAAATCTGAGTGAAATATCTCAAGCGTAACGGAAAAAAGTCCAGAGAAACCATCATTTTGATAAAATTCACAAAGTAAAAGGGGCATAACTCCACTAAAACGCAGTTGACTGGAAGAAAACCCAAACTGGATCTATAATCACCACCATCATCATCATTATCACTCCTCATATCACATTTTGATCATCAACATGAAGATATCATCATCATCATCGTTGTCGTCATTAGCAGCAGCAGTAGAACCCATGCCATGACAATCACCACCACCATTATATTAATCATTTTCAGAAATCCTCATGTTACATCATTAATATGGTCACATCATCATCATAGCTGTTCGTGTCACATAATCATCATCATTATCAGCAGCAGCAGTACTGAATGTCATCATCACGTCACATCATCAGCATGAACACATTGGCTTTGTTATTATCATCATTATCGTGAATTATTATTATCATCGACAGCAGCAGAACTGAATGTCATCACAACCACCACCATCATCATCACCACCATCTTCATCATCATCATCATCATACTATGGGCAGTGCTCAGCAGTACTGAATGTCATCATTGCCCACCATTATCATCATCACCATCTTCATCATCATCATCATCATCATCATCATCATACTATGGGCAGCGCTCAGCAGTACTGAATGTCATCATTGCCACCATCATCATCATCGGTAGCAACAGAACTCATGTCACCATCATAATCATCATCATAGTTCGTCAAGTCACATCGTCATCATCACCATCATCACTCATAGCAGCAGAGCTTATTTTCATCACCACCATCACTATCATCTTCTTCATCATGATAATAATTATCATCATCGGCATCAACAGAACTCATGTCATCACCATCATCAACATCATTATCATATCTCCTTGTGTCACATCATCATCATGGTGACATCATCATCATTATATCTCCTCATGTCATATCATCATGGTGACATCATCATCATTATCATCATCATCAGCAGAACTGAATGTCATCATCATCATTATTATTGTCATCATCTTCACCAGATCATCATGCCACATCATCATCGCCATAGTGTCATCATCACAAAAAAAAACTTTCACCATGACCAGCTATTTCCCTTGACTTGCAACTGACAGATTAACCATTGTTGAAGTCATTAATTTTATTCATTGAATTCACAATTAATTTGAAAAAAAATAAAAATAAAAATAAAACCTTTGTTTTAGAAATAGTTTAAATGTATTTAAAATTATTGTTGAATATATATAAATTGTCCAAGTGAGCTTCAAAAGCCTGAATTGGTATAAACCATCCTGATACAATAAGCTAATAATCTGTACCTCCCAATTACAGAAGTTGTCCAGGCAACTGTCTCTTTCAAAAAAGTTCGTTGACAAGAATTGAGTACAAAATGGGGAAATATTTCTGAATAGGATTAATTGAAAATTAATTGATTATTATTTAGACAACTAAAATGTTACAATAAAATTACTTTGAATTTAAGAGAAACTGTAAGAGGAGTTGAGTTCACAAAGTAGGTACCCCAATTCTAATACTTGCTAAAAAGTGACTAAGTTTCAAAGTCTGGAAAAATGGAGAAAAAATCTTGAAATATTTCCATAAAGTCAGGTGCACATCTTCAATATATCTATAAACATTCTGTGAAGTTTCAACGCTTTTGGTTGAAAACTGTAAGAGGAGTTGAGTTCACAAAGTAGGTACCCCCATTCAAATACTTGCTAAAAAGTGACTAAGTTTCAAAGTCTTGAAAAATGGGGAAAAAAATCTTGAAATATTTCCATAAAGTCAGGTGCACATCCTCAATATATATAAAAACATTCTGTGAAGTTTCAAGGTTTTTGGTTGAAAACTGTAAGAGGAGTTGAGTTCACAAGATTGGTACCATATTTTCCCCGCCCTTAGTTTCTGTTCTACTTCACCAACGGTGCTCTAGAAATCGGAAGAACTTAAGAAAGCACAATCAGTAGTGGCCACATTTTATGTGAAATAAAGTAACATGGCTTCATTAAAGGAAATTAAAGGTTGTAAAAACCATGGATTAAACTACTGACAACAACTTTAATCGGATATCCACTGTAAAACGATCTAATAAGGACTTGTAACAAGGTAAATAAATTTTATCTGAAAATTTTAAAACATCGTTTTTTTCAGTTTTGTTTAGATTTTGATTTCAAGTTGTTCCTTCTTGCGATTTATTTTGTTGTTTTAAAATAAACAACTGGAAAGGGTATTTAAATGAACATTGATGATGAAATTGTCTGTCTTCGAAGACATATGGTGATAAGTGGAGTGTGTGCGGAAGATCGGAAGTATGTAGCAGAGATTCAAAAATAAAGCATGTCGTTTTTATATTAAACTGATAACTGAAAAGGACAGGGTGTCATGATCATTTTAAAAGGGGCAAGGGTGCACTGGACTAAAAAGGTCAGTCACTACGCTATGTGAATATATTTAAGCAGGGGCATCGGGTGTCAAATACCATGCCCCCAAACACATGGCTAATTTGCATACGAACTACGGTATCGATATCCTACACAACTTCACGAGTCACAAACGATTTATCAACATAGCCAATAACTTGTAAATAAACTTCTTCTTTCAGTTTCGTATCACATTTTTGGGAATAATCTTTGATTTCTACTTTTTTGTTATGCATAATTTTACTACCGGCAAACTGACAGGAATGAATTTTAATACCCAATGAAAGCGGGAAAATCCTCGTGACGTTATGATGAATATTAATGAACCAGGTCGGGATATCCCAAACACGAAATATTATTGACAATCAATTATATAATTTATCATCATGTGATCCATATTTGGAGTTATTTAACTTAAAAACTGTTTAATAAGCATACTTTGTGTTTATTTATCTATGTCACTTTGCGTAAATTAAAAAAATCCAATATGGCGGCGACTGTAAAACAACCACATGTACAGCACTGTAGGTCAAAAAGAAGAACGTCGGCGCGAACTGACAAGATCGTCATTTTTGTTGGGCTTTCCGAGGGGCGTATACTTCATGGATATTTATGGTTTTTATACAAAAGTGAAGAATTAAAAATATATATCCAGCAAAAACAATTACGGACTATTTCAGATCGGCACATACATATGTTTTCGTAACTTTCCGGGAGACCCAATCACTCAGATTAGAGTTTATACATACCTGGGATACCCTATATGGAAATTCCCGTAATTTCAGTCGAAACGAAGGATTTGATTGGCTGTCAAGGTGAAATGAGAGCGGCGCTAAATACGAAAAAATCCAACGATCGCTATAAAGCATTCAGCATGGCTGATGCTTTAAAAACCAAAATCTTAGCCATGTGTCACAATAAAAGAAACGTATTGTACTGAATATAAAAGTATAAAAGTTAATTGTGGACTTAACACACTTAAATATTTTGTTATGTCCATGTGTTATATGTATATTTGTTTAAAAATAAACTTTCAGCAAATGTAGGATGTTTTAATTACCTGGATAGATCCTTTAACAGTTAAGTTTATTGAACCTTTGACTTTGTGTGATTGTATGATCATGGTACTGTACATCAAGTGATTAAGAGGAATAAGTTGTGTTTATTAGATGGATAATGACAATTGCTAATCAAACATTCAGACAATCTATGATAGGCTTCATCATAAAGATTGTGTGATTACTCAATCATGACCTCTCAATGGAAGATACTCTAAACCTTTTGTGGGAAAACAAAACAATGTACACACATAGAGTTGCAACTGAAATAGGATGCTATTTCAAAAGTGTTCCCTAAAAGAATCCCAACTGGAAAATTAATTAATTTTTCTCACTTACAGTTTCCCATGCCATTCTTGTCAATTTTTTAATGTGTGAATTCTCTATCCCATTCTTAGGGCAGGATCATTTTTTCCCCAAGTTGCAATCTACAATTTTCCCTACATCACACTCATTTACACACACAATAAACTGATAATATAAACATTTTTTGGGGAAAAGGTCAACAGAGGTATTAGAGAAGACTTACATAGGTTTGGCTTAATATGACATCTATGAAAAATTGGATTAAATGCACATTTTACCATGCCAAAAATTCAACTGGCTATCTGTTGGCAGTTGAATTGACAATATTAATTACGGTATTTGTATTGTGTTTTGACAAATGGCAGTTTCACACCTGCATGTCCAATGCAGAATGACAAAAGCTCGTGCCAATATTGCAAACCTAAGGAACATCTGGAAGTCATCAAGTATCGGGACCCAAACCAAGATCAGAATATTCAAAACCAATATAATTTGAGTTCTTCTGTATGGTTCAGAGTCCTGGAAGGTGACTAAAACCATCACTCAAAAACTAGACACCTTCCAAACCAGATGTCTCTGCAGGATTCTAAAAATATTCTGGCAAAATAAGATCAGCAATGAATAGCTGTATGAAAGAACCAAATTAGCTGCCATATCCGACCAGATAAAAGAGAAACGCTAAAAAAGAAAAACTCTAAAGGTGGATAGGCCATGTCCTTAGAATGGAAATATCAGAGATACCAAGGGTAGCCTTAAGATGGACTCCAACTGGAAAGAGAAACAGAGGAAGACCCAAGGAGACATGGTGGAGATCAGTTGAGAAAAAGATGAAGGAGCAGGGATGGACTTGGGGCATAATACAGCAAATGGCAGCCGACAGACAGAGATGGAAGTCCTCCGTCAAGGCCTTATGTGCCCAAGGCACGAAGAGGACTAAGTAAGTAAGTAAGTTTCACACCTGGCTAGAAATGAATTGATGACGCTAACACAATAATACTCACTATTAGTAAAATCCATGGCTTTCAGGGCATCCTCTCTTTCTTTAAAATGTACGAAGGCATAATCTCTTAATTTTTTCACTCTTTCAATTGCATTTTCATTTCCACATGCTTTACTGAAATAATGTCGTATAGTATCTTCTGTTGTACTCAGCATCAAATTTCTAACATAAAGGATTTTCACCTAAAAAGAATTTAATTAAAATTTAGCACGTCAAAACATTTATTCTATGACAATGACCTTATTATCCTAAATAAAATAAATTTGTAGCTCAACTTTTAGTATATTTTGTAACTAACATTGTTAAACATAGCACTGTTGTGCTGTTGTACAGCGTAGTTGGGAAAATTGTGTTGTGGCAAGACAGAATATAACCGAAAATTCGGGGGTGGGGGGTCGATCTATGCATAGTCCGACAGATGGTTTTTTTTTTTGTTTTTTTTTTGAAAAAGAAACAATGTACCAAACCATGTATTGCTGAATTAAATGGTAGAAAATAATAATTTCATAAATATATGAAAAAGACAATCGGTAATTAAAATTTTAAAAAGTTGTACCCGATCGTTTTGTCATTTCGGATAGAGAGAAAGTAGAGTTTTGCAGATCCTACCATGGCTATGAGGGGGTACATTCTAGCGGTTGTATGTAACTGGATCATTTGCTGTTAATCTGGGTTTTAATTAACTGCTGATTATCACTCACAATATTCCCGTTTCATGTTAATGGTGAAGTATAGTTGTTTTACCAGTTCCGAATTTTTACTACCGAATAATCTAAAATTTCAATCCCGTTCAATTAAAGGAATCGCAAAATAACTTTCTAAATTTGCTTTTACTTGAATGTATGGGCATTAATTGTTGAAATAATATAAACTTTAACCGCTTCCTAAATGTATGTGCAGGATAGGTCGACAGATTGTTGGTGACCTAGTTTAACGATGTAAACAAATCGTGATCACGGAAATGCTGTTTTCAAGAAAACATACTACCACGTGTTTTTGAGGACAGGTGTTGATATTTTGGAATCAGTAAACATTTGTATTATTACACCACATAAATTTTATTTCCTCTGCTTGTGGATGACGTCTGCAGCAGCGCTTATATGAAACCCTGTTCGGAACTGGTAAAACGACTGTATTGAAAAATTTGAACACAACACTGTACGAATTATCTCCCTTTCACGAAAGTAAAATCTAATCGATAAACATTTTAAAATATGACACAATTGCCTCAACATCAAAATACGTTATCATAACCTTTAAAATAAATTTAAATTTCCGTAGATTTCACGAAGAATTAATTAAACAACCTGCCGTTGCTGTTCATTTCATAAAAAGTTATGACTTAACATCGTAGGACACAAACTTCTCGGACTACTTTTTATTGTAAACATGAGATCAGTTCGCCAAATTGCAGAAATTATTAGATGCATCCCGTTGCAATATTTTACTAGATTCCGAAATGTATTCCGAAAATTTATTCCAAATGTGCATATGTAACCAAATGCATTACCCGTCTCAGAATACATATCTCACGATAAAACGAATATACTTCTTTCACGCTCATTTACCAGGCGCACTATTTCCAGGTGTACTCATATCTTATAATTTCATAGCAAAGAAGCTCGATATCTTGGAAGAAAGCGATAGCAATGTACACGTTCACTTTGTTCACGCTGTACAAAAATGACTTTCTTTCCAATAAAAAGTAATTTTGGTTTGTTTGTTGTTTTTTTTAAATTTTAACCCGAATTGACAGATGTTACGACAAAAAAAAGAGAAAGATTCATAATGAACAATTTACGCTTCAAGTGTCAATATAAAGTTAGTCAGGCACTAAATTAGTAGCGCATGTTATGATACATGTACAACATCTGAATATACTTTAATTTATCCAATTTCCAATGAATTATTGTAATGTATCCATCTTCATTTGAAATTCAAAGTTGTATATCAACAGGACAGTCCTGACTTATCATTAATTAATATTATTAAAACATTCAAGCTCGGAAACAATGACTTAAACTGACATTATATATATGGTACATATATATGCCAGTGTCAGAATACTCTTAATTGAATATGTAAGGTACAGGATTGACACAATTACAGTGGAAACTGTAAAAACTGGACCATGGATCTGAAATGGAAAGCCTGTCTTAAGTGACCTACTGAAATTTTTTATACAAACTTACTAATAGTAATATAAAAAAAATTAACTGAAATGCAAACTAGAGATTTGTATAAATCTTCAGTCTGGAAGGGACTCTGCTTGAACATATTCCACTGTACATAAAGTTTTACATTGTATAGTCTGCTGGACTAATTTTTACAAAAGTTTTCATTGCCAGAATTATTCTATGTTTCCATTCCTGGTAGCCAAAATCACCATTGGCTACTAATTTCTATGGAATTCTTTCAAAAAGTAACATATTTTAGCAAATTTGTGGAAAAATACTTTTAAAAGGACTA